>OU426987.1:141010009-141410009 GCA_911387755.1 Chrysotoxum bicinctum | reverse complement strand
CTACCAAAATGTAAATGGACTTCGGACAAAGACTAATATGGTCTATAAAAATGTAAACAACCTTCCTTACGATGTCATTATACTAACAGAAACTTGGCTCAACTTTTCTATTCTTGACTCGGAGCTTTTTGATGCATCATATCAAATTTTCAGACGTGATCGACATGATGAAGAAGACTCTAATGTTGTCGGAGGAGGAATTCTTTTTGCGATCAGGACCTCAATTACGTGCTACCTGATAGATGACTTTCGATCCACAGGTGTCGAAGCTCTATGTATCAAAATCAAGTTGGAATCTGGTCATTTATTTATTATCTCCGCGTATATACCTCCAAGTTCAAACAATGACGCTTATGAAAAGTTAAATGACTGCATAGAAAATATTTATGTGCTTATGGAACCCGAAGATGAAATTTTGATCGTAGGTGACTTTAATCTACCAAACCTTAATTGCACAAAAATTGATGACGACAACTTCCATGTTCCGATAAATGCGTCAAGCCTTAATGAACTAACATTTATAGATGGTATGTCTTCGTGTGGTTTGAGTCAATTCAATGGATTGAGAAATCGTTTTGGAAAAATTCTTGACTTAGTGTTTTTCGCCGATACAATTAACAATGAAATTGCTGTTTTAACTGCTACTGTAAAATTAATTGACGAAGATCGACATCATCCTGCATTAGATATTTCACTAGGTTTAAACATGTCTTCTCCTTACAATAACAATAATAACAACAAACTTGAATTTGACTTTTCTAAATGTAATTTTGTAGATCTTTTTGATATGTTAATAACTGTTAATTGGAATCAATTATTTTGTAATTGCAATATTGATGATATGTGTAATAATTTTTATAGAACTCTTTTTAACTGCTTTTACGAAACTATTCCTTTAAAAAGAACACGTTTTGCTTCAAATGCACCACCATGGTTTGATACGCGTATTAAAAACTTAAAAAATAAAAGGAACAAAGCTTGGGTAAATTATAATATAACTAGAACTGACGATGATTATAGAACTTTCTTAATTCTAAAACAACTTTTCACTGATTATTCTAACACTCTATATGACGATTACATTTGTAAAATAGAACATGGTATTAAATCTAATCCAGATAGTTTCTGGAATTTCGTTAATAATAAAAGGAAAACGTGTGGCTATCCGAATTCGATGTCAAATAATTCATCAACTAGTCATGATCCAAAGGTTATTGCAAACATGTTTGCTGACCAATTCAAAGAAGCATTTGAAGAATCAGAATTTAATCATTCCTCTTCTTTTTCTTCTTCTTTTGACAGTTTTACTCATTTAAACGCAATTAATTTTGAAATAAGTGAAGATACAGTCGCTCAACAAATATTAAATCTCGATGAGTGCTTTATTCCAGGCCCCGATGGTGTTCCATCTTATATATTAAAAAAATGTGCTTCTTATTTGTCGTATCCGTTATATATTCTCTTCAATTCATCCTTAAAAAGTTCAATTTTTCCTATTATCTGGAAAAGTTCATTTATTATTCCTATACATAAAAAAGGTTCTAAGAATGAAACAATGAACTATAGACCCATTGCTAAACTATCTGTGATACCTAAACTGTTTGAGTCAATTGTGAGTAATGTTCTTTCTTTTCATTGTAGTTCTATTATTTGTGATAGCCAGCATGGCTTTGTCAAAAAGAGATCCACTGTTACTAATTTATTTAACTTCGTTTCCTTTTGTCTAGATGTTTTTGAAAAACGCGGGCAAGTTGATTGTGTATTTACTGACTTTAGTAAAGCCTTTGACAAGTTATGTCACAATACACTAATTTTAAAATTAAACCATCTAGGATTTAACAACAATTTTATAAATTGGATTTTAAACCATCTAGGATTTAACAACAATTTTATAAATTGGATTTCTTCATACTTAAAAAATCGTCGTTATTCTGTCTTGTTTCGTAATGAAAGTTCAAGTCAATTTGTTGTCAATTCTGGCGTCCCTCAGGGCAGCCACTTAGGTCCTATTTTATTTGTTTTATTTATTAATGACTTGGTTTCAAACTTAAAAAACTCGTCTGTCCTTGTTTATGCTGATGACATTAAGCTTTTCAAAAGTATAAAATCCTCCTCTGACTGTTTATTACTACAAGAAGACTTAACAATATTTAGGGAATGGTGCAATAAAAACCGACTTGTTTTAAATGTTGACAAATGTAAAACCATGAGTTTTACACGTAAAAAATTTCCGTTTTTGTACAACTATACGTTTGATTCTTGTCCGTTATGTAAGGTTTCTATGTTTTCTGATTTAGGTATTATTCTAGATCCCAAATTAACATTTAATGATCATTTAAATTATATAATTAAAAAAGCCAATAGGGTTCTTGGATTCATTAAAAGATTCGGTCGTGATTTTCAGGACCCTTATGTTCTTAAACTTCTATTTATTTCGTTTGTTAGACCAATTCTAGAATACGGCTGTGTGGTATGGTCACCTTATTACTCAACACATGTTACAAGAATTGAAGCGATCCAAAAAAGGTTTCTGCGTTTCTGTCTTCGGTCTCTTCCATGGTCAAGGGAAAATCTACTTCCCCCTTATTCTCAAAGACTAGCTTTGATCAGCCTTCCTTCTTTGACTAACCACAGAAAGTTTATACAATTTTGTTTTATTGTTGGGATTATTAATGGTTCGATATCATTACCATCAGTTCTAAGTAAATTCAATTTCAGTTTCAGCCGTTCATGTTTAAGGCGACAGCAACCTATTATTCAAATATTTAGCAGATCAAACTATGGTGTATGTAGCCCCTTCAATCAATTAATAACAATTTATAACGAATTTCAATTTTGTTTAGAATCTGTAAATGATAACATAAAATGTAAAAAATTTAAACTTATCTTTTTCAACAATATTGAATAATAAATATAAATTATGATATTAGATTATAAGAATTATTTTTAATATTGTTAACGTTAGATTTTAACGAATTAAATAAATAAATAGTAAATAAAATATATATATATACTCATAAGTGATGAATGTCATACCACTTCAACACAAAACAAAGATAATGACTGATGATAAAGAATCGCTATCGCTCTTGCAGCCAACGCCCAAATCCAAAGTATCAATGGGCGCGTTCACTTCGTAGACCCATAGGGTATCTAAGATACTTAAGTATCCGATACGTTGGCGAACGACCAAAACCGGATAGGTAACATTTACTGTCAAAGTAAAAAAAAAACGACGTGAATCGTCCAGGGTTGGCCAATTCAACTACATGCCTAATTTACTACAATTTGTTACGTCTGCTACATACGAAGTTAATTCATAAGCAAAAATAGAATAGATAATGGAAACCAGATTATGCACATGATTTAAAGATATTTTTTAATGCTGAATTTATTGTACAAGGTATGTTGCGACGAGTTAGTTGCAGCAAGAGATCATTTACTAATCCGCAAAACAAACAATTAATATTATACATATGTATGTATACTAGACTGGGCCAAAAAAATTGACTATTTTTTTTTTTGAAAGATATATCGAGAATATCATTCAGAATGACAAAAAAAAATTTTCGTAAAAGTTTGAGCCCTTAATATCAATTTTAAGAGGTCTATCATCGCTAATTTTGATTTTTAGTCATAATTTCATGTTTTGCGTCAGAACTGACAAAACATTGAAGTAAAAAAAATTCATTTTGACTTACTTTTATATAAAATTAAATTCCCTACAAAAAAGGTCTAATTGAAAATTTTCGTCAGACAAGCCGTTTTTGAGTAATTAAGCTTAATAAATTGTTATTTTTCTTCGATTTTACTTTTTTAATTTGGAATTTTGTAACTAACGAATCAATGAATATCTCAAAATGATCACAATGGATTTTTAAAGGAAATTTAATGCTCTACAAAAAAGGTCTCTTAATATTTTTGTCTAAATTTAATACTTCAAAAGTTATTCACAATTGAAATTGAAAAAAAATTGAAATTTCAAGTTTTTCTTTCTTAACTCAATTTTTTTTTACTTAAAGGAACAAATTGACTTTTTTGAACATTATTAATCATCATTCATCGAAAATCTCTTAATATTCACCATTATTCTAACAATATTATTACAAAAATATATAAATTTAACAATAAATATGAATTTATTTTTGCCTAATTGATCATTTCTCAACAAAAACACGGTTCTACTATCTTAAAGAAATTTTTGAGTAAACAATTATTTAATTTCGCTGTTGAAAATTATTTATTTATAATATTTCATACATTTGTGAATTTTTATGTTATTAATATACACGAATTTACATCGATAAATAACATTTCCTCCCTTAACCCTCGATTTTGATTTGCTTTTCATCAACTTATTAAGCACTATACCGAATAAACGTATCCCCTCTTCTTTTAGTAACCACAAAACGAAGAGCAACTTCAGTACTTACTACTAGTCATTAGTGAGTACGGAAAAAAATACCCTAATTGCAACAAAAAAACCTTAATGTAATAAAATGTTATAACTAGTAGTTAATTATGGTTGTAAAACTATAAAATCCTATAGATTTCTTATAAAATATGAGTTATAATTGTGTTAAAAATAAATTTTTTTACCATCTGTTATTGTTATTATTAATTAAGTAGCCATAATCTGTTTTTTTTCCTATATAAATGTATGAAATATTATAAATAAATAATTTTCAACAGCGAAATTAAATAATTGTTTACTCAAAAATTTCTTTAAGATAGTAGAACCGTGTTTTTGTTGAGAAATGATCAATTAGGCAAAAATAAATTCATATTTATTGTTAAATTTATATATTTTTGTAATAATATTGTTAGAATAATGGTGAATATTAAGAGATTTTCGATGAATGATGATTAATAATGTTCAAAAAAGTCAATTTGTTCCTTTAAGTAAAAAAAAATTGAGTTAAGAAAGAAAAACTTGAAATTTCAATTTTTTTTCAATTTCAATTGTGAATAACTTTTGAAGTATTAAATTTAGACAAAAATATT
Organism: Chrysotoxum bicinctum; assembly: GCA_911387755.1. Classification (NCBI taxonomy): domain Eukaryota; kingdom Metazoa; phylum Arthropoda; class Insecta; order Diptera; family Syrphidae; genus Chrysotoxum; species Chrysotoxum bicinctum. The sequence goes on along the minus strand of OU426987.1, from coordinate 141,405,005 downwards.
AAGAGACCTTTTTTGTAGAGCATTAAATTTCCTTTAAAAATCCATTGTGATCATTTTGAGATATTCATTGATTCGTTAGTTACAAAATTCCAAATTAAAAAAGTAAAATCGAAGAAAAATAACAATTTATTAAGCTTAATTACTCAAAAACGGCTTGTCTGACGAAAATTTTCAATTAGACCTTTTTTGTAGGGAATTTAATTTTATATAAAAGTAAGTCAAAATGAATTTTTTTTACTTCAATGTTTTGTCAGTTCTGACGCAAAACATGAAATTATGACTAAAAATCAAAATTAGCGATGATAGACCTCTTAAAATTGATATTAAGGGCTCAAACTTTTACGAAAATTTTTTTTTGTCATTCTGAATGATATTCTCGATATATCTTTCAAAAAAAAAAATAGTCAATTTTTTTGGCCCAGTCTAATGTATACTGGATTACAAATCCTATGATTTTTTTTTTATTATAATAATTAATTAAATATTTAAGAATATAATATGGTAATAAATAATAAATATATACAACTGACAATAGCCGTTTTTTTTTGGAAAAGTTATCCGTAGTACTGTAGGATTTTATATGAATAACAAATACAACATCCGCAGTAGGATCACTGCCGATAAAAGGAGAAGTGAAATCCTGCTGCGGATAGAGATTTGACGTTTATTCGAGTATCGGCAGTGATCCTACTGCGGATGTTGTATTTGGGGGAGAGTACGATAACTTGGCCGCCAAGATTTGATAACGGGTTTTTGTAGGGGGGTCAAAAACAAGCACTTTTTACTATGGGAGGGGGGGGTCTATCTCCACCCGTTTAGGAGGTAGGGGCACTTTTAGAAAAAATGGTTTAAATTGAAAAAAAAATATTAAAAAACAGCGGCAACACGTACAATAAAGTGCTATACAGCGTTTGAAAGCTAGAAGATTGTTCTATAATCCTGCATTTAAATTAAATTACTCAAATCAATAGTTTTTGAGAAATTCTCATTTAAAGTCCAAATTTTGATAAAAAAACGTGAAAAAAAATGTTTAGACCGGTTGTTTTCAAAATTGTGAAATGAAATTGTAAATTAGCTGATATGTGTTTCATGAATCTATCAGTTCTTAATCGAACACAAAAAACCGCATGGTTCTATGTCTTCTGGTTTTTGAGAAAACCTCCGGTTAAGAGGTAGGGGCACTTTTAGAAAAAAAATGGTTTAAATTAAAAAAAAAAATATTAAAAAACAACGGCAACACTTACAATAAAGTGCTATACTGCGTTTGAAAGCCAGAAGATTGTTCTATAATCCTGCATTTAAATGAAATTGCTCATGTCAATGGTTTTTGAGAAATTTGCATTTAAAGTCAAAATTTTGATAAAATAACGTGAAAAAAAGTTTAGACCGATTGTTTTCAAAATTTTGAAATGAAATTGTAAATTAACTTATATGTGATCTATGTATCTATCAGTTCTTAATCGAACACAAAAAACCGCATGGTTCTATGTGTTCTAGTTTTCGAGAAAATCGAAAATTACCAAAACTACTTTTTTTTGATTTTTGGTGGTGACGGTGATTCCATTTTAAGGATTAATGTTAATAAACATAATGAATCTTTGTTAGTTCAGTACCGCAATTCATTTAGCGTTACCCAGAATGCATCATGAGGAGGTAGAATTGCATCTGGGTCAGTTATTTTGTCAGTTAAACAGGAGTTAGTCAGTGATAGTTAGTTAAAAATGGTCAAAATGTATTAAAAAGGTGTGTAAGTCTCGTCAATAAAGCCATCGTCCGTACTACGAGTATAACTGTCGAGTTCGTTGAGTTACTCTTTTATGGTGGGAAGCCGAGGATGTTTTGGCGGTAAAACACTTTCTAAATTTTCGCTCTGAAGGGTGGGAGGATCGATGTCTTTTAACTGTAAACCCTCACATATATCACCATCGGTATAACAAGGGTAAACTTTTTTTACATCTGATAAAAACTCTATTATTTGCGAACCTCAGTCGTCCTTATATTTCCTTTCTAGGCAGTATTTTCGATAGAAAAATAGTGCCATGTATTGGTGAACATGGTCGGAAGTTTGTTTTGGTTTTCAAGATCGTTTATTGTATTTTATATGTATTTAGTGGACATTGGATAAATAGAATAAATTTGAATTTTTTTAAATACAGATTCTGTGAATGCAAAAGAAACTTTGCATGCACCCAACCTCGCACCTACCCCAAATCCTATAGTGTGCCCAAGCAGGGGGGTTGCAGGGGGGCAGCATGCCCCCCCATACATACTTTACTGTTTATATATTGTAATGTTGGAAGCTAGCACTGATTTATTTATGTAAGGAAGCAAAAAATATCAAACATTTTGTAGAAAAGTAGTTTTAGTTATTTTCGATTTTCTCAAAAACCAGAAGACATAGAACCATGCGGTTTTTTGTGTTCGATTAAGAACTGATAGATACATGAAACACATGTAAGCTAATTTACAATTTCATTTCACAATTTTGAAAACAATTGGTCTAAACTTTTTTTTTCACGTTATTTTATCAAAATTTGGACTTTAAATGCGAATTTCTCAAAAACCATTGACATGAGTAATTTCATTTAAATGCAGGATTATAGAACAATCTTCTGGCTTTCAAACGCAGTATAGCACTTTATTGTACGTGTTGCCGCTGTTTTTTAATATTTTTTTTTTTCAATTTAAACCATTTTTTCTAAAAGTGCCCCTACCTCCTTAACGGGGGGAAATAGACCCCCCCCTCCCATAGTAAAAAGTGCTTATTTTTGACCCCTCTACAAAAAGCCGTCATCAAATCTTGGCGGCCAAGTTATCGTACTCGTGCCTGTATTTGTTTTTCATATAAAATCCTACGGTACTACGGATAACTTTTTCAAAAAAACACGGCTTATGTCTCTATTGTTATACCTAAGTACGAGTATTAATATCTTGTTATGAAACTGAACTGGGTTTCATAACATTTTCATTTTAAGAGGTAAACACTTACAGCTTAAAACTACTTAAATCTTATAGCTAAACTATTTTCTCTTCTTGCAATAAGATTATATAAGCTTATGGTCTTAAAAGAATGCTTTTCTGAAAACTCAGCTCTAAATATGTCCATATAATCCCATAACAAGTCATGTTTAAGAGTTAAGATCATTTCATATTTCTATGAAAACCCTAAAAGAACTTCCTATATCAAGAAACAATCTGAAGTTTAAAGAATAAAAGCTTTGCGGTAGGATCCGAATGAGATCTTTAATGCAACAAACTTTACTTTTCTAAATTAGTAAATTAGTACTAGACGTAACAAATGTTAAAAAGTTACAGTTCGGCCAACCCTGTACTCGACACAAAAGAAAATAGATCAGCTGAAATGTCAGCTGTTCTTCAAAATTCCCCTTGGTTAGTTTAGTATACCAAAAATTTTTGGATAGCTTTAGATTTCTGCTTGACATCAGCTGTTTCGTTAATCAGTTGTTTTTTCCTATGGGATTACAACAACACCAACAAATCCGGATACCTTTGGATACGTACCCGAACGCGACCAATATTCTGAAGATACGTGACCAAACAAAAATAACGACCATAAATGATAAATAGAACGATTGTTCTCGATCCACACATTCATATACCCAATACGTGACCAAACGGACATTATTATCAACAGTCATATGGGCTTATCCCTGTAAATTTTAATTTCTTGAGTTTGAAAAAAAAAATTAAGGCACACATGTAAATTTGAGTTTTTCTTCAATTATAGACCACGAATAAATAAAAACCTTCAAAATAACTCATATGTATTGCCCGTTGAAAAGTATAAAAGTATAAACTATAGAAAAATGAATTTAAAATAATTTATTTTAAGAACCGAGTTAATTGATTTGGTTTTTATTTTTAATCTTCACAGCCTCTTTTTTCAAACTTATTTGTTTAACACTTTTACTATTTTTTTTAGAGTTTCTACAGTTTAAATTACGCTCATTGTAAAAGTATAATCAAAGAATGCTTTGGAGTGCTAGTAAAAAATGTGCCTTTTTTGAAACAGTTACGTTTTTAACGTTCGTTTTATTAACTTCATAAAATTTGTACATAATGAAGCACGCATTGAAACCAAAGTTTTATTTACTCTAGATAGCTTAAATAATGATGCAAACCATAAAAAAATGCCCCATATTAAATTTAAAAAAAAATAGACATGAAAATTTGTGACAATTAAAGATTTACGAAAAATCACGCATGGCCGTTTTTTCTAAAATTTATATCATATAGGATTATTTATAAGGAAGGCACGCACTCAAAATGAATGATTTCAATTAATCTTGACCTTCATTTATCTGAAACAACAAAAATTGTACTAAGTAATCTTATGTTAAACATTATTTTTGCAATAATATAAAACGTTAATTATCCACGCAGGCAGCCAAAAGTCTCAATATTCGATGATTTTTTCGATTTCAAACACTTTCGCACTATCTCGATGGTTCATTTTATAAATTGAATAGTTAAAACTCAATTATTATCTAATATTATAATTTCCAAAACCTGAATATTTAATAATAATGTCTATATATTTCGACGCATGGCAAAAGTTAAAATTTGCACGGATAAGCCCATATACATTAAAAGATTAGGAATTACCTATGATCACACATAAGAATAAACATAAATACCACTGCATGTTATTCAGTAGGGCTGTCGTTTCATTCCTTGAGAAAGCAGTACTTCAAGAGAAAGAAAGCAGTACACAGCAGTACGGCAATAAAATGAAACTTTTTTTCATGAAATATTTTTTTTTATTTTATTTTTATAAATAAATAAGAATGGTCACTAGACTGGGCCAAAAAAATTGACTATTTTTTCTTTTGAAAGATATATCGAGAATATCATTCAGAATGACAAAAAAAAATATTCGTAAAAGTTTGAGCCCTTAAAATTTGTGTATAGATGTTGAGGTGAACAGACGTTTTTAAGAAGTGCTGTGTATTTTCTTCTTACCCAACTGCGTTTTAAAGTCATATATATATAAAAACTGGACTGTATTGTTTAAATTACAAATTTAATTAATTGAATGAAAGGTTTCTTGGAAATATTGCATAATTTTGTTAAATATTGTTATTTTAAATTTGTTTCATTTATTTGATAAGCCCATAAAGTGCAATAGAAACACACATACACAGTCAATAATCTCTATAACCAATAGTGCTATATAAACATATAACATAAGTGCAATAGAAACACACATTCGTTTTTTCCGTAACCAAATGTGCAATAGTAAGCCACTTATACATTCAATTGCCTCCGTCCGTTTTTCACAATACACAATAAAAATGAGCTCTAGATCACATTTCACCAGAAAACATACATTCAACAACTCTCCACTTTCATCACCTGTGCTCCTTCCGTCTCCAATTACCCCATCAGACAAATCAAAACCATCCCCACCAACAGCATCAACTACTCCAGCAACATCATCTTTACGAGGATCAAAAGAAGTTATAAATAAAAAACCTACAGCAAGTAGTGACAAAAATTACAAAAAATCACTTAAAACTACAACATCACAAAACGACTCTATCCTAGCAAAGCTATTATCAATGGAAGAAAATTTGTCAAAACAAATTAATACTGTTGAAAATAAAATTGATCAAATAAGTAGGGACATGTTGCAATTAAATGAGCGCGTCTCTGCTCTCGAGCTCTGTCCAGCACAAATAAAAACATTAACTGAAGAGATTAACAACATTCAAAACCAGCTTCCTTTGATAAATAATATACAGGATGAAAACAAAAAAATTGACACTGAAATCACGGCTATTAAGAATCAGATCGAGCTACTCAATATGAAAAGTCTAGCGGCCGATGCTATATTAATCGGTGTTCCATTTTTCCAGGAAGAAAATCTTAAAAACACTTTTAACAAGATATGTCACTCACTTGAACTGCAACCACCTCAACTAAATAAAATTTTTCGTGTAAGGTCGAAGGAGGATTCTACAATTGTAGTAAAATTTTTTTCTTCGCACGACAAAACCAAAGTCATTAGAGCTATCACGGACTTTCGTAAAGCACAATCCCGACAATTAACACTTAAAGATATCTTTGATGACGGTTCTGATGTCCCGGTTTATTTACATGAAAGTCTTACACAGAAAAACAGAATAATTCTACGACAAACGATTAACCTTAAACGCCAAAAAATTATCCATTCCTCGTACACTTCGCGTGGTCTAGTTTGTATAAAACTTGACAAAGCTACAAAAGCTGTCAACATCCACTCTCTCGATGAACTAAACAAAATAATCAACAAACGCATACCCCACCCCGTTGCCAACCAAGAAGAAGAAGACCAGCCTAAACTACAAAACTTACATGATATCTCAACAAGTAGTATTGATAATAATAATCCCCAACCGGGGTTGCCACTTACATAAATTATTTTTTATCTATTTAAAATTAATTAACATCTTTTTTAAATTTTATAATCTTTTTTATTCCATTATTTTAATTAATATTTTTTATATTATTATTTTGTATATTACTTTATGTCTTTTGATAATTAATTTATTAGCATTTTATTTTGATTTTAATTGCGGTTCCTCATCATTCCTCTTACGGCGGTGTTGTTTTCTAGTTGTCGATAAAAAACAAGTTGAGTCTCTCAATAATGGGTAGAAATAATATTTCGCAGGCTAGTAGCTCTTCACATGCCAATATAACGAACACAATGCTTAAGGTTTTTCGTAATAGATATGACGGACTTTCTATTTGTCACATCAACGCACAAAGTTTAAGAAGGCACATTGATGAGTTTAAAAGAACATTTGAGGGGGGCATGATGGATGTTATTTGTGTGTCGGAGACTTGGTTAACCTCTGAAATAAGCAATAGCACTCTTGACTTAACTGGGTACAGAATATTTCGTAACGACCGATATGGTAGGGGAGGTGGCGTTGCCATCTTTATTAAAAGTGATATAAAGGCAAGGATTGTTAGAAGTTCTGATTCTACTGCAGGTTTAGAGTTTGTATTCATTGAGGCAGGTTGCGATGTGAGTGTCTGATAGGTACAATATATAAACCTCCTAGTCTATATGACATAGGTACTGTCACGAATATCCTTGAAGAAGTTTCACCGTATTACAACCACATTCTCATTGCCGGTGATTTTAACACCGATTTGCTTGATTTTCGTAACAGTTGTGTCAAACAATTTTGTAGCCATTTGACGTCACTTAATTTATTTTCTTCGAATGTTTCGATGCCTACTCATTTTACAGCAACAAGTTCAACACTTTTAGACCTGATTCTGGTTAATGAACCTGATAAAATTAACTTTTACAGCCAGCTTGATGTTCCAGGTTTTTCTAAACATGATCTTGTTCTTGTTTTTTACCATATTAACTTAAGGCAGTCTTTTGAAATAGAAACTATCCAATACAGAGATTTTAAGACCATTCAAGTAGATGAATTATTGAGAGATGTGGTATGTAGCTCCTGGGAGAATATTTATCTATTACCTTTGGTTGATGAACAAGTACAATTATTCACGAATCTGGTTAACCGCCTCTTTGATTTACATGTCCCTATTAAAACTCTAACTATTAGAAATAATGCCACCCAATGGTTTAACGATAAGATTGAAGATCTTATTCGAATACGAAATTTGGCTTACAAACGATGGAAACGCTTCAGATTGCCTTCTTTTCATGAAAGGTTTAGGACTTTACGTAATCTTGTAAACTCTGAAATAAAACAATCAAAAAAGAGGTTTTATGCTTCAAAATTTAAAAATCTCACTTCTGAAAAAATGTGGAAAAACATAAAGTCAATGGGAATTTCCAAGAAGCTGACAAATAATACCATAGATTGTGATCCAAATGAACTTAACCAGCAATTTGTAAATGCTTCTTCAAACTTGTCAACTGAGGAAAACATTGACTTTTTGCTCGACCACACCGCAGAAAGGGACCTTGGTGAATTCAGTTTTCGCAGAGTGGAAGAATTCGAAGTTTTCAGAGCAGTCCATGAAATTAAATCTGAGGCAGTTGGTCTGGATGGCTTGCATCCTAAGTTCTTAAAGATAATTTACCCATTTATTTCACCTTACCTTACCTATATCTTCAATTCCATCTTTACTAGCTCCTGTTATCCAAAGTCTTGGAAAGTTTCAAAAATTATTCCGGTTCTCAAAAATTCTTCCCCCAGCTCTAAAGAATATAGACCTATTGCCATTCTACCCTTTATTTCAAAAGCATTAGAGAAAATTATGAGTAAGCAAATATCATCATATCTATCGACTAGCCGAATGCTCTCTTCAGTCCAGGCTGGCTTTAGACCTAATCATAGCTGTTCTACAGCTCTTCTGAAAGTTGTTGATGATTTAAGGCTACAAATTGATAAAGAGCGGGCAACAACCTTGGTACTACTCGATTTCTCTAAAGCTTTTGATTCTGTTCCTCATAGCATTCTTTTGAGAAAATTAAAGAACAATTTTCGTTTTCAAAGGTCAGCTGCGCAACTCATGCACCAATATCTCAGTGGGAGAACTCAAGCTGTTTCTGTAAACTCTAAGCTATCCGATTTTCTCCCAACAACGTCCGGTGTACCGCAAGGTTCAATTTTGGGTCCTTTGTTATTTTCAATATTCATAAATGATCTTCCATCTATCCTTAAATTCTGTGACATTATCATGTACGCTGATGATGTTCAAATATATCTGAGCTACCCTATTGGAATGGTCGAAGACGCAACAGTTCGCGTGAACTCAGACCTAAAGAGGATTTTTCAATGGTCTGAACGAAATAGATTGCGACTCAATCCCAAAAAATGCCAAGCCATCGTTGTCAGCAAAAATATTATTGAAACGTCTTGTCTGCCCAAAGTAGTTCTGGGTAATTCGACGGTGGATTACGTAACATCCGTAAAAAATCTGGGTATAAAATTCAACCAAACACTTACTTGGGATGATCACGTTTCATATGCACTGGGGAAAACGTATGGTGCCCTTCGGTCTCTCTATGCTGCTGGCAGCTGCCTACCAATAAAAGTTAAAATAACATTGGTAAAAACTCTTCTACTACCGATACTGTTTCATGGATAATTAATTTTCTGCAAATTAGATAGCGTGAGTGAACGAAAGCTGCGTGTAGCTTTTAATAATGCTGTTCGGTTTGTGTACGGGCTTCGCAGGTTTGATCATATTTCACGATTTGCAAACAATATCGTCAACATGCGCCTTGAAGACTATTTAGATACTAAAGTACTAATATTTTTATTTAATCTGATGCAAGCTGAAAAACCTGAATATCTGTACGAAAAACTAGTCTTCTCGCAGTCGGACAGAAGCAGGGTTCTTATTTCCCCTAGATTTAGGTATACTGTTTCTCAACGACAATTTTTTGTTTACGCTGCTAGTCTGTGGAATTCTCTACCTGCCGTATTGAGGAGGATCAGCAACTGCTATAGATTTAAAAGTGCCTTATATGATCATTTTAAAATGCTAAATATGTAAATTGATTCTTAAATAATGTAAATAATTAGTTTTTCACTTTATATTTAAATTGTTCTCTAATTTTAAACTTAATTGTTAGTAATTTTCAATGTTGTTTGTTTACCCACGCTGTACTTAGTATTTCTAAAAAAACTATCTATGTTTTATAATGCTAATGTTTTTCAATGAAATAAATACAAATACAAATACAAATAAGCGGGTTTTTCACTTAAACGAACCCCGCTTAAGTAAAAAATAATTTCACTTAAGCGGAGTTCGGATAAGTGAAAAAAAAAATTTCACTTAAGCGGATTTAAAAATTCCATTAAGCGGAGATTTAATGCTAAAAACAATATGGTTTTTATTTTTTGGACTTGCCTTGAAAGAAGTTAAATAAAACAACGATAAAATAACACAAAAATAATTTATTGAAAAACGAAAACTAGCAAATTTTTGTTCTGTTCGATTCAATTTTTTGAAGTTAAACTTCTTTACGCGCGCTTGGCTTGGGGAGTAAGCTGACGAACGCGTTACGAAAAGTGTGATCAGGCGAGGCGAACGGTGATATATGTGCTGCTCACTGTGTTTTGGACGATGGAACAAACATCATAATGGTAGTTGTTTACATTTACGCGCGCTTGGCTTGGGGAGTAAGCTGACGAACGCGTTACGAAAAGTGTGATCAGGCGAGGCGAACGGTGATATATGTGCTGCTCACTGTGTTTTGGACGATGGAACAAACATCATAATGGTAGTTGTATTAGAATTACAAATGAATAATGACCGTAATGAGCCAACTACACGACATGGAACAACAATCGATGCAGTTTTTGAAGTGAAACTTCTTTACGCGCGCTTGGCTTGGGGAGTAAGCTGACGAACGCGTTACGAAAAGTGTGATCAGGCGAGGCGAACGGTGATATATGTGCTGCTCACTGTGTTTTGGACGATGGAACAAACATCATAATGGTAGTTGTTTACATTTACGCGCGCTTGGCTTGGGGAGTAAGCTGACGAACGCGTTACGAAAAGTGTGATCAGGCGAGGCGAACGGTGATATATGTGCTGCTCACTGTGTTTTGGACGATGGAACAAACATCATAATGGTAGTTGTTTACATTTCGCCCAATAACACAGTTAATATTATCATAAAGTTTATATACAGAAGACTTATGATTTATGGTCGAGTAGGTTCTGAAGAATTAGGAGAAAACTATCATACGTTGCCACTAATCTTAGCAGGAGATTTCAATATCAATTTCGCATGCGAAGATGGACAACTCTTGATAAACTTTCTACGAGATAAATTAGAATTCATCATCATCATCATCGGCTCGACAACCGGGTTCCGGTCCTGGCCTCTTTCAACAAGTCTCTCCACCTATCCCGGTCTCTAGCCGACGCCATCCAGTTGCGCACCCCAAGGGTTCGGGCGTCCTGGTCTACGCCATCTCTCCAGCGCAAGCATGGTCTACCACGCTGTCGTCTACCATAGAATGTACCACAAAGAACTTTCCGAGCAGGTTCCTCTTCGCTCATGCGAGCTAGGTGCCCTGCCCACCGGAGTCTACCGAGCTTAATTTTTGTCACGATATCTGCTTCAAGGTAGATTGCGTACAGTTCATGATTGTACCGTCTCCGGAATCGTCCTTCCTCACATATGGGGCCAACAATTCTCCTTAAGACTTTTCTCTCGAACGCAGCTAAGAGGTCGGAGTGCCTTTTGCTAAGCACCCAAGTCTCGGATCCATATGTGAGTACTGGCAGGACCATGGTCCTGTACAGCAGTAGTTTTGAAGTTATGGTGAGATTTCTGGATTTGAAGAGCTTTGACAGACTATAGTAGGCTCTGTTGGATTTGAGAAGCCGCCCGCGTATTTCTTCTTCTATATTGTTATCGGCTGCTACTATTGACCCAAGGTATTTAAAGGATTGCACCACTTCAAATTCGTGCTCCGCTACCTTGATTGTTTGACCAACTGTTCCTCTCGCATTCGACGCCACCATGTAAAATGTTTTATTTTCACTAATGTGCAGCCCCAGATTTTGTGCCGCCTGCTCGATCTGGATGAAGGAATCGTGTACAGCTTGTTCGGTTCTTCCGATGATGTCAATGTCGTCTGCGTAAGCCAGTAACTGGCTGGACCTGTTGATGATGGTCCCTCTTGTTGCCGTGCCAGAGTCACGGATTGCTTTCTCCAACGCCAGGTTGAAGAGGAGGCAGGCCAAACCGTCCCCTTGTCGGAGTCCATTAAAGATGTTGATTGGTCTGGATAGCAATCCGATTATTTTTACTTGGCTTGTTACGTTGGTCATGGTCAACCTACATAGTCGTGTCAATTTATTTGGGATGCCGAATTCTCTCATGGCTTTGTAAAGTTCTACCCTGGCTATGCTATCATAGGCGGGCTTAAAGTCTATAAACAGATGGTATGTTGGGATGTTAAATTCTAGACATTTTTCCTTCGCCTGCCTAAGGGTAAACATCTGATCAGTTGTTGATTTGCCTGGAATGAAACCACACTGATATTGCCCGATGACGGTTTTAGCGTATGGGGTTATCCGGACTTGTAGGATAGAGGAGAGTATCTTATAGGCGGTACTCAACAACGTGATACCTCTATAATTGCTGCACGTTGTGACATCTGCCTTCTTATGTATGGGGCATATTAAACCTTTTCGCCAGTCTTCTGGCATTTCTTCCTGCTCCCATACCTGTACTATAATATCATGAATTGCTTGACGTAAGGCTGGCCCGCCGTGATGGAATAATTCGGCTGGTATGCCATCGGCTCCCGGGGCTTTGTTCTGTTTAAGCCGGCCTATAGCCTTCTCAACCTCTTATATGCTTGGTGGCGGCAACATAGGGTATTGTTCTTGAAGTAGTAGAGCCTCCACTTCTGCAGTGAGCTGACCATTTAGCAATTCATTAAAGTACACTTCCTATCGCTCCAGTATGCTTTCAGGATCGGTGATCAGATTTCCCTCTCCGTCCTTGCAGTATGTGCAGCGTGGTGTGTACTGCGTCATGTTTCGGACGGATTGGTAGAACTTCCGCGCCTGGTGCGGACCTCGCTCTCGGCTATTTTCAATTTCACAGATTAGGTTCTTCTCCCAGGCTGATTTTTTTTGTCTGTGTAGCCGTTTTTCTATTCTTCTGATCTCTTTATATTCCTCTTCGCGTGCCCGCGTTCTATGAGATTGTTGCATTGCTCGGTACGCAACATTCTTACGTTCAGTCGCTAGCTTGCATTCATCATCAAACCAGTCGTTCCGATTTTTACGACTGCTGCCTAAGATGGAGTTGGCAGTACTAATGACAATATTCTTAAGGCGTGTCCACTTCTCATTTACGCCCAGCATACTGGCTCCAGGACTTACTCTCCCTAAATCAAGTGATTCTAGGGCGAGTCCTAACGCATTACCAAAGGTGTTACTGGTGTTTTCATTGCGCAGGGCAGCCGTGTTGATTCGAACCTGATCGGCGGATGCAATGCGTCTTCGCAAGGCAATCCGCCCTCGGAAAACCATACCAACAAGATAGTGATCCGAGTCGATATTGGCACCTCGGTACGTTCGTACCGTCATCAAGTTCGAGTAGTGGCGACGGTCTATCAACACGTGGTCTATTTGGTTACGAGTGACTCCATCAGGTGATACCCAGGTGGCTTTGTAGATATCTTTACGCGGGAACCTGGTACTCGCAACGACCATGTTTTTCGATGCTGCCAATTCTAAGACTCGAAGTCCATTGTCATTAGTGTTCTCATGCAAACTATGGGTGCCTGCGTAATGCCTGAATACCGGCTCCCGACCTATTTTTGCGTTCAAATCCCCAAGGATGATTTTAACATCATACCTTGGACAGGCATTGAGGGCCCTCTCGACTTGTTCGTAGTAAGTCTCTTTTTCTTCGTCTGAGGACTCCTCCGTAGGTCCGTGAACGTTAATGAGGCTGATGTTCGTAAATTTGCCTCGCACGCGAAGGGTGCATAGCCTTTCGCTTATAGCGTTAAAGCCGATGATGGTAGACTTCATTTTTTCGCTGACTAGGAAGCCTACCCCGAGCACATGGTGTTTTGTATGACAGCTATAGTATATGTCATATTCTTTCTTCTGTAGAACACCATTCCCTGTCCATCTGATTTCTTGAAGAGCTGTTATGTCAGCTTTATATTTTGACAGGGCATCGGCTAGCTGCTGAGCAGCTCGAGCTCTATAGAGCGATCGTACGTTCCATAAGAAAATTCGTAAATCATTTTTCAGTTTTCGTTGCGTTGGTTGTCGTCGTGTGATCAGTCCGTTTCCGAGGCTTGTTGTCGGTCTCGTAATTCAAAAGTTTTACGGGACAGGGAATTAACCTGTCGCCAACCTGAGGAACCAGCCTGATCATATTAGCCAAACCTTTTTAAAGGCTTGTTTCTAGCGGCCGCCACGAAGAGGCTATGATCAGACTTCCACCAGTCCCGAATAGTTACGGCACGTGCATGTTTTCGTATGCTACATGTTATTCCCCCTATTCGTCTGATGGCTGACCGCCATCAGAATTACAAATGAATAATGACCGTAATGAGCCAACTACAAGACATGGAACAACAATCGATGCAGTTTTTTCTAGATTTCTGTCTAATTTTAATTCTAAAATATATGTATCGTATTTCTCGTATCATAAGCCTATTGTCTCGGTTTTACAATCAACCACAGTAATTACTGATGTACCCATATAATGAAAATAACGAATAAAAGAATGAAAAATAAAAGATTTATGCAAAAATATTAATTTACTAATGAAAACATAAAATACATTTAAATATTTGTAGGAAATTAATATATGTATATGTGCATACATGTATATATTGCACACACACATTCATATATATACATATAGATAGAGCGAAAGAAGTTTCACTTCAGTCGTGCGGTCATAAGCACACTCACTTTTTTTTCACTTAAGAGAGTTTTTGAAGTGAAACTTCTTTACGCGCGCTTGGCTTGGGGAGTAAGCTGACGAACGCGTTACGAAAAGTGTGATCAGGCGAGGCGAACGGTGATATATGTGCTGCTCACTGTGTTTTGGACGATGGAACAAACATCATAATGGTAGTTGTTTACATTTACGCGCGCTTGGCTTGGGGAGTAAGCTGACGAACGCGTTACGAAAAGTGTGATCAGGCGAGGCGAACGGTGATATATGTGCTGCTCACTGTGTTTTGGACGATGGAACAAACATCATAATAGTAGTTGTTTACATTTCGCCCAATAACACAGTTAATATTATCATAAAGTTTATATACAGAAGACTTATGATTTATGGTCGAGTAGGTTCTGAAGAATTAGGAGAAAACTATCATACGTTGCCACTAATCTTAGCAGGAGATTTCAATATCAATTTCGCATCCGAAGATGGACAACTCTTGATAAACTTTCTACGAGATAAATTAGAATTACAAATGAATAATGACCGTAATGAGCCAACTACAAGACATGGAACAGCAATCGATGCAGTTTTTTCTAGATTTCTGTCTAATTTTAATTCTAAAATATATGTATCGTATTTCTCGTATCATAAGCCTATTGTCTCGGTTTTACAATCAACCACAGTAATTACTGATGTACCCAATAATGAAAATAACGAATAAAAGAATGAAAAATAAAAGATTTATGCAAAAATATTAATTTACTAATGAAAACATAAAATACATTTAAATATTTGTAGGAAATTAATATATGTATATGTGCATTCTAAAATATATGTATCGTATTTCTCGTATCATAAGCCTATTGTCTCGGTTTTACAATCAACCACAGTAATTACTGATGTACCCAATAATGAAAATAACGAATAAAAGAATGAAAAATAAAAGATTTATGCAAAAATATTAATTTACTAATGAAAACATAAAATACATTTAAATATTTGTAGGAAATTAATATATGTATATGTGCATACATGTATATACTGCACACACACATTCATATATATACATATAGATAGAGCGAAAGAAGTTTCACTTCAGTCGTGCGGTCATAAGCACACTCACTTTTTTTTTAATGAAAAATATTAAAAATTAACTGAAAATATGTTTCAATTATCCGGGTTTTTCACTTAAGCGAGTTTCACTTAAGCGGAATGTTTTAAGGGAAATTGGTCGGTTGTTTAAAAAACATAACTGACTCGTTCTTCATACAATGTGAATTATGTGGACTAAACTCGCACTTAGAGTGTTGTAAAATTAATAAAAAAGACAACAAAATTATAAAGTCTTACAAACATTTATTTTATAAATGTGAAAAGTGCATTGCCTTTCCCCTACAAAACTGTATAAAAAAAATGAGAGAACTCTCAAACATTTTCAAAGAAAGTACTCCAATGTTGTGTGTAACACCCAAAAACCAAAAAATAAATGTAAACAATGAAAACAGAACCAAAACAATTAATAAAAAAATGTAAACAATAAAAATCAAAACAATAATAATGTAAACATTCATGAACTCGACGCATGTCGACCTACATGTAATTGTGTTTAATCATCAGCCGTCACCAAGCGATACCATCGTGCATTGAACTGATCGTATTACACACTAAGCATGTTCGGTCACTATGCGCCAAGTGCATAAATCGATTTTTGCTTATGACTGCAATCATATGCGACACATTGACTGAGCATTCAGAATGCCTATGAGGAAATACAACCGAAGGTGTATTTTGTCAAGTGGACATTTAATTCTTACGTCATGTGGGACAGTGTAGTGTAGGTCATAGGCAAAATAAATAATTAAAGAAGTAGAACAAGAATATGTATGAAAATGATATTATGTAAAACTAGTTGTAAGTATAAATAGAAGAAAATTTGGAAAATAAAATTAGTCTAGTTAAAACCTTAACCACGACTCAATTCATTATTAATCGTGCATTTTGATGCTCGGAGACACAAGCGGCCTTTTGGGCTAAGAAATTTTGTTCGTAAGAACTGAAGACCACCTCGTCAACCATTACACCAATTAATTTGGATTCTCTTAATACAGATGCAAAATCATCAAATTCTAATACGTCGAAATTAAATATAAGTCGCGATATTCGTGATTCCACTCGTGCAATGAGAGTCCCCATAGTTCGTGAGAATACTAAACGGCTTTCTACCTCCGTTGATAAAAAACTTCTCATAGCGGGGTCATCTACTCCGCAAGATCGAGCTTCATCAAAAGTACGAAGAGTTTCCATGTCTGACTCTCTTACTTCGACTAAAACTGATAATGTTGCTTCTCGTGATTTAAAATCAAAATCATCGTCGACCATCTCCGATGATGCAGCTTTAGTTACTGAAGCTTCTGCTAAATCCGTTGCGGCTGCTGCTGATACTGGTGTTGGTGGTGTTAGTAATAATGTTGCTGGTGTAAGTGATGATGTTGCTGGTGTGGATGATGATGCTAATGTCATCGCGGCTGTGGATATTGTTGATATAGCTCCTGCCCATGTTGCTAATGATGTTGATTGTCCAGCAAGTGAAGTTGTCTTGCCTGTTGCTCGCAACAAAAAACATAAACAGCTGATCGGAGAAAATACTGATGCTGAAATGTTTGCTTCTCTTCCATCTGTACCTCGACATCGCTTTTTACATATCTCTAGACTGAATAAATCAGTCACAGAAGAAAATGTTATTAATTATATTGCCCGAAAATTAGATCTGCCAACTACAAGCTTAGTCTGCCATAAATTGATTAAAAAAGAAGCAGATATGTCATCACTGCATTATATTAATTTTAAACTCGGCATTCCAACTGCGTTATTTAATGACGCCCTTCAATCATCCATCTGGCCAGTTGGAGTTCAGATTAAAAAATTTGAATATCGTTCAAAAAACGCATCGAACTCAAGCCCACAGGTTCTAACCTGAAGAATAATGTTGATAATTCATCTTCGATTAGAAATAATAATTTTTTATCAACTGAATATTTTTCATCTGAATTCAACGTTTATCGAAAAGATCGTTCATCGGAATTAACTGGATTAAGTAGAGGTGGAGGTGTACTATTCGCTATTAGATCTTTTTATTCAAGCTTAGAAATTAATTTATATAATACTTCAATTGAACAAATTTGTGTACGTATTGATTTACCTACTTTTCATTCTTCTTTGGAACGTAAGAATATTCACTTATACTGTTTTCTTTCATATATACCACCATTATCTGATAGTTCTATTTATGATGCTCATATTAAAAATATAGAGTACATTTTAAAAAATATTGTAGATGAGAAGTCATACTGGATAGTTTTGGGTGATTTCAATTTGTCGGATATTAAATGGGTATTTTCTAACGATGAGAAACTTATGTTTCCTTATAATGTTAATAAAAATTTTGAATGTAACGTTATTGACAGCTTAACTGCATTGAATATGTATCAAATTAACAATATTTATAACTCCATTGATCGCATTTTAAATTTAATTTTTATTGATAAAAATCTTGAAGCTCACTTAGATGAAGCAAATTTTAATTTACTTGAGAACAGTGTTCATCATAAAGCACTTGAGATCAATTTCAATTTGTCAGTTTTAATTGAATTAAATTGCTCCTGTAACGTTGAAATGAAATATGACTTTAAAAATGCCGATTTCATATCAATGAATAATTATTTTGAATCGATTGATTGGAAACTTGTTTTTGATTATAATGAATTGGAACTAGCTTTTTCTGTGTTTCGGAACATTTTAGATTCTGCCATTTCACGTTTTGTTCCTACTAAACATTTTAAAAAATCGAAAAGACCAGTTTAGTTTAATAAAAGTTTATCGAGGTTGAAAAATATTATGAGTAAACTACATAAAAAAAGTAAGATTGCTGCTTCTTTTCGACAGCAATTTCATCAAACCCGAAGAGAATATGAATTTTTGAAAAAATTTGTTTATAGACAATATTTATGGTCTCTAGAGTCGAACATTAAATCCAATTCTAAATGTTTTTGGTCATTTTTAAACACGAAGCGTAAATCTTTAGGATTTCCATCTAATATGTCGTATAAAGGCATCTCATTTGACAATCTCAATGATATTTGCAACAATTTTGCATCTTTTTTTCAAGCAAATTTTTGTGATTTAAAAATTGTTGATAATGAAATTGGAGATAACAAAAGTTATAATTTCGTAGCTGGTTCTCTTTTCTTGTCTATTGAAGATGTACAAGAGGCACTGTCATCTCTTGATAACAGCTTTTCTGTAGCACCGGATAATATTCCACCACTTCTTCTAAAAAATTGTAAGTTATATCTTGCTTCTCCATTGTGTTATATTCAACCTTTCTTTGAAACAAGGTGTGTTTCTGGATACCTGGAAACATTCCTTTATAACACCCTTGCATAAATCTGGCTCAAAATGTTCCATTGAAAATTACAGACCAATTGCCAAACTTCAGCTTATACCTAAGCTTTTTGAAGCCATAGTAAAAAACAAGCTTTATAGTCTGGTTAAAAATCTTGTATCAGAAAACCAACATGGATTTATGAGTGGAAGATCGACTGCTACTAACCTGTCTTTATTTACCACTTACTGTCTTCATTGTTTGGAAGAACGATATCAATGTGATGTTATTTACACTGACTTTTCCAAAGCTTTCGATCGTGTGCAGCATAACATTTTAGTAAAAAAACTTGAACTATTTGGTTTTCACTCCTCACTTTTAAACTGGCTTCAAAGCTACTTAGTAGGGCGTAAACAATATGTCAAGGTTGGTAATGTCTTGTCAAAAGAAATTGAAAATTTTTCCGGGGTACCCCAAGGCAGTCATCTTGGACCACTTCTTTTCATTCTCTTCATTAACGATTTGCCTAATTGCATTTCAAATTCGAACTTTTTATTATATGCTGATGATCTCAAGATTTTCAAATGTATAAAAACACCATTGGATGCGGCTAGTATTCAAATGGATCTTAATAATATAATTAACTGGTGTAACCGAAATGGATTATTTTTCAATGTAAATAAATGCAGTGTTGTGACATATTCAAGAATTCATTGCCCAATAAACTATGAATACAAAATTGATGATATCTGTCTGCAAAGATTTATGAACCAAAAAGATTTGGGAGTTATTTTTGATTCCAAAACGACTTTTTCAATTCAAATTGATCAAGTAATATCTAGAGCAAATTCGATGCTGGGATTTTTAATGAGAAATTCGAAATTATTTGAAGATCCATATACTCTTAAGAGTCTTTATTTGTCGATTGTCAGACCAATATTAGAATATTGTTGCATAATTTGGAGCCCGTATACGCAAATAAGTGTTTTCAGAATAGAAAAAATTCAAAAGCGATTTACCAAGTTCGCATTGCGAAAAACTTTTAGAGGAGTTAATCTGCCGCCTTATGAGACTAGATGTACTTTAATTGATTTAAAATCTCTTGAATTTAGAAGAAAATTAAGTTCTGCTCTCTTTGCGTTTGATGTCTTAAACTCTAATATTGATTGCCCGATGTTACTTTCTATGTATAATATCTATGCTCCTTCTCGTTTTTTGCGACCTAGAGATGGAATCTTCTTAAATGTTCCTTTCCACAATACAAATTATGCTAAACATAACCCAATCACTAGTTCTTGTGTTGCTTTAAATGATTTTTATGTTGCCATAGATTTTAATAAAACTAAATTTAATATTAAGAAAGATATATTGAATTCATTGTAATTATTATGTAATTGTTATTATTTATATTATTTTTCTACACAAGTATATTTTTAAATTAAAATTATATTAAATTAAAATTATGAGAGTCACTATAAAGTTTTTGTAACTTGATTGGCAAATAAATAAATAAATAAATAAATAAAATACTTTGGGATGAAAAAAGTGTTTCAGGTAAGCTGGTTTTACAGTAGTTTAAAATATATAGATATGTTAAATATTTCTCATAAAACTACTTTTAATTTTTCAATGAGCACTGATTTTCGTTCCAACAAAGTGTAACACAATCGTTCCAATGATTTGTGTTCGATTCTCTTTCTATTCTCATTTGTCAGTTTTTTTAATGATCAACTCTAACCTCAAAAAACTATTCAATTTGTCTTTGTAATTAAGCAAGCATCCAAGCGACAGTTCTTTTCAATGACAGATCTTTTTAATGACAGCCAAATTATTGTTTTCTATAACCGACTCGTCTAAAAATATTCCACCGTTGGACTGATTTTTGTTTCAATGATGGTTTTCAATGATATCTATAACTGGCCCCTAAAACGATCCCGTCAGTGACTGATAACAACCAATTCTATGTGTTTGAGGTTAGAGTTGATCATTGAAAGCAAAACTGACATTTGAGAATAGAAAGAGAATCGAACACATTCAGTAGAACGATTGTGTTCCAAGTTAAAGAAACGAAAATTAGCTGATCATTGAAATTGATTTCTATCAGTGAAATGATAAAAGTGGATTTAAAAGAAATTTTAATCAGAATTCTATATTTTATAGAGTAACAAAATTCTACTATTCATTAGCTCCATTTTGGTATCAATTAAAGCCATTACAGTTTGTTAAATTGACTTAAAAATCGAAATGAAAATGTTCAATGATGCATTTCAATGATATGATGATTTCTTAAAAAAAATACAATCGTCATGGTCTGGATTCCCTTCAATCCACTTCCATGCGGATCCAATAAAATTAAGCGATCTCTTTACTTTCCTGGTTTTTGGTTTAATGTGTAAAATTAAGTTTTTTATTTGTTCGACCTCGTGTGAAATTAATGGAAATAATGTATGGTTTCGCGCAATATTAAGATTCGGAGTAATATCTTCAATAAATTTTTGATATTGTTCAATATCAACATCTTGTATTATCTTAAGGTTTCCTTCATGTATTTTTGGCTGTCCAACATGTAGGGATACAAATTGTGAGTTTGAGAAATCCAGAATTTGAATTTCTCCTTTAACGGTGATGAATAATAGTTTGTTATTAAAATTTCTATTTTAGTTTCTTATTATACTTTTATGAATTGTTTTGCCTGATTCTGTTATAACTATGTTCTTTATTTCTGTTTTCTTTTACTACTTGATTTCTGTATATAAATGTCAATTTTGATCCTAATCTCTTATTGTGTTTTACAAAAATAGTTTCACTGGGAGTGTAATGCTTTATTGGTTTTCTTGTTTTGTTATGGTATTCTAAGTCTTTTTGCTGTTTTTATTTAAGGGTTTCAATGTTATAATTATGAACTTTTTCGAATTCTTCAGCATTCAATCTGGGTATTCGACCGTAGAATAACTCAATGGGTTTTACCCTGTTGTTGAATGTATTGAAAAGTTATATTCGTTGACAGATGTTTCTAGGAGTTGTTCAAATGAACGAGAAGGTCCGTTTGCTTTTAAGCATCTCATTATTTCTGCCAGTGTGGAACGAAAGCTTTCCACTTATCCGTTTACTTAGCTTTTGTAGGGGGTGTCGTATAGACTTTGATCTGAAAGTCGTCCTCAAGCATTGAAGTAATGGATGCAGAGTTGAGAGATTTTTCGTTGTCGATGTGACATTTTCTGGAACGCAAAATTAGAATAAAATGTCTTGAAGGGGTCTTTTAATATGTTCTATTGAACGAGACTCTATTATTTTTGCTTGCGCAAATTTAGTAAATTTATCGAGTGCTGTAAGCACAATGAATTTTTCGGTTGAAAATATGTCTATATGAAGAGTATGACCTGGATAGTTTGGAATGGGAGTAGGCTCGAATACTTGGTTGTTTGGATGTCGGTCATATTTATTTGCTTTGCACACTGTGCAACGTTTAACCAAATTTAAAATTTTTAAGTTCATTTGTGGGAAATAGTGTTTTTGAAGCATTTGCAATTTGTTCTCTTGCGCATTCCTATGAGCTATGAGCTCTTTTATGTTCATTTAATATTACTTCTTCTTGGTCGTTTTCATTTTCTATATCTTGTACTAAAGTTTGCGTATACCTGATTTTGTAATTTTTGAAGTGTACAGGATAAATTTCTTGTATTTTCCCATTACTTGTTCTGGTGCTGAAAGACCATTAACTATGTTGGGGTTCAAATATCTCTTAAATATATTTATGATGTCATTTTCATTGTAATTGCGTTTTATTATGATATATCTAGTAAAATTCGAAACAGGTGGCTTAATTTGATAACTGTCTTCATTGTCTAATTTTAGAATTAGTTGATTACGAAAACCGTTTATAGGACTTTCAACTGTAGGGATTAAATTGTGTGCAGAACTTTCAGAACTGTGTTGTGTCATTGTAAGAGAGTTCAAATGCGTTATTGGGAGAATTCTTGAAAGTGGTGTTTTCTGGTTTGTATTTTAGTTAGTAGTTGTATTCTTCCAAGATTCCTTCCATCTTTTCATTTTAAGTTAGGTTAGGTTAAAGTGGCTGCTGACCGGAAAAGGTCAACACACTTAGACCAATATTTGGTCCGTTGTGATACCACAAGGATTTCAAAAATCACCCTTACTCGCTAAACAATTTTGAGCTAATAATGAAGCGTTTGAGACAGTGAATGTCGGAATTATTTAGATCACTAAGATCGTTATAGTAGTAGTCTCCCAAGTGGAGTCTACGTCTTTGCGCTAAGGCAGGACAAGAACATAGAAGGTGAATAGCTGACTCCTCTTCTTCTTCATCCATGCAGCTTCTGCAAAAATTATTTGCAGGAACTCCAAGATAAGAAGCATAGAAATTAGTTGTTTTGAGCGTTTAGCATCAAACAATAGCCAAATCAGTTTAGTAGACCGGCAAGTTGGAGTGCTGGTCCATCTGTGGTAAGCTTTCTTCATGGTATCATGCCTTAGCATAAGTTTACAAGTAACTAGGGGTATACTGATGTTAGATTTGCTATCCAACAAAGGTAAGATTGTTCCGTTTTTTGCAAGTTCGTCAGCTTTACAGTTTCCTGGAATATCTGTATGCCCCGGCACCCATGTAAGGTGAATGTTAAACTGTTTCGACATCTTCACCAGAGATGATCGACAATTTTGGGCTGTTAGTAAGTTAGTGGAGACAGAGTCCAGTGACTTTAAGGCAGCTTGACTGTCTGAGAAGATACGTATATCAGTAGTCGATATAACGTTTTCTTTTAGCCAAGAGAGGACTTCTTTTATTGCTAGAAGCTCTGCCTGGAACACGCTACAGTGATTGGGAAGACGAAAAGATAGACAGAGATTTAATCTATCGGAGTATACGCCTCCACCGACCCAGTCATCGGTTTTAGATCCATCTGTATAGAAATGAATCGCTTCGTCTATCAAAAAAGACTCATTTTCCCAAGAAGACCTGGAAGGGATGGACACTTGAAAGTTTTTATTAAATTTTGGATGAGGGGTGGTGTAATCGACGTTACTAGGTAGAGTACTGAACGAGTTCAGCATAGTAGTCGGTCTAATGACTGAGATGTATAGCCAGTGTGTTATATGAGTTTGTAGACCCGATTTGTTACCTACGGCTTTTTTCCAAGAGAAAAGAGCTATGTTGGCTTTGTTGACTCTCTCTTGGATATTGGGCTTCCAGCTTAATTTCTTGTCCAAAATAAGACCCACATATTTTGCTTTGTCTGAGAATTTAAGCTGTATACCTTTGATGAGGGGAGGGTCTATGTGTGGGATTTTATATTTCCTGGTAAATAGGACAAATTCAGTTTTGTGGGGGTTGACACCGAGTCCACAATCCACATTGATCTGTCCAGGTAGTAAGCTTGTTTAGAGCATTTTGTAGGAGTTCCTTCAGAGTGTTAGGATGCTTACCAGATATCGCTATTGCAACATCGTCCGCATAGGCAATCACCCTGTGCCCCTCCCTTTAAAGAAACACTAGTAGTTTATTTACGACTAGGTTCCAAAGGAGAGGAGAGAGGACGTCGTCGCCTTGCGGCGTACCCCTACTGACAGTCCTTCGAGTAGTAAAATCGCCCAGTTTTGAATTTATAATACTGCTTATCAGCATATGATTTATTAAATTATTGATTAACTTATCCACCTTCAGAGATGACAGCGCAGATGTGATTGCGGATGCGTCGATATTGTTAAAAGCTCCTTCTATATCTAGGAAAGCAACTAAGGTGAACTTCTTATGAAGAAGGGAATGTTCGATAGTACGAACCAGCGTATGTAGAGCGGTTTCTACCCTTTGTTATAAGCATGTTGAGCATTGGATAGTAAGGACTTATCAATGTTTGCCCTCAAATGGATTTCAATCAGACGTTCAAATGTTTTAAGAAGGAATGATGAAAGGCTAATAGGTCTTAGATCTTTAGGATTAACATGGCTAGGTTTGCCAGCTTTGGGGATGAAAATAACATTTACTTCTCTCCATGACAAAGGAATGTGAGCCAGAGCGATACAACCATTTAAGATGTTTACCAGAATGGGTATTAGAATATCGGAATTTTTCTGTAATTCCGCTGGAATTATTCCATCTGGTCCAGCAGATTTGTATGGATTGAAGCTGTTTATTGCCCATTTTAATTTTTCCTCTGTAATCAGACCTTGTGGAGGAGTTATGCTACTGATGATGTTGTTAGGATCAGTGTTATTAACGCAAGGAGAGCTATCTGGAAAATGTATATCCAGGAGCAGATTGAGCGATTCTTCGCTTGAGTTTGTCCAGGAACCGTCATTTTTTAGGCAACTTGGCATTACTGGATTTTTGGAGAGGATTTTACTTAACCTTGATGCCTCTGAGTTGCCTTCTATATTGTTACAGAAAGTCCTCCAGGACATACGCTTGGTTTTCCTCAGTTCTTTTTTATATAACTTGAGAGAGTCTTTATATGAATTCCAATCAGAGGCTTCTCTGGAGGTTTTCGCTCTATTAAAGAATTTCCTGCAATCTTTTCTTAGTGGATCGAGTACCACCAGTGTGGTTTCTTTTTACCTCTTATTTGTATAAGAGGGCAGGCAGTTTCCAGAGATTTGTTGAGGACTGCTGTGAGGTCATTGACTTAAATATCAAGATCCTCAGTGTTGTAGGGTATGCTGTATAACTCAGGTCTGATTGACCTTAATAGAGTTGCCCTATATAGAAGCCAATCTGTTTTTCGATTTACTATTGGTATTTTTGTTACTGAGAGCATAAGTCAACGGTTGATGATCCGTATAAATTTTTACTTTCATTGATCCATACAAGAAATTTCTTAGGTTTGTGAGGGCCCAGATTATTGCCAGCATTTCCTTTTCGTTTGTGATATAGTATTCCTCAGTTTTTTTTTTAACGTTCGAGATAGGAATGTGATTGGCTTGTTATCTTGAGATAAGACTACACCAATAGCATAGTCAGAGGCGTCCGTTGTTAGTTCAAATTCCTTTTGGAAGTTCGGATTTTTTAAGTCCTCAAAAGCTTTTAAGGCATTTTTGTCAAGCTGTATTGGCTTCTTGCGTTCTTGGTCACGCGTCC
The DNA here is from genome assembly GCA_911387755.1 of Chrysotoxum bicinctum. NCBI lineage: Eukaryota > Metazoa > Arthropoda > Insecta > Diptera > Syrphidae > Chrysotoxum > Chrysotoxum bicinctum. The sequence continues at coordinate 141,379,139 of OU426987.1, read as the reverse complement.
ATCTTCCCCTCTTAAAAGAGAAGTTAGTGGCTTGGCTAACTTGGCATAATCTTTAATGAATCGTCTGTAATAGCCAGACATCCCAGTATGTCGCAAAGTAAAAAATAAAATACTGAATTGTTTATTACAATATTTTCTATCAATTTGCGTTTAATTCAATTTGTTTTAATAAAATGATAAAAAGTTACCGTCGGTTTGAACATTTTTTTTCTTGCTTTTAATACCTTTTTTTCATTATTATTGGGAAAAAACTGTTTTCAGCGGTACATTTTTCTTAGTTTTGGATTGTTTTTATAGTCCTGCCAATTTTCTATATTAAAAAAAAAATAGTCTATTACGACAAACGGGAGCCGAGATATTCATGAATTAAAAACTTAGGAAGGGTTAAAATTTCTTATCATAATTTTGTAGCTTGTTAATTTTAATTTTTCATGTTGCCACCAACAATATACAACAAATATGTGTAAGTATGTGTGGGGTGTTTGAACAATCAGCTTAATCCCGTTAGAAAATTAAATCTGAAACAGACGTGAACACGATGTTTGTAAGCAAGTTTAGAAACGATGCGTTTATTTGGAGTAACCAAATTGTTCTCATTTTAAGCTTTTCGTTTGACCACTTAACATCATATACACATGCGGGTTTTATGTGTGCGAAAAATGTCTGCTTATAATAATATCTTTTATAATCTTAAAAACTATGGCGCAAAATTTTAAACAGCATATTATTAAGGAATAAGTATGATACCACTTAACAGTTTGCTAGCTCTTTCTTAATTTTAAACATTTTCTAAGTAGTATCGTGCTAAGACTATTTTTGTAATAAATTGATTCTGAACACACCTAAGGTAATGAAAGTTTATGTAAAAATCTAAGTAACAAGACCTATTTTGATGTTTGAAAATGTCAGTGTCATGTGAAGTTAGCACGATACTTATAAAATAAAATAGATATTCGATGGTTTTAACTCTAATAAAAGGGTGGAGAAAGTATGATACTATATTCGATTAAAATTTGCAAAATCATCGTTTTAACCTAGTTTCATACTAAAACAGCTTTAACATCGTACTAATTCAACTAAAACTTTGCGCATATAACTTTTTTCGAGTAGGCACGATTTATTTTTTTAGACCCACGTAGATACGCGTGATTTTTTTGTGTAAGAAATATCCTTGTCAGGTGTTTGTTTCCCGTTATAAAATACAATCTGCAAAACCTTTTTTTCCAGCACGTGTTTTATTTGTAAATATTCTCTAAATGTTGGTGAAAGTGTGGATGTTAAAGAACGAGGGATTAGTACATTGCTTGCCAGAAGCGTTGAACGAGGGCGTGAAGACAACAAAACAATTTTGGAAAATGTAGCACCTTTAAAAATTCACCAAAACTGCAGAAAAAGTTGCTTCCAAAGGCTCAGGGAGACAGCTTGTCGCCAAAGTACAGTCCCATCCGCCATGAGTAGTCCGGTGAGTTTTGATTTTCAGAATAATTGTTTTTTTTATTAGGGCCGAAATATATCCAGACAATTCTGAAAAACTGTATGCAGTTAAAAATACTTCGGTTAGGGACACATTACTTGTAGTTTTAAATGAACGACACAGCGAAAGTGTTGAATATACGGACTTAAAAAAAAAAAACGAATCGAGAAGGTCGGATTTAATCCAAAACTAATTTCATCCTTAAACGTACTTCACCGAACAAAACTGTGGAGAACAAAAATGGATTCACTGATGATGTCGAAAAATCAATGCAAGGCATTTACCAGTACGTCAACGAGAATCTTTATAAATGCCAATATATGATAAGTGATTAAATCTAAAAAATTCGAGGAGAATACGTTCCACAAGGTGAAGGTGAAATATGGAGAGAATATTGCTGTTTTTGAGCGGAATGGAAAGCCAACCATCGGCATCGGGTGTTTTCGCAATAATGGTTACGAAGTTCTGGCAAAGACAAAACGCGCCTGAAACTCAACCCCTTTGGTGGTACTGAAAAGAGTTAATGTAGACGCACCGATGCTATGATTTAAAATAACGTTGTTAAAAAGGGCTATTTTTTTAAATGGTAAAATGGTAACGTTTCCTAAGTTTTTCTTATAAATAATTAGAAAAAAGTGCGTAATTAAACTTACTACCTAACTTTTATATGAATCTGTTTAAATAAAATAATATTCCATTAAGACGATAAAAGTTATTATTAAAAACAATAAAATTTCATATTTCTTTATGTTATATACACAAAGAAAAGACAGAGTTGTTATGCGTCAGTAAACTGATGTCATTTTTAATTCATGAATATCTCGGCTCCCGTTTGTCGTAATGGACTATGTTTTTTGTTGTAATTTATAGAAAATTAGCAGAACTATAAAAAAATTCCAAAAATAAGAAAAATGTACTGTAAACTACAGTTTTTTCCCAATAATAATGAAAAAAGGTGTTACGTATAAGCAAAAAAAAAAACGTTTAAACTGACTTTAACTTTTTATCTTTTTGCTTAAACACATTGCATTAAAAGCCAGTTGATAGAAAATATTGTGATAAGCAATAAGGTTTTTTATTTTTTACTTTGCGACATACTGGGGCTGAGATATTAAATAAAACGTTAAAACGTAAAATTGCGTGGGTGCGCTGACTTACCTACTCGTATGTTCATTAATTTATCGCTGGGCTTCTGTTAGTCGCAGAGCGTTAATTTTTTTGTTAATTGTAGAGAATTACAAGTACTACCTTTAAAATAAAAAATAAAAATCGCATCGTTAAATGAGCTTTTTTCTTAATAATCATAAAAAAGTGATTTTCAACCTACAAACAATTATTTTAACTTATTATAACTTATTTTTTATTTGTTTAAGAAAAATTTTTTTGGTCTATAACATAATAGTAAATGTTGTTACGAATAAATATATGTTTTATTTTTTTCTGTACGAGATACTGGAGCCGAGATATTCACGAAAGATCAAAAATAACTTTGGTAAAAAAAAGTTGTCAGGTGGTGCAAATTTGGTTTAAAGCTTTTCTCGTAAGTCCCCATCGATCCATGAAAAAAATTAGACCATGCCTCTGCGCGCAAGGTTAAATGACGACTTGACTGGACTAATAATGTTATAATGCTTTCTGAAATTGTTTAAATAAACATAACACATTTTATAGAAGTCTTTTACAAAATTTTTACTTTGTTTTACTGTCCATTTTTAGTTCATCAATTTGCCCCAAGGAAGTTTTTTTCGAAGAAGTGTAGTTATTTTTTGTTGGAACAGAAACAAGAAAAAATAAAAAAAATAAAAAGCACGATTAGGTCTCACGAACTTGCTCTTATGTAAAAGACTTAAAATTTCAAAAATGAATGTTATTAGAGAAAAACTGTACGTAAGCATAAAGTGAATTATTTTTTTTTTAATGACTAAAACAACTCCTTTAGTAATTAAATCTAAAAACAGGATGCTATGTGAACATTAGTTTATACAAGAACAAGTTTTATAAGTTGTAATGGTTTCTTGGAAAAAAAATCTTTTATGTACAAACTTCTTGAAACATTTTTAAGAAAAAATTTGGTACGCCAACTTTAAGTTTATATTATTGTACGAATAAGAATTAAATTTCCAAGGAAAATATTAAACCGTTTTTTGAGATGTCAAATTTATAAAAAAAATATTTATTTTTTTCAAAGTTCAAAAAATATGATATTCCTTAGTATTAAAATGCAATGTTTTTCAATCTTCTAAGAAGCTTTTTTATAAAAAATTTCATTAAGATCCGTTATGCCGAATGAGAAAGTCTAGGTGCACTCAGTAATATCTTAGTTAAAAATGTTTTTGAATTTAATTATAGATCGTTAAAATTGTGCGAAAAAGAAGTATTAAAATTCTAGGCGGCGTTTTCCAGAAAATACGATTTTCGGAAAACATTTTTGAAAATTATTACTTCTATATACCAATAAAACTTTATTTCATACTTTTTCCCTACGTTTCATCGTAATTTCTCGACTTCATCAGGGGTAGTTTATTAAATCTGTAGAAAATTAAGATTAACAGTTTACACTTTTTAAAATTTTTGAATTTAAACTTATATGAAAAAACTTTTGGTATCTACATTTAATGATAATAATTATTGATAGATGATGATTAATTTTAAACTTTGAAATTTTCTAAAATAAAAATGAAATATTTAACATTATTTGAAAATAAATAAACGAAAAATTAAATAAGAACCTAAAGCACAGCACTTTAGAAAAACTAAATGAAAATAAACAATTAATTTAATAAGAATGACACCGCTCTTAATGCAAGAGAATAACTAGCTATTGTGTTGTCTCTATATACCTGTGTTCATTGTTTTATCTTTATTTGTTGTATGTGTAGACTTTCAAGTGTGGATCTATGGTCGCGTTCACCTCGTAGTCCGATAGGGTATCTAAGATACTTTAGTATACGTATAGTTGGCGAACGACCAAAACCGGATAGGTAACATTTACTGTCAAAGTACAATGAGAGAGAATGGGTTAACTAATCTTATTTTTGTATTTATAATTTACATATTTTTTCACCATTTTATTCAAATTTTTCCAATAGTATCTTTGTTTAATTTTATTTATAGTTCTTTTTATACCGGTATGAGGTGTAGTATGAAAATTCTCTATTATCTCTCCTTTTTCTTTTTCATCAATAACTCTTACTGGAGGATAATATATTAATATTTTTAATCGTACATTTTCTTCAACTTTTTGCAGTAATTTATTATATAATTTTTTAAATTCATCAATACTTATGTGCTCAAAAATTTCATCATTATTTGCAAGTGCTAATTGTTTTATGTTCTCTTTACTCATTCTAAATATTAGCTTCTCCAAGATAAGACCTAAGTCAAAACTCGGATTATCACTATATTCTACCATTATATCTTTATTGTTTACATGCATTTTTGTACAGGCTTTTCCTGATTCAAACCTTAGTTTAGATGAGGATTTTCGCTGATGTACTTCATGTCTCTGTAGCACTCTATTAAATTTCAATTTTCTTTTATTTTTAACTTCTTTTAGAGAACCATATTCCCAAATAGGTGTATCATTAATCTTTAATTCTGTATTTTTAATTTCATTTCGATTTTCATTTGCTATTTTAGCCGATTTTGATTGTGTTATTATATTTATTTTTGAAGTTGTAATGAATTCTTTTGGCAGTATTATTGAATTCGCGATGAATACTTCTTTTTGTATTTCTTGATTAAGAACAATGCTGTCCTCTTCGATTTGTATATTCGTTAGATGAAGTGTTTGCGTTCTTGCAGGTAAAATAATATTTTATGATTTAGGACATTGTGTTAACATTGAGAGAATGAATTCCTCATTTTTGATTAAAATAGATAAAGTAAAATTTTCATAATCTATTTTACAATTGTTTTTTATCAAAAAATCTCTACCCAGAATACCATTTGTATTGATTGGGAAATTGTCATCTACTATTTGAAATGTTTGCTCTAAGTCTTTATTTTCAATTTGTAGGAAACATTTTTTTTTAATTTTATAGTTCTTAAAATAACGTATGGCGTATACGTACTATTTCCTTTCGAAGAAATGGGTTAAAGTTTATTCACACATACCAATATCTTTTGTTATTAGTTTTATTTTAAATCTCAAATACATCCCCTTTAGAGGCCGATTACCGGAAGAGCCATTTTTGTTTGGATTGTGGAACTCATCGCATACGAGGAGAGCATCTAAAAACCCTATATAAGGAACCCCGAGGTCTGGCTCGGGCTCTCTTTTGCTTTTTGGGAATCGGCGATAATACTGCATCTTGAGAGAGTGTTGTTTTTTTTTTTTTTGCGGACGGAAAACTGATGATTAAGTTCAGTCGTAAATTTTCTGTAAACGAAAAAAAATTTTACATTTTGGATTTTTATCGTGAATCATAAATTTTTCTATATCGACAAAAACTAAAAATTAATCATTAATCGGTCCAGTAGCAAAAAAATATTTAAGACAAAAAAAAAAAAGCGCACCATATAATAAAAGTTAAAAAAAAGTTCACGCGGTACAGTTTCATTATTGTCATAAAAAAGTATTGAGTGATCAATAAAAAAATGAGTCTAACTAGATAACCTCAGTAGACCCTCAAATAAAAAAAAAAAAAACAAAAAAAAGGACTCCATGTGACATATGTACATGTGAAAAAAAACGAAATAAAAGGAAAAAAAATAAATCTAACTAGTGACGTCATTCATCACGCCACCAACTCATGAGCTTCCCCAGCAATCTTAACATTATTAACAGTACAGTAAATAAATAAGTGATGAAAACGAAAAAATAACAAGCCGATAATAGAATTCAAAATTATAAAAAAAAGACACATAAAGAAGGACCTCTTTGGTAATATATTATGTTCCATTAGAGGAAACTCATCGATTTCCACGATTATTTGATCATCTGGAAATACTCTGCAACCCTACCTCATCTGTATCATCGATATTACCCCTCTTTCCATTATCTTCACGACGACATCTGCAGCCGATTTATTTTTTTTTTACTCTAAGAAGTTTGTTTTTTTTTGTGTACTATTTTTTCTGTTCATTTTATATATTGAGTTTTCCTTTTGTTATTTTAAATTTAGTTATACCTATATAGTTTAAAACGTGAAATAAATTTTAGCTCAATACACCACCTTAAAACCTAATGCCCATTTCATTAGTGAAAGATCACAATTCGTTTTTTTGTATATAATATTTTCATTCAGTTTAAAGCAGGTGTATGAAGGGGAAATCAGTATGCTGTGCGCACAACATGACGGATACCTACCACATCACTGTAAAAAAATATTTAAATTAAAATTTGTTTGGTAAGTGTTTCTTAAACTATATTGTGAACAAATTTTCAATTTCTTTCAATTTATTTGGCATTCTGTTTTGGTATATGAGCACTAGAATATACTTCAGTTTAATATTAAAGTAAACTTTTTTTTTTCCAATTTTCATATATTATTGATAATCTTTAAAGAAAAAAAGAAAATAAGAACTACGAGAAATTTTTATGTCGTACACAATAAAATTTGAAGTTTATAAATTTTAAGTTGTCGATGAATCACAGTATTTTTTTTTCCTCCTCACTGTAGAATTGGAGATAAATTTTAGATAAATAATTTTGATGCTGTAATATAGTTAAATTTTTTTTTTGACATATGGATTTAGAGAGCAAGAGAGAAGAATTTCGCCAAATGTAAAATTGACTTTTTTTTGAATTTTTATTTTTGCTTATATTTATGTTCCTAATAAATTGGTATTGTACATCTTACTATTTTATTAAAATAATAATAATTTAGAATGTTTGATTACATATAAAAATTTATTTTTTTTAGTAACGTATTTCGATATACATTTTCCTTAAAATTCATCATTTATCTTTTGTTTTTTTTTTTTTATTTATTATTATTCAATAAATTATCATACGAGAGATAAGAAAAAAAAAACAAACGAGTTTTAAATTCTACTGAGTAAGAATTGGTAATGAATATTCCTTTCATACTATTGTTTTGGGATTAGTATGGATTACGAGCATATAATGATTTTCTGCGCTTAAAGATTGTGTAGGTGGATGTGATGGTTTGGACCTAAGATGATGATATCGAATCAACGATGGTATAAGAAACTTTACTTTCATGTAATTGTTTTTTTTTGAGTTTTGGTTTTTTTATTGTACCGAATTTTAACGGATCGGATTTATTTTTTGCTATGATTTGGAAATAGAAATGCATCGTAAGTATTTAATATTTTCTGGAAACATCGGGTGAGATAAACGATGCCTTAATATTTGTTTTGATTGAAGCTAGTTAGGGGTTATTACAAAACTAGAGGACGTGATAACCATGGATATACCACATCCTACGATCTATGGATCCCAAGGTGGTGGTATGTGGGCGGGTTTCCTCCGAGAGCTAATTCACCTAAGCTCTCCCTCCATATTATAAATGTAAAATCAGGACCTTCGACACTATAGCTATTGAAACTAAAGAGGCCTCGCTTCTTAAGAAAAAAAATCAGGCATGAAAATCCGTAACAACCGTCTGGATCTATCATCAGCAAAGAACCCCCCGCCCGACGAGCTAGTTCGTGCGAATGCAAGCATGCCTAGCTGTTGTGGTCCAGACACCCTTACTCCTTGCTGCCAGGATGGACGTAATGGGCCTGTAAGTAGTGCGTCATAGTGGTGGTTAGAAAAGGAGGAAGGTTAATAGGAGATTTTAATTTTGAGGCAAGTTTTTTTTGAGCTATTGACTTTCGCATACAGCCTCGAGTTTTAAATAAAATATAGAAGTCTCCTATAGAGTAAACATCTTATTAGTTACGTTACAGGTGGCGCCCAACGTGGGGCCCGATTTAGTTTCAAAATATTTAACATTAATACATAATAAATAGTAGTTTTCAAATTTCATGATTGTCTCAGTGGGGTGGATTACTTTCGGTGATACAATTTCATATAATTTTGCATCTCAGTTTAAAGCCTTTTTACTTTTATGTACTATCAGTAATTAACTGATGAAAATAAGAGTCATATAGCCAATAATTGGGTAATCATTGTTCCCTTTTTTGTTGTATATGCTTTTGTTTTTGTCATAGAACTCATTTCAACCATATTATTTTTTTGCAAATAATTAGTTTTGTTTTTCCAAATTTTAAATTAGATATTAGGATCATTATGGATCAGATATCCAGCAATCGGGTTGAGTTTTATCCCCTTTTGGTCTGTTGTGTCTCGTTATCTGACCTAGTATCATAATTTTATTTAATTCATATACTCTACGTGAAATTTGTTCTGGTGAAGACATCCAGTAATTGGGTTTGATCTTTGTCCTCAATTAGTCTGCTGTGTCAGCCGCCATTTTTCACGATGTATAAAATTCGTTTGCAAAGGATGTCCAACTAGTGGGTGTATCTAAGTCCCTGCCTGTTGATGCGTTTTGGAGACAAACCTTAAACCGTACTTCTAATTGTTAACATTTTTCTTTTATTAACACACACATTCATTCCTTCTGAGATTAATCTATTGATTTTGCATCTACTATTGTAATTTTTTTTCTCTAATTAGCTATATAGTGTCAAGTTCGATATTAAGGGGGATTTTTTTTTTATAATTGTAAAGTTCATTACATTTTTTTTTCTCTTTCCATTTTTATATTCTTGTCTTTTGCTGAAACATCGTCAAAGGTCATTGCGTCACATCCACCAAACTAATGTATATTATATAATTTTTCGATATTTAATTTTTATTTTTTTTTTTTCATTCTTTGTAACCTGTTTTCTTATCAGTTTAACGTTTTTTTTTTTCTAGCAGACATTTTTTTTTTTTTTTTTTGTTACATATAAATAATAATAGTCCTACATTTTACCTTACATACTGATTACATTTTATTTTCGTTCGAAAATCCACTTTCTTAGTAACTTACCAAAATCTAATCTACTTGTAATACATATTATAAAAATATCGTATGTCTTCGGATGGTAGAGTGACTCTTCCCATAAAGAGGTATTTTTTGAGAGCAAAAGTACCTGTTCGGCCTATAGTATCTAAGAGACGTGCGTATAATAAGAAAAAAACAGCTGGCGTAAATATGGCTAGTGAACAAAACAAAGATCCTGCTCCGTACGGTGAGGGAACTTCTTCCTCCGCCATTAACCTATCATTACCTACAGGTTCACGCCAAAATACTAATAATCCAATAACAGAGTCATTGGGGTCATCGATAAGCCCGTTACTAGGCTTAAATATCAGACGTAGTACGGTAAATGCTCCCGAAGATACAGTTTTAGACAAATCATCGAACGTACAGGCAAAAGATCCTAAAGGTGTAACAGATATCGATCATGCCAATCTTTTAGAACACATTAAAGAAATTGTTACTGCTGCAGTAGGAATTAGTAGAGCGGAAGATAGGCAAGTGCTGCAAAGAGAATTAGAAATTAGTCAGACCCGGGTAAGAGGAATGGTTGCAGATTTAGTTCGCGAAACTCTTTCTCAGCAGACACCAAACCAAGCTGATTACGAAGTACGTAGACGTACAGAGCCTAATCCTACTACCGTAAATAATCATGCTTACACGTCGACTTCAGCGAGATCGCGAAACCTATCTAACCATCCTACTGCTGATGAGTTCTTGAGACAACTTCATGATTTGAATCTAAACGATCCTCCAACTAGGGGTAATAGTAATTCCACAATATATCCAGGCCTATCTCAGATAAGACCTGCCTTAAAAGTTAATACCTTTCATAAATGGGGATTAAAATACGATAATCGTAATATGACGGTAGATGACTTTATTTTTAGACTCGAACGTCTAAAAGAAGGTTATGGAGCAACATGGCCTGAAATTGTTATGAATTTCCACCAATTTGTGTCAGGACAGGTTGAATCGTGGTTCTGGGTATTTATTAAGGGTCGCCCATCGATAGATTGGACAACTCTTCGTGTAGCACTAATGGAGCAGTTCCGTAGCCTCGAAACGGACACCGAGCTATCGAGAAAAATGTTTGACAGGCGTCAAAAACCGAACGAAACTTTCGATGATTTTTACATGGCCATCCAACAAATGAACACGAGACTACTCGTCCCAAAACCAGATTTCGAACTTATAGGTCTTATCAAAGAAAATGTTTGCAGAAGGATGGGGGAGTTACTTGTAACGTTCCGTACAACCAGCTTACCGGAATTAGTTTATGTGTGTAGAAAGACTGAAAAATACATTACTGAACATGACTCACAAAAAGCTAGGGTTCCGTCTCAACCGCAGTTTCGCAGATACACTAACGAAATAGATTTTGATGATTCGCAACCGTCGACATCAAATATTTCTCTAGAAGCATTCAATTTAAGAAGAGATTACAGTGAAAATACCTGCTGGAACTGCAGACAAGTTGGCCATAGCTACCGAGAATGTACTATACCTCAGACTTCATTTTTTTGTTTTAAGTGCGGTAAAGAGGACACAACCTCACCACAATGTCCAAAATGTTCGAAAAACTTTCGGAAGAGCATACCGAATACCGGAACGGTTTGCTCAACCAAGCTACCGGAACCCCAGAACTTAAATTAATTTCTCTGGCGAATTCTTCGTCACCAAATTTTATCCCACCTGTAACAATCTTGCAAAATCCAAACAAGATGAAATCTTTACTACCTAAATTGAGTGATCCTAAGAACAAAGTGAGTGCACCTTTTAAAACACTTCACGAACGTCTTCTTGAGTATCATTCAGTTAGAAATAGAATTTTTGGCCATATTAAAGCCCCAACGTCACCAAGGATTTCTAGAATTAGGGATTTAGCCAAAAAGAGAAAACAGTTGTATCATGACATCGAAGCTACCACTATCTGCTCTGGAGATGATCCTCGACCCTTTGCTCCAGTGTATTTATTAGGAACGAGTATGTTGGGGCTGCTAGACAGCGGTGCCAGCATAAGCTGTTTAGGAATTGGAGCTTTAGAGTTTTTAGAAAAAAATAACATACCTTTCGTTAGTTTCAACTCAAATGTAAGAACGGCGGATGGGCAAAAACAAGCCATAAAGGGGAAACTGGAAGCTGAAATCACTTACAAGGGGGATACTAAAAAGTTAGAGTTGTTTGTAGTTCCATCTCTTAAGCAAACATTGTACTTAGGCATTAACTTCTGGAAGGCCTTTAATATTGCCCCTCAAATTATATCCGAAATCTTGACAGACACAGACACGGTACACAATTTACCAAACGTACATGATTTGACAGTAGATCAAGCTGGGAAACTTAAGGCAGCCATAAGCATGTTCCCATCCTTTGCCACTCTTGGCTTAGGAAGGACAACGCTTGAGGAACATATTATCGATACGGGCGATGCAGAACCGATCAAACAAAGGCACTACCCGATTTCTCCAGCGGTGCAGAAACTTGTTTACGAGGAATTGGATCGAATGCTGGAAATGGGAATAATTGAAGAAAGTAATAGCCCATGGAGCTCTCCTGTAGTTCTAGTACGAAAACCTGGCAAAAACCGGCTTTGTCTAGACTACAGGAAAGTGAATGCTAAAACCAAAAAAAGCGCGTATCCACTTTCTCTTATTCAAGGAGTGCTAAGTCGTCTTGCAAATACAAACTATATTACGAGTGTGGATTTGAAGGACGCCTTTTGGCAGATCCCGCTGGAAAAATCTTCACGGGAAAAGACCGCGTTCACGGTTCCAGGCAGACCCCTTTATCAATTTAAGGTCATGCCCTTTGGTCTTTGCAATGCTCCTCAACGCATGTGCAAGCTAATGGACAAAGTGGTACCCCATGAATTAAGATCAAATGTTTTTGTTTACCTAGACGATCTACTGATCATTTCAAGTACTTTTGAAGAACATATTCGACTTTTGCAACTAATTGCAAATCGTTTAAAAGATGCAGGGTTGACTATAAATGTGCAGAAGTCCAAGTTTTGTTATCGAGAGTTAAATTATTTAGGATTTGTTGTTAGCGATGGCTGCATAAAAACCGATCCGAAGAAAGTTTCTGCGATATCTGAATTCCCTATTCCAACAACAGCTAGACAAGTAAGAAGGTTTCTTGGTATGTCCGGCTGGTATCGACGTTTTATTCGCGATTATTCCACACTGGCTACTCCCATTACAAATACTCTAAGGAAAGGAAAAAAGTTCAATTTTGACAATGATGCTGTAGATGCTTTCAATAAAATTAAGAAAATGTTGACTACTGCACCTGTTCTCATTAATCCCGACTTCGATAAACCTTTTATTATTCTTTGTGATGCATCGGCCACCGGAATAGGTTGTGTCTTATGCCAAAAGGATGATGAGGGCAACGAACGACCCATATGTTATTTCTCGCACAAACTTAATTCCGCTCAATGCAACTACAGCGTCACAGAGCGAGAATGTTTGGCTGCAGTCATGGGAATTGAGAAATTTAGAGAATATGTAGAAGGTCATAAATTTAAAGTCATAACAGATCATGCGAGCTTGAAGTGGCTGATGGGACAGAAGGATCTCAGTGGACGGTTGGCTCGATGGAGTCTGAAGCTTCAAGGGTATGATTTTGACATAGAACATCGGAAAGGTTCGCAGCATGTAGTGGCAGATACACTTTCTAGGGCATATGCGGCAGATGTTGTGAGCCTGTAACGAATTATGTAATAATTCAATAAAAGGACCCTTTTTTTAACTGATAAATCAATGATTTAAATTGTAGGTTGTTGAAGAACAAGTATACGCCTGAGTGACCGCGTTAGTTTGTACGGGTTGAACGTCCAGGTATGTTCGCCCAATCCAAACCAAACGTTTCAGTAACTCTTCGAGTTCCTATCAATCACTCTCTATGTTAGCCACTCGTCCTATTTGAACTCCAACCGTTGGTTCAAACCGCTACAGATCGTTCAGACCAGCAAGATGGAGTTTTAAGGGCTGTCCACTTTGTTAGCAACGGTTGGCCTGCTAGTCCACGCTCATCCTAGCTCGTCGGTGGGGTGGGATCTTGTTACTTAAAGATGGACGATGTTACCTTTGTCATGTCAGGCCAAAAAAAAAATTATATCGAAGATGGAATTCGAGAAAAATAATAAAAAAGTTTGTAAGAATTGTGAAACCCGAATTCTAGTTGTCTTTACTACGGCATGTCACAAAGAGAACATAGGTGGTCGTGTTCTCGGAGCATAGTACCCTCCCCTTGTGTCACCCCCAGAATGCGAATCCTGGGCACGGCACACCTTGGTCATTGCTGAAGCTCCTTACTGAGCAATAACCCCTAATAAAAAAAGCAATAAATATATTCTTCCTTTAATTCATCCTACCTCGGTTTTGCACTCTTACACTTCTTAGCTCACATCCAAACTTGGGTTTAATAACTCCACATAGTTAGATCTGCACTGAATAATGATTTCATTTCTTCCAACTGCATCACAATTCTAAATTAAATCACTAAAGGGAACCCTACCCATAAATCTTAATGTTGATCTGACTCGTGTATAACCAAATCGATTCCATACAAAAAAAAATAATAGCCAATATTAAAAAGAGTGAGTATAAACTTTAATCTAGTGATGGGGTAAAAATAAAATGATTCACAAATTTATAATTTCAATATGATTTAGAAAGAGGGGGTCTTAAGGATTAGGTTCGGAACTAGAGGATTAGAAATAAACAATAAAACGAGGTAGCTCTCTGGCTTTCGTTTTGCCTTTCCGTGCATATAAATTATATATAGCTTTTTTTTTGTTTTTTTCCTTTTTTTTTGTTTAATTACTGTTTGGTGTCCAATATAAATGTGATATAACTTTCAATAGAATAAGGTAAGGTACTTACTGTACTCCTTTGATACATTTGCTGCGATTCCTGGCGAAAAAAACGGTGCGCACTGCTTTTGCTGGACTCGTTATACACTTTAAGTTACCTGTTGACTTTAAGAAAATTATATTTATTTATATATGCACACCAAAATCTTATATACTTGAAGTTTTACTTAACTTTTTTTTTTTCAAATTTTTTTGTTTATTAAGTTTTGGAGTTGGAGGTCGTAATGATAGGATCCGGAGGGAAGAAGGAAACGTGAAGGGGGACTTAAACTATATAGGTAGGGATGGCGTCCCCTTGTTGAATTGTTCGTCGATCAAAATTGGTCGTGGTTGCTGGTTCGAGGTTCGATGACTAAATTTCATCCAATTTTTCGTGGGATGTCGATGATTTTTCTTGGCTCGGATATTCCTGTTGTTTAAGGGTTGAACACCTCGGATTGTGTGACTTGAGTATCTCTGGGTCTTCTTAGGTCGTTTCTGGTCGAACCGAGAAGGTTTGAGTACTACTTTTAGCCTTTGTCTAGCAGGGGTTTTAGCTTATTTTTTGTTTTGCTTATTTCCAACTAGTGTGACAAGCCTTGGTTTATTATTCTTGTTTTATATTTCGGTCTCTGTTGGCGCTTAATTTTCGTTGCTTAATTTTCGTCACTAAATTTTTGTTGGTGAATCTTGCTAAACGAGTGACCCTTCCACTCGGTTCGCTCAGTAATTTTCTACACCAATCCTCAGAGTTCTATCGAACTTTATACAAGATAAATAAAGGAAGAAAGAATTGAAAATTAAATTAAACGCCCTTTCCGTGTTTTATTCAAAAAAATGAGACTGTACCTTTTTTTCTTTTTATATATGTATCACGTTACGTTATACACGACAATCTCATTTCAGTTCTTTTTTTTTTTTTTTTATTTTAGTGTCGCCGACTGCTACACTTAAAAGATAAGCACCAACTGACTTGATTGAGCTAAAATCCTAATCGCTAGTGTTAAAGCTTATTGCTCACCAAGAAATAACATAAGGCTTATGACAATATAATAATTATAAAACAGATCATATTACCTGCATTGCAGCAGTCCATTCTCATCTGTTCCTCGTACTTTTCTGTCCCTCTAGTTTAAGCTTTGCATAAAAGAAATCTATGCATAAGTGATTGCTGTCATTTTATCTTCTTTAGTTTTTTGTTTTTTTTTTTTTTTTCTGCTAATCATATGAAAGAGATAGTGTTGGTAGACTTACTACAATATTCCTCTTTTCAAATTTTAAATTCTATTTTCTATGTAACATCTTTCTTTTTGTATGCTTTTCTTTTTCTTTTTTTTTTTGTTTTTTTTTTTTTTTTTTTTTTTGTTTTCTGATAAAAAAAAACTAATTCCCTACACAACTTGTTATTTTAACCAAGTAGCTTGAGTTGAAAGAGCAAGAAGAGGAACTATGTCTCATGCACAGCTGAGATAGCCGGGTGTTATCGTAGTTCATTGTCCTTTATTTCTTTAAATCTTTCGAGTGAGTGACTGAAACATAGCCCTTCGTATCTATTACCTCATATAGGTTATTGCCTATTACTTTCTTCACTCTTACCTTTATAAATTTTGGGCAAAGTTTCGCATTTAGCCTTTTCGATGCATCGCTCAGTATAAAGTTTCTTTTAAACAACTGATCACCTACTTTGTATGCCACAATCCGGCTTCTTAAATTGTACGTTTTTTTGTGGGACTCATGGGCCTTTTCTAATGCTGTTTTAAGATATGAGTGTAGAATATTCATTTTAGTCGCTTTTGGAAGCCAATCTATCTCGGCGTTATTTAACCCTCCTAGATCTTTGAGAAGCTTATAATCCGCTCCGTGTTCTATCATTCGTTGGCCGAAGAGGGCTTCGTAGGGTGAAATTTGCAAGGCCGAATGAACAGTAGTACGCAGCGCACTACCAATGGAGGAAAGATGAGCATCCCAATCGTCCTGTTTAGGATTAACATATGAGCGAATCGCGGCAATGATGGACCTATTCACTCTTTCACTCGCATTAGATTGTGGCGAGTAAACAGCTGTTTTATAATGTTTAATCCCAAAATTATCCACCATTTTAGCAAACTCCTGACCAACGAATTGGGATCCGTTGTCAGATAGAATGCTTTCGGGTACGCCAAAGATGAAAAATATGTCGTCCCGTAAAAATTTCAACACCGTTTCCGCCGTAGCTCTTTTAAGAGGTTTTATCAGGACAAACTTTGTCAACTGATCCAGAGCTATGACAATTTGGGTATTGCCACTTCTTGACCGTGGGTAGGGTCCAATAAAATCGATGTATAAATGTTGAAAGGGTCTTTCCACTACGAAAGCTTTACCCATTTCGGACCGTAGGGTGACATTTGGAGATTTGGTCATTTTGCAAACATCACAGTTCGCTATAAAATTTTTGACTTGGCTAGCCATGTTTGGCCAAAAATATTTCTGTCGCAGACGATATAAGGTTTTCGTAATACCTCCATGCGAAGCTCTTGGTGGACAGTGAGCCAAAAAAACCAGATGGTCAGTCATTTCGCTAGGAATCCAAAGTTTCCAGGTTAAGTCGTCTTCAATTGGGTTTCCCGTACTAAATTTAACTTTCTTATAGACATAACCGTCAGAAATCTGAAGGTCCGGTAACCGTTCTTTGTTATCTTCAATGTGTTTGATTATTTGGATATACCCGTCTGATTTAAAGCAAGAGTCTGCCAAATCGACATGAATAACATCGTTAGGGTCTATTGTTTTGAGGGCGGGTATTGCGTCTTGCGAATGTATCGAGTCTACTTGATATATTCGTGAGAGCGCGTCTGGGACGACGTTTAAAGTACCTTTCCGGTGCTCAATTTCGAAATCGAAACCTTGGAGCTTCAGGCTCCAACGCGCTAACCTGCCGGTTGGGTCCTTTAAGCTCATGAGCCACTTTAAGCTAGAGTGATCGGTTATCACTTTGAACCTATACCCCTCTACATAAGGTCTAAACTTTATAATTCCTTTTACTGCCGCCAAGCATTCACGCTCTGTCACTGAATAGTTCCTTTGCGCTGCATTAAGCTTTTGCGAGTAATAGTAAATTGGAAGTTCCGTGCCTTCTTCGTCTTTTTGGCAAAGGACACATCCAATCCCCGTTGCTGAAGCGTCGCAAAGAATTATGAATTGTTTATTAAAATCTGGATTGACCAACACGGGGGTTGAAGTCAATTCCTTTTTTATTTTGTTAAACGACTCGATAGCTTCAACGTTAAAATTAAATTTCAGGTTTTTCTTAAGGGTGTTAGTTAAGGGAGTTGCCAAGGTTGAAAAGTCTTTCACGAACCTTCGGTACCACCCCGCCATTCCAAGAAATCTCCTGACCTGACGAGGGGTCTTTGGTACCGGGAAATCTAAAATTGCTGCTATCTTATCAGGATTAGCTTTTATGCCTCCTTGACCTACTATGTAACCTAAATAAGGAAGTTCCTTTAAGCAAAATTTAGACTTCTCCACGTTAATAGTTAAGCCAGCGTCTCTAAGTCTTTTTGCAATAATTCCCAAGAGTTTAATGTGTTCTTCGAAGGAGTGTGAAAGAACCAACAAATCATCCAAGTACACAAAAACTTGGTCTCTCAATTCGTGAGGAATGACTTGATGCATAAGGCAGGTCAAACTCTGTGCGGCATTCGAAAGACCGAAAGGCATGACTTTAAAGTGATAGAGTGGACGACCAGGTACGGTGAAGGCGGTTTTCTCCCGTGAACCCTTCTCCAGCGGTATCTGCCAGTACGCGTCTTTCAGGTCCACACTCGAAATGAAGTGTGGGTCTGAAAAACGCGCTAGCAATGCCTCTATATGAGGAATTGGATTAGCGTTTTTCTTCGTCACTTGGTTTACTTTTCGGAAGTCCAGACACAAGCGGTTTTTTCCCGGTTTCCGCACGAGGACCACGGGTGAACTCCAAGGACTAGAACTTTCTTCAATAATATCCAAAGAAATCATGCGCTCCAATTCCTCGTACATCAAGGCTTGTACCGCTGGAGATACAGGGTAATGCCTCTGCTTGATTGGTGTCGCATCTCCTGTGTCTATCACATGTTCCATCAACGTTGTTTTACCTAAGCCTTTCGTTGAGAACGATGGAAACAATTTAATTGTTTCCTGAAGTGCAGTTAATTCCTGAGGAGTTAAATTGCATTTGTTGGAGTTCATTTCTGGTGTTAAGGATATTTCAGATATAAGCTGAGGGGCGAGTTTAAAACTTCGCCAAAAGTCTACTCCTAAATATAACTTTTGTGACAAGGATGGAACAATTAAAAGATCTATGTTTTTCAAAGTACCTTTGTATAAAATCTGAGCCGTGATCATACCTACCACCCGTTGTTTTTGACCATTAGCCGTAGCTAATGAAGAGGCAATGTTTTTGAATGGTATCTTATTTTCATTAAGGTATTCCAAAGATCCGACCCCTAGGCAACTAATGCTCGCGCCTGAGTCCAGCAAGCCGAGCCACTCTTCTCCAAAAAGCCTAACAGATACATAGGGACGGGGATCTTCGGACGAACAGTCCAACACGGCTGAAGATATGGCTTTGTAAAGATTTTTCTTCTTGTTGTATTTTTCTCTGAGTTTTAAAATGCTTTTAGACGTTTGAGGATGTGTCAAGATCCTTTTTCGAGCCTCATCATACTGCTTTTGACGTTCATGCAGAGATTTTCTAAAAAGTGGTGGGTTTTCTTTCAACTCTATTTTCGGGACTAAATCTACGGGGCGTTTAAGTATGGTTAATTTATTGCAAACATCTACTTCCTGTGTGTTTCCGGAATCTGGGTCTTCGAGCAACGCTCCCCGGTCGTAACTTTGCTCGACTGGCGGTTTCCCGAACATTTCTCGCAGTTGGGAGTTATAACGTTTTCGAGACCACACCTAAAACAAAAAAGGTTACGACGTGTATCGAGACACTCACGAAACGTATGACCCACGCCCTTACAATTCCAGCACAACATTGTGTTAGAAAGTTTTTGAATTGTTTCAACTTGTGTCAGACCAGAAGATGAAACTTCTGACAACATCTCAATTTCATTGACTGCTCGTCGAGATTGGCTATTAGTAGAACACTGTCCCCACTTATTTATAGTTTTCGGGGTCTCATTTCCGTTTAGGAATTTCTCCACTGTTCTACATACGTACACCATTTCTGGTAAGCTATGGGTACAAAATGTGACTAAAAGTTCGCCAATTCTCCGTTTAACATTCAGTTTAATGAGCTCAATGATTTCTTTGGTCGGCTTAGGATTCCTTAGCCTGGAATTCAGTTGAGTTAGATCATCATAGAAATCGTTAAAACTCTCCTGGGGGAGTTGTTTTCGGTCACACATTTTTCTCGAAAGCTCCGAGTCAGTCTCGAGACTACGAAATTGCTCGATAAGGGCAAACCTCAATGTGGCCCATGTAACGCTTGGATTGCTCATAGTATATGTCCAATACCACGTTTCTACCTTTCCGCTTACGAAGTGGTGAAAATTCAGAATAACTTCCTGCCAGGTCGCATTATAGCTATTTTTAATCCTCTCCAAGCGAAATAAAAAATCGTCTACCGACATCTTCTGATTGTCAAATTTGATACCCCATTTTGCATAATTTGGAGATCTTGTAAAGGATTGGGAAGGGGAAGGAACGGTATGTGTAGTCGGATCATTTGAAACCGGTGGAGAGGGGTTAAGATTCATGCCACTCAACTGAGCGAGAAAGTTGTCAACATTTGATCCGCGACTCATATTGACCGGATGTACAACTTCCTCTGGGTTTTCTTGCGCCCGATTAATTAGAAATGGCATTTCCTGTCCTTGCACATTTGGTCTAAAATTTGTTGCCTTATTAGTATTAGATTCACTATTATGATTTTCTACGTTGGTATTATTCCCAGCGTAATTAATATTTGCTACGTTACTGGGTTGTGGTGTTGCCGCTGAAACAGACAGCGAACGAATGAGCGCCTCTACGCGACTCATAATTATGGATTGGTTCTTGGCTAGTTCTTCACGAAGGAAACGTTGATCTTCCGTTCGTTGAAGTCCTATGGTAGCTGATACCACGTCTTTGACGTAATTCTCAAATTGCTCCGCCTCTTGGGAGTTATTGCCTTCACCTCCATTTTGATTAACATCTTGCGGGTTATGGTGCTCGTCAGCATTATTAACAATGCTACTCTCCCCGTCACTGTGCTCTAAATTATCGTTGTTTGCGTCCAAATTATTACTAGTGCTAGCCATATTATTTAATTCAGATTGGCTTCGGCTTCTAGTTCTCATTGCCCGACAACTTCTATTCAAATTTCTAGAACTTGTTATAGGAGGACGACCCCGACCTCTTCTATCCATTTAAAACAATTTAAAACTAATGAAAAAAGATGTGATAATTCTAACTAAAAAAAAATATTTAGCTTTCTTCCTTTCAAAAAAATTCAATATAAGTAATTTGTTAAAATAATAAGCGCTAAAAAAAAATGTTTACAAATTGAAAATAACTTTCATATACTCCTTACGGATGTGAGCTAAAAACGAAGGTAAGATCCTTCCACGAGGAAAAAAAAATGTTAAATATGTGTAAATAAGACATGCTTTGGAATGATGAGTTTTCCAATTTACTACCTCCTTATTAGAATTAGAATAATATGGAATAAAGTTACTTCGGCGAAAGTCAGGTTACCTACTCCAACTTCCCGGATAACGATATATTACATATCTTCAAACCAATGAGGAGGTTTAAATGTTCTCTCTATATATTCACTGACTTAGATTCATATTGTTTCATAAGTACCCAAAAATAAACGTTTTTGCAGCGGACATGAATCAGGACAAATCGACTAAATCATCGGTCAAAAACTCTTTATATTGGATTTTTTTTTTCTAGCGAATACTGTTTAACGTACGGTAACTAGTTCTACTACTTTTTTGCGACTTACTCATTAAAGGATTACTTTTCTCTAATGCTGGACATAAAGTTTCTACTTAAGTTCACCACGGACGACAGTCGAATTAATATTTCTCTAATATCTAATTTCCACTTGTCGCGTACGCTTTAATATTTAATCTAAGTCGCGATGATTGGACCATAATTCCCTACTACATAAGACAACCGGTTTCGGGCCCCACTTTGGGCGCCATCTGTAACGAATTATGTAATAATTCAATAAAAGGACCCTTTTTTTAACTGATAAATCAATGATTTAAATTGTAGGTTGTTGAAGAACAAGTATACGCCTGAGTGACCGCGTTAGTTTGTACGGGTTGAACGTCCAGGTATGTTCGCCCAATCCAAACCAAACGTTTCAGTAACTCTTCGAGTTCCTATCAATCACTCTCTATGTTAGCCACTCGTCCTATTTGAACTCCAACCGTTGGTTCAAACCGCTACAGATCGTTCAGACCAGCAAGATGGAGTTTTAAGGGCTGTCCACTTTGTTAGCAACGGTTGGCCTGCTAGTCCACGCTCATCCTAGCTCGTCGGTGGGGTGGGATCTTGTTACTTAAAGATGGACGATGTTACCTTTGTCATGTCAGGCCAAAAAAAAAATTATATCGAAGATGGAATTCGAGAAAAATAATAAAAAAGTTTGTAAGAATTGTGAAACCCGAATTCTAGTTGTCTTTACTACGGCATGTCACAAAGAGAACATAGGTGGTCGTGTTCTCGGAGCATAGTACCCTCCCCTTGTGTCACCCCCAGAATGCGAATCCTGGGCACGGCACACCTTGGTCATTGCTGAAGCTCCTTACTGAGCAATAACCCCTAATAAAAAAAGCAATAAATATATTCTTCCTTTAATTCATCCTACCTCGGTTTTGCACTCTTACACTTCTTAGCTCACATCCAAACTTGGGTTTAATAACTCCACATAGTTAGATCTGCACTGAATAATGATTTCATTTCTTCCAACTGCATCACAATTCTAAATTAAATCACTAAAGGGAACCCTACCCATAAATCTTAATGTTGATCTGACTCGTGTATAACCAAATCGATTCCATACAAAAAAAAATAATAGCCAATATTAAAAAGAGTGAGTATAAACTTTAATCTAGTGATGGGGTAAAAATAAAATGATTCACAAATTTATAATTTCAATATGATTTAGAAAGAGGGGGTCTTAAGGATTAGGTTCGGAACTAGAGGATTAGAAATAAACAATAAAACGAGGTAGCTCTCTGGCTTTCGTTTTGCCTTTCCGTGCATATAAATTATATATAGCTTTTTTTTTGTTTTTTTCCTTTTTTTTTGTTTAATTACTGTTTGGTGTCCAATATAAATGTGATATAACTTTCAATAGAATAAGGTAAGGTACTTACTGTACTCCTTTGATACATTTGCTGCGATTCCTGGCGAAAAAAACGGTGCGCACTGCTTTTGCTGGACTCGTTATACACTTTAAGTTACCTGTTGACTTTAAGAAAATTATATTTATTTATATATGCACACCAAAATCTTATATACTTGAAGTTTTACTTAACTTTTTTTTTTTTTCAAATTTTTTTGTTTATTAAGTTTTGGAGTTGGAGGTCGTAATGATAGGATCCGGAGGGAAGAAGGAAACGTGAAGGGGGACTTAAACTATATAGGTAGGGATGGCGTCCCCTTGTTGAATTGTTCGTCGATCAAAATTGGTCGTGGTTGCTGGTTCGAGGTTCGATGACTAAATTTCATCCAATTTTTCGTGGGATGTCGATGATTTTTCTTGGCTCGGATATTCCTGTTGTTTAAGGGTTGAACACCTCGGATTGTGTGACTTGAGTATCTCTGGGTCTTCTTAGGTCGTTTCTGGTCGAACCGAGAAGGTTTGAGTACTACTTTTAGCCTTTGTCTAGCAGGGGTTTTAGCTTATTTTTTGTTTTGCTTATTTCCAACTAGTGTGACAAGCCTTGGTTTATTATTCTTGTTTTATATTTCGGTCTCTGTTGGCGCTTAATTTTCGTTGCTTAATTTTCGTCACTAAATTTTTGTTGGTGAATCTTGCTAAACGAGTGACCCTTCCACTCGGTTCGCTCAGTAATTTTCTACACCAATCCTCAGAGTTCTATCGAACTTTATACAAGATAAATAAAGGAAGAAAGAATTGAAAATTAAATTAAACGCCCTTTCCGTGTTTTATTCAAAAAAATGAGACTGTACCTTTTTTTCTTTTTATATATGTATCACGTTACGTTATACACGACAATCTCATTTCAGTTCTTTTTTTTTTTTTTTTTATTTTAGTGTCGCCGGCTGCTACACTTAAAAGATAAGCACCAACTGACTTGATTGAGCTAAAATCCTAATCGCTAGTGTTAAAGCTTATTGCTCACCAAGAAATAACATAAGGCTTATGACAATATAATAATTATAAAACAGATCATATTACCTGCATTGCAGCAGTCCATTCTCATCTGTTCCTCGTACTTTTCTGTCCCTCTAGTTTAAGCTTTGCATAAAAGAAATCTATGCATAAGTGATTGCTGTCATTTTATCTTCTTTAGTTTTTTGTTTTTTTTTTTTTTTCTGCTAATCATATGAAAGAGATAGTGTTGGTAGACTTACTACAATATTCCTCTTTTCAAATTTTAAATTCTATTTTCTATGTAACATCTTTCTTTTTGTATGCTTTTCTTTTTCTTTTTTTTTTTGTTTTTTTTTTTTTTTTTTTTATTGTTTTCTGATAAAAAAAAACTAATTCCCTACAAGCCTAGAAGCTATGTCAGAAGAATATTCTTCCGATGTGCTGCATATTGATCTTGCAGACCCCAGCTTTCAATCTGAGGAATATGCTAAGATAATAGACACCATCGTAAAACAAAAAGATCAACTGCCTGACCTTCAAGTTTCGAAAAATTTCGTATACAAGAAGGTCAACCACAGTACAGGTCATCCTCTGGAAGATGATTTAACATGGAAGCTTTGGATTCCATCCGCGTTAACCGGACGGTTGATTACTCTTGCCCACCAGCCACCAAAAGCCTCGCATGGCGGTATAGCCAAAACGCTATAGAGACTTCGTCAAAGATTTTTTTGGCCAAACATGGCTACTCAAGTCAAGGACTATATCAGCAATTGCGAAATCTGCAAAATGTCTAAAGCATCTAATCAAATTCTACGAGTGCCTATGGGGAAACCTTTTTTAGTTGAACGTCCTTTTCAACATTTGTATCTAGATTATTTAGGGCCGTACCCCAGATCTAAGAAAGGTAATATTTATATTATAATTATACTGGACCAGCTTACAAAGTTTGTTTTGGTTCAAGCTCTAAGAAAGGCAACTACCGACACAGCTATTAAGTTTCTACATGAACAAGTGTTTTGTTTGTATGGCGTGCCTGAGTCCATTATGACGGATAATGGGAAACAATTTACCAGCATAGCTTTTGAAAAGTTTTTATCTATAAATGGTGTTCAACATATAAAGACAGCTTCCTACGCACCTCAAGCAAATGCGAGTGAGCGGGTGAACCGCTCGATACTCACCGCCATCAGATCTTATATCAAACAAGATCAAAAGGAATGGGACCTACACCTTCCATCTATCGGGTGCGCGCTCCGAACTTCAATTCACTCCGTAATTGGGATGTCGCCATATGAGGCACTATATGGCCAAAGGATGATGGAACACGGTTCCGATTTTAAGATTTTGAGATCACTAAATAGCGTAAATAGTTCAGAAATTCAAATTATTCCCAAAGCATCCAAAATTAACATTCTGCACTCAAGCCTTAAAGATTGTCTTAGGAAAGCCCACAATTCATATGAACACACCTATAATACGCGTAGTAAAGTAGTGAAGTATCAAGTTGGCGATATTGTATTCAAACGAAATTTCATTCTCAGTAATGCGATCAAGCATATAAACGCTAAATTGAGCCCTAAGTTTACTAAATCGAAGATAAGAACCATAGTCGGTAACAATCTCTATGAATTAGAAAGTGAAAATGGTACTAGACTAGGAGTATTCCACTCAAAAGATATCAAGAAGTAGCCATGGAAGAACTAATATGCCAGCTAGCCAGGTGAACATGAGACATCTCAGGCGTGGGTGGTGATGGCAATAAAAACAAAATAAAACTCGCAAATTTTAAATGATTTTCAACATTTCGAAGTATATTATCGGTTTCATTTCATTTTCCTTTTACGCGTCAAGACTTGTAAAAAGAAAAAGTTTTGTAGGAAACATTTTTTTTTAATTTTATAGTTCTTAAAATAACGTATGGCGTATACGTACTATTTCTTTTCGAAGAAATGGGTTAAAGTTTATTCACACATACCAATATCTTTTGTTATTAGTTTTATTTTAAATCTCAAATACATCCCCTTTAGAGGCCGATTACCGGAAGAGCCATTTTTGTTTGGATTGTGGAACTCATCGCATACGAGGAGAGCATCTAAAAACCCTATATAAGGAACCCCGAGGTCTGGCTCGGGCTCTCTTTTGCTTTTTGGGAATCGGCGATAATACTGCATCTTGAGAGAGTGTTGTTTTTTTTTTTTTTGCGGACGGAAAACTGATGATTAAGTTCAGTCGTAAATTTTCTGTAAACGAAAAAAAATTTTACATTTTGGATTTTTATCGTGAATCATAAATTTTTCTATATCGACAAAAACTAAAAATTAATCATTAATCGGTCCAGTAGCAAAAAAATATTTAAGACAAAAAAAAAAAGCGCACCATATAATAAAAGTTAAAAAAAAGTTCACGCGGTACAGTTTCATTATTGTCATAAAAAAGTATTGAGTGATCAATAAAAAAATGAGTCTAACTAGATAACCTCAGTAGACCCTCAAATAAAAAAAAAAAAAACAAAAAAAAGGACTCCATGTGACATATGTACATGTGAAAAAAAACGAAATAAAAGGAAAAAAAATAAATCTAACTAGTGACGTCATTCATCACGCCACCAACTCATGAGCTTCCCCAGCAATCTTAACATTATTAACAGTACAGTAAATAAATAAGTGATGAAAACGAAAAAATAACAAGCCGATAATAGAATTCAAAATTATAAAAAAAAGACACATAAAGAAGGACCTCTTTGGTAATATATTATGTTCCATTAGAGGAAACTCATCGATTTCCACGATTATTTGATCATCTGGAAATACTCTGCAACCCTACCTCATCTGTATCATCGATATTACCCCTCTTTCCATTATCTTCACGACGACATCTGCAGCCGATTTATTTTTTTTTACTCTAAGAAGTTTGTTTTTTTTTGTGTACTATTTTTTCTGTTCATTTTATATATTGAGTTTTCCTTTTGTTATTTTAAATTTAGTTATACCTATATAGTTTAAAACGTGAAATAAATTTTAGCTCAATACACCACCTTAAAACCTAATGCCCATTTCATTAGTGAAAGATCACAATTCGTTTTTTTGTATATAATATTTTCATTCAGTTTAAAGCAGGTGTATGAAGGGGAAATCAGTATGCTGTGCGCACAACATGACGGATACCTACCACATCACTGTAAAAAAATATTTAAATTAAAATTTGTTGGGTAAGTGTTTCTTAAACTATATTGTGAACAAATTTTCAATTTCTTTCAATTTATTTGGCATTCTGTTTTGGTATATGAGCACTAGAATATACTTCAGTTTAATATTAAAGTAAACTTTTTTTTTTCCAATTTTCATATATTATTGATAATCTTTAAAGAAAAAAAGAAAATAAGAACTACGAGAAATTTTTATGTCGTACACAATAAAATTTGAAGTTTATAAATTTTAAGTTGTCGATGAATCACAGTATTTTTTTTTCCTCCTCACTGTAGAATTGGAGATAAATTTTAGATAAATAATTTTGATGCTGTAATATAGTTAAATTTTTTTTTTGACATATGGATTTAGAGAGCAAGAGAGAAGAATTTCGCCAAATGTAAAATTGACTTTTTTTTGAATTTTTATTTTTGCTTATATTTATGTTCCTAATAAATTGGTATTGTACATCTTACTATTTTATTAAAATAATAATAATTTAGAATGTTTGATTACATATACAAATTTATTTTTTTTAGTAACGTATTTCGATATACATTTTCCTTAAAATTCATCATTTTCCTTTTGTTTTTTTTTTTTTTTTATTTATTATTATTCAATAAATTATCATACGAGAGATAAGAAAAAAAAAACAAACGAGTTTTAAATTCTACTGAGTAAGAATTGGTAATGAATATTCCTTTCATACTATTGTTTTGGGATTAGTATGGATTACGAGCATATAATGATTTTCTGCGCTTAAAGATTGTGTAGGTGGATGTGATGGTTTGGACCTAAGATGATGATATCGAATCAACGATGGTATAAGAAACTTTACTTTCATGTAATTGTTTTTTTTTGAGTTTTGGTTTTTTTATTGTACCGAATTTTAACGGATCGGATTTATTTTTTGCTATGATTTGGAAATAGAAATGCATCGTAAGTATTTAATATTTTCTGGAAACATCGGGTGAGATAAACGATGCCTTAATATTTGTTTTGATTGAAGCTAGTTAGGGGTTATTACAAAACTAGAGGACGTGATAACCATGGATATACCACATCCTACGATCTATGGATCCCAAGGTGGTGGTATGTGGGCGGGTTTCCTCCGAGAGCTAATTCACCTAAGCTCTCCCTCCATATTATAAATGTAAAATCAGGACCTTCGACACTATAGCTATTGAAACTAAAGAGGCCTCGCTTCTTAAGAAAAAAAATCAGGCATGAAAATCCGTAACAACCGTCTGGATCTATCATCAGCAAAGAACCCCCCGCCCGACGAGCTAGTTCGTGCGAATGCAAGCATGCCTAGCTGTTGTGGTCCAGACACCCTTACTCCTTGCTGCCAGGATGGACGTAATGGGCCTGTAAGTAGTGCGTCATAGTGGTGGTTAGAAAAGGAGGAAGGTTAATAGGAGATTTTAATTTTGAGGCAAGTTTTTTTTGAGCTATTGACTTTCGCATACAGCCTCGAGTTTTAAATAAAATATAGAAGTCTCCTATAGAGTAAACATCTTATTAGTTACGTTACAAATTCTTATCTGTCCTTTAACAGAACCTATGGGATATATTTCTGAATATGTAACTCCTCTAATTGTTATTTTGTCTGTTGTATCTATTTGTCTTTCTGAATTTAAACTACTTCTTTTTAGGATTGAGATATCTGCACCTTTACTGTCTTTACTGTATGTTTTTTAAACTTTGTTCTGAGTCTCTGGGCTTTGGAGACTCCTTGGATGTTTCTCGAAACTTTCAACATAGTTAATTGTTCTTTGGTTTTGTTTATTGTAGTTTTTATTATATTTTTTAGTATTGAATCTTTTATTACCATTACTGTTATATCTGTTATTGTTATATCTCATATTGTTGCTACTGTTATTGTTGTTATTGTAACTGTTATTGTTACATGTATTGTTGTTGTTTCTTATATTGAATCTAGTGTTGTTGTTTTGATATCCTGGCTCTATTGAGTCTATTATTATTGTTACTATTAAAATTTTCGTAGTTTCTCCTGAAGCTATTTATTCTTAAATAGTTAACCTGTGCAAACTCATTCGACGAATCTACCTCTGCAGCTAATTCTATTGCTTCATTGAGTGTTTTCGGTCTTGCTGAAAAAACTGTCGATTTTGTTGGTTGTTGTAAACCATTCTTAAAGGCATTTAAACCTAATTGATAATTTATTTTGCAAATCGTTTCCCTACTCTCATCTCCATGTTCTAATAAATGTAGGAAATTGAGTTCTGATACCAGCTTTTCAATTTTGGTTGCAAAATCTGCTATTGTACTTGAATTTTATTGTATTGTAGATAACTTTGAAATAATTTGGAGCATATTCTTTTTGCTTCTAAAAAGGTGACGAAAGGCTTCCTTAAGTTCTTTAAATGTTTTGGGCTGTTTTACTGTTATTAATCTATTCCTCACTTTTTCATTTAATTTTGTTCCTAGAACAAACTTTATAAGTTTTTCTTTTTCATTTACCTCATCAAGACTTAAATCAACGTATTCTACTAAATTTAAAAAGTTAGTCAACTTTTCTACTTCTCCTCCAAATTCTGGAATATTTTTTATACTTGAAATGATGTCAAATTTTGCCATGTTGCAGTTCAATATTTGTAGGCCTACATTAATCTCTTTTAAATTTTCTTTAATTTCTGTTTCTTCTAACCATCTTGTTTTACTGTCTTGATATTTCTTTCAACCTTACAAATAAATTATCTATAATCGTTTTCAATGCCTACTGATATTAAAATCTTCTTCCAATCTTTGTATTTCAGATTATGTATTTAGCAGTATAGACTCTGTTTTATTAAAATTTTAATTATTGTCAACATATTTTTGCACTATTCAAAT
Source organism: Chrysotoxum bicinctum (assembly GCA_911387755.1). Taxonomy (NCBI): domain Eukaryota; kingdom Metazoa; phylum Arthropoda; class Insecta; order Diptera; family Syrphidae; genus Chrysotoxum; species Chrysotoxum bicinctum. The sequence continues at coordinate 141,349,513 of OU426987.1, read as the reverse complement.
CAAACTTAAGTTTATTATAGGTCTAGCCTTCCATATATATATTTTTTTATACATTCTTGTATTTTTAGTTTTCATAATTATCTTCTTTCGCTTTAGGAATTATTAGTATTTTTTTCATATTTTGAATTATTAAGAAATTTTTCGTTACTTAAATAGTTGATACTCTAAAAGATTTTATCTTAATGCATCTTTGTAAATATAATTTTCTTTTTGAAATAAATTGAATTGAAATATTTTATTCTTAGATATACATTATATTGTCAATATATTTTTCATTAAATCATTTCTTTTTTTTTATTTCTTATTTTTTTTTCTTACAATTTCTTACTTTCTTTTGATTTAAAAAAAAATTAGTCTCACCAATTTGTTTACTCTTTAAATGATATTAATATTGCTTGGTTACATTTTTTTTTTTTTTTTGAAATACAATTTTTTTTTTTTTTTACATAACAATTTTAATAAAAAATAAACTTACCTTGACGATGTAAAAATCATAGTCCTTTTGTTTGTGGAACATTTAAGTTAAGTGTCTGTAGTTAAAATCTCTTCCAAGAGATGACGTTGTGGTAGGTACTATTTTAATTTTTTGTATACTTGCCCATCAGGAAGGTATGTTTTTGGGCTTGCATTGCCTTTTTATTATAAGGCGTAATAAAAACATAAAGTAAAGTTCGGGTTGGCAAGATCGCCATGTAATGTTCAAAACCTCACCTACTAAGCTATGAGAAATATTTTAAGGCTTTCCTAAGACTAAGCTTTATCAAATTGCCAACTGCCGATCTTAGCTGAAACAAGAAATCTAAGCAAGGCAGATGCCAAGTATGCTCATTCAATTCGTGTTCAAGAGTGTCTTTATTTTCCAAAAACTTAGCCTATTTATACAACTTGACTATGGAAATCTTAAACCTCAAGTGGCATTGACCGTATTAATGAATAAAGTGGACGTAGATGAAAACTGAGTATTTATCATACTGCAGCTTGTAGGCTATTGCAGTATGAGGGTGCCAATGACCTGTGATAAAAATAGAATGTCATATTGTTGTGCTTATGCACTACACGGTCTACCTAAATGATAATCATTCAGATATGTTGTTTGTGCCTACTGGAGTTCCTCAAGGTTCAGTTTTGGGCCCTCTTTTTTCACGCTTTATCTTAATGACCTCTCAAGATGTATCGAGAATAGTAATTTTCATTTTTTTGCTGATGACGCACAATTAACGCTCAAATTCAAAAAGTCCTGTTATTCTGATGCCGTTGAACTCATGATTCATGAATAGTGACTTAAACAAAATTTTCTCAACGAAACAAAATCGAAATCAATGCATTCATGGAAGACCGAACATCATAATATCACTGATCTCTATAATACATTATTATTATAGAGATCAGTGCATAATACAGAATCCTCACCGTCAAAAATAAATAACTCAACTATGGAGTTTGTAAGTCCCCTATTACACGTTGCCTCATGAGACATGTCTCACTTTTGACTTTCCTTTTAAATTTGTATCCCACGAGGCAAAAGCTATTACACGTTAACTCATGTCTCATGAGACTCATGTCTCAAATTTGACTGTTGTTCGTATTTTTTTATTTATTTATTTATTTATTTATTACTTTTTATCTATCAAGTGCATTAACTTTCTTACCTTAAATATATAGTGGTAAAATGTAATTGAAAAGTAATATACAGATATGTTATTTACACATTTAAAGTACTAAAAATAAGTTAAATAAAATACCAAGAAATAAATAATAATAATTTACATTTTTTAAGAATAATAAAAAAAAAATATTACACGCAATTCAAAATCATTATCTTACAAATATTTCTACTCATATTAAAGTCGATTACGTGTGTACACTTATTGTAATGAATTGAAGCTATGGTAATTGGGTCATTTAGACCGTAATTTGTCCTATGTAAGGGAATGAAAAAGAAATCGCCTCCTCTAGGTCTTAGATGTCGTATAGGGACGTACAAATTAAACATAGAAAGTAATTGTGAACATTGAATATGCCCACATAAAATATCGCGTGCAAAAAGAGCAGAAAAATATTCACGTCTTACGCCAAGAGGTTTAAGATCTATTAAAGCACATCTAGCATCATATGGTGGACTATAGGACCAATTAAATTTTCTTATAGCAAATTTTGTGAACCGCTTTTGAATTTTTTCGATACGAAAACGGGCATTGGCATAAAATGGATTCCATACTACACAACAGTACTCAAGAGATGAACGTATTAACGAAATATATAGTGCCTTCAGAGTATAAGGATCTTTGAAATCGTTTGAATTTCGAAACAAAAAACCTAACATTGAGTTAGCTTTAGATATAATATAATCATAGTGCCAGGAGAAATTTAATTGTTCATCGAAAATTACACCCAGATCTTTTTGACGTGATACGCGTTTTAGACTTGTATTCCCAATAGTATAATCAAATATAATAGGATTCAAAATTTTGGATACGGTTAATACCGAACACTTACTGATGTTAAAGAATAGTCCATTGCGATCACACCAATCAGATATATTGTTTAAGTCGTTTTGTAAATCAATAGCATCGTATTTTCACTGAATTTCTTTGAATATTTTAAGGTCATCAGCATATAATAGGCATTGGGAGTGAGCGACATGTGTAGGTAAATCGTTAATAAACAACAGAAATAAAAGTGGACCAAGATGGCTACCTTGTGGAACACCTGAAGAATTTGTTATTTCTGACGAAATTTTGGATCCAATTTTTACAAATTGCTTTCTTCCAATTAAGTAACTTCTCAACCACAACAATAGTTGTGAGTGAAAACCTAAAAATTCCAGCTTTTTAATTAGAATGTTATGTTGAACGCTGTCAAAAGCCTTAGAGAAGTCTGTAAATATAGAATCGGTTTGATGTCTATTCTCTAACGCACGTAGGCAGGCGTTGGCATATATTACAAGATTCGTGGTTGTGGATTTGTGGATTTGACAATAGCTTCAAAGATTTTTGGAATAATTTGAAGCTTAGCAATTGGTCTATAGTTTATCACAGCCTTTTTAGAACCTGACTTATGTATAGGTGTTATAAGGGACCACTTCCAAGTTTCGAGAAACTCACCGTAGCATAGAGATTTATTGAAAATGATATGAAGTGGCTTGAGAAGGCCCAGTTTACACATTTTTTTTAAAAAGATTGGAGGGATATTATCCGGTGGAAGAGAAGTACTTGGTTCAAGGGAAGACAGTTCCTTCATAATATCATTCTCTGTTATAAATATATGACCAATATCAGTGAGAGCTTCACAAGACGGTAAATTGGAACATCTTATGTCAAGATTAACAAAATTAGACTGAAATGCACAACACAACATAAAACGAATTTGAGAAAAAGAAACGTCAAAATGAGACTACTAAAAATCAGCCCGGTACTCACCGGGAATATTTGTTTGCAACTAATTTCCACATATCTGCTTTTTTCGCACTTACGTGAGCCTCGTCTCGCAAAGAAACTTGGCATTTACTTCAATCAAAACCTGAATTGGAAAGATCATATAAATCAGGTAGAGTCAAAAATATATTGTATTATTCGCGGATTGAGTCCTACGAAAATGTATCTTCCAATAGGTGTTAAACTTAAGTTCATTAAGTCATATGTTGTTCCCATCATTATACATATATGGCTGCAAAATGTTCTCAAATAAATATTGCTTTTAATAACTGTGCAAGATACATTTTCGATCTGGGTCGTTATCACCATGTTTCAATATACGCCAAGAAAATAAGTGGTTACTCCCTTAGTGCTCTATTACAGTATAGAACATTCCTAGCACTACATAAACTAATAATCACCAGAACGCCAAACTATCTTTTTACTAGAATTAAATTTAATAATTCTCAAAGAATGCTTAAAATAGTTGCACCTAGACATCGTTCTTTAGTCAGCAGCAGGCAGTTTTTTGTACATGCTGTTCACCTGTGGAATAATCTCCCCCAAAATCTTCGAAGAACAAACACAGATACGACATTAAAAAAAAAAAGTGAGTGTGCTTATGGCCGCGCGACTGAAGTGAAACTTCTTTCGCTCTATCTATATGTATATATATGAATGTGTGTGTGCAATATATACATGTATGCACATATACATATATTAATTTCCTACAAATATTTAAATGTATTTTATGTTTTCATTAGTAAATTAATATTTTTGCATAAATCTTTTATTTGTCATTCTTTTATTCGTTATTTTCATTATTGGGTACATCAGTAATTACTGTGGTTGATTGTAAAACCGAGACAATAAGCTTATGATACGAGAAATACGATACATATATTTTAGAATTAAAATTAGACAGAAATCTAGAAAAAACTGCATCGATTGTTGTTCCATGTCTTGTAGTTGGCTCATTACGGTCATTATTCATTTGTAATTCTAATTTATCTCGTAGAAAGTTTATCAAGAGTTGTCCATCTTCGGATGCGAAATTGATATTGAAATCTCCTGCTAAGATTAGTGGCAACGTATGATAGTTTTCTCCTAATTCTTCAGAACCTACTCGACCATAAATCATAAGTCTTCTGTATATAAACTTTATGATAATATTAACTGTGTTATTGGGCGAAATGTAAACAACTACCATTATGATGTTTGTTCCATCGTCCAAAACACAGTGAGCAGCACATATATCACCGTTCGCCTCGCCTGATCACACTTTTCGTAACGCGTTCGTCAGCTTACTCCCCAAGCCAAGCGCGCGTAAATGTAAACAACTACCATTATGATGTTTGTTCCATCGTCCAAAACACAGTGAGCAGCACATATGTATATCACCGTTCGCCTCGCCTGATCACACTTTTCGTAACGCGTTCGTCAGCTTACTCCCCAAGCCAAGCGCGCGTAAATAAGTTTCACTTCAAAAACTGCATCGATTGTTGTTCCATGTCTTGTAGTTGGCTCATTACGGTCATTATTCATTTGTAATTCTAATACAACTACCATTATGATGTTTGTTCCATCGTCCAAAACACAGTGAGCAGCACATATATCACCGTTCGCCTCGCCTGATCACACTTGTCGTAACGCGTTCGTCAGCTTACTCCCCAAGCCAAGCGCGCGTAAATGTAAACAACTACCATTATGATGTTTGTTCCATCGTCCAAAACACAGTGAGCAGCACATATATCACCGTTCGCCTCGCCTGATCAAAGGGCACGGTAGTACCCAGCCAAGTTCTGGCACTACACCCTTTTTACAGGAACAAACTCAGGCGATTTTTGACCCCTTCCTATCTTTAGTACCAATGAAGTCAGAAACTTAAAACTCCGAATATATGCTAAGCTAGTCAGGCACAGGCGCCTTACCAAATATCAATTTTCTGGCATAAGCGGTTCCTGAGATATAAGGCCTCAAAAATCACAAAAACCGTAACTGACTGACTGACTGACTGACTGACAGATCATCAAAATTATGGAGCACTTCCCGACATCGCAGAATCTTGTAATTTTGCACAACGGTAGGTCTTGTCATGCAACCAGAGGAAAAAATCGAAAATTTGAAATTTTCCATTCAGGGGCGTGGTATCCGCCCACTTTCTCCGAATTTTGGAGCACTTCCCGACATCGTATTATGGAGCACTTCCGACTGCTGTAAAACGATGAAATTTGGTGTACTGGTAGGGCTTATATTGCATATAAAGAACCAAAAATAAACACCAAGGTTTTCCTTTTAGGGGGCGTGGTATCCGCCCACTTTCTCTGAATTGGTGTTGGTTGCATGGAGCACTTCCGACTGCTGTAAAACGATGAAATTTGGTAAATTGGTAGGGCTTAAATTGCATACAAGGAAAAAAGTATAAAATTAGCGGTTTTCCATTCAGGGGCGTGGTATCCGCCCACTTCCTCAGAACTGATGTAAATTATATATGGCGCACTTCCGATTGGAGTAGAACAATGAAATTTGGTGGAAAGGTAGGGCTCAAATCTCATATAAAGGACCAGAAATAAAAATCGAGGTTTTCCATTCGGGGGCGTGGTATCCGCCCACTTTCTCCGAATTGGTGTTGGTTGAATGGAGCACTTCCGACTGCTATAAAACGATGAAATTTGGTAAAGTGGTAGGGCTTAAATTGCATACAAAGAAAAAAATATAAAATTAGCGGTTTTCCATTCAGGGGCGTGGTATCCGCCTACTTCCTCAGAACTGATGTAAATTATATATGGCGCACTTACGATTGGAGTAGAACAATGAAATTCGGTAGAACGGTAGGGCTCAAATCGCATATAAAAGAACAAAAATAAAAATCGAGGTTTTCCGTTCAGGGGCGTGGTATCCGCCCACTTTCTGAGAAAATGTTTAATTTATATGGAACACTTCCGATTGCTGTAATTAAGGTAGGTTTGTTAGTGTTAGGTATCTTGCCAGGACAAGAATAAATAATTGAAGCGCAAATCAAAACAACCAATAACAAAAAGAAAATATACCTACCAAAAGAAATAGGAAGCTATAAACTAAGTTGATTTTAGTAGGTAGAGTCCACCCTTCTATCCTTCCGTATCTTTCGAGATTTTGACATGGCAAAATATTAAAATCTTTGCAAAAAGGAGTGAGATCAGACCAAAAAACATAAATGTTAAAAAAAGAGCCAAGTTCTTCTACACAAAAACCTTTGTGTAACAAGTCAGCCGTGAAAAGTACTGAGATCTAAAAGTATGCCAAGTTCTTACTTCATGAAGGTTTAATACCGAATATTTAAAGTAGAATAATATTGAAACAGCTACAATGTAATAGAGAAATTTTATTATTTAATGACTACTGACTAAAATTTGATGGGCTCACTGGTCAAGTTTTCAAAACCTTTTGAATTGGGCATGAGAAAAAAACTTGCCAAGTAAGCCCATCAAATTTTAGTCAGTAGTCATTAAATAATAAAATTTCTCTATTACATTGTAGCTGTTTCAATATTATTCTACTTTAAATATTCGGTATTAAACCTTCATGAAGTAAGAACTTGGCGTACTTTTAGATCTCAGTACTTTTCACGGCTGACTTGTTACACAAAGGTTTTTGTATAGAAGAACTTGGCTCTTTTTTTAACATTTATGTTTTTTGGTCTGATCACACTTTTCGTAACGCGTTCGTCAGCTTACTCCCCAAGCCAAGCGCGCGTAAAGAAGTTTCACTTCAAAAAGTTATTATTTGAATACTTCGCAAGCACCTTCTAACGGCACAATGACTGGAGTATATGCATTTCTAGCTCTATCTTTCTTCTTTCTTAATTACATGTCTGTCTTAATTCCTTACTATCATCTTTTATTTATATTGTTATACAAATATCTTATAAGCATACTACATATGTATAAATATTTTAACACACTATTTCCTGTACAAGAACAAAAGAATATGATTCTTAACTCTGTACAGGGTCAAGAATCAATAAATAAATAAAAATATACCGTGGACCAACATGAACCATAAAATATCTCCGCAGCAAAAAACATAAGCAATTAATCGTGGTAACCACAAATGTGCTGAATCGTACGTTATCGATTGTAACCAGCATTCCCGGGAATGGTTGTAGTGGCATTAAATAAGCCCATAACAAACCTCTAAAACGAGTAATTCAGTTTATTCATCAACTTGGTTCTACAGTACAGTCTATTTCTCCTATAAGCCTAAGATTACCCCGATCCACGAATGAATTGAAGCTTCATAGACATTTATGTGGACAACAAAAAAGAACGTATCTAATATTGACACAGCTATAAACGACTGCTTTCGAACCGCAACAGGTGCTCTTAGATCGACAGAAGCTCTTAGAATCGAAGGAGGATATGTACCTTTTGAACACTTAGTTAGAAGAAGAGCAAGCATTCTTATCAGTAAGGCAATAATAAATCCAACACATCCCTTGTTTGAAGCTTTCGGTAAGGCTTTCGGTAAGTGCCCCAAAATACATTCGGAATAATATCCCATACTATCTGAGATTCCACCATGGAAACGAAATTCACTGCCAATCAATACTAATCTCGCTAAATACAAAAAGGCAAATACCTCCGACGATATATACAAAATGCTAATTAATCGCTAATTAATCGCTAGTATAAAAGCAGACAGAATCTTTTACACCGACGGTTCATAAAAAGAAAATCAATGGTGCTCCTATGCCGTAATAGAATTCCAACTAAATGCACAATTTGCTATTATTCACCAGGCTCAACTTCCAGAATATGCGGATAGTTACATCGCCGAGCTAGCTGCAATTTACAAAGCTATTTATGTCGCCCATCAAATTTCTGAACGTACATTAATCCGTCCTTACGGATAACCTCGGTATACTCAAAGGATTAGGCAATGCCAAAAATAAATGCCCATCTCTTGAAATAATAAGAAACTGTTTGTACCACCTTAGAAACATCATTCTAGCTTGGATACCCGGCCATTGCGGAATTAAAGGAAATGCTGCCGCTGACTTGGCAGCGAAAAACGCTATTCACTACCCCCTAATCGTTGAGTATCCTGAATTACACCAACTCTGGCAAAAACCTTTTACTCACCTTCAAAAGAAAGAACTCATGGAAAAGTGGCTGAATTCAGAAACTTTTCTTCGAAAGCATCAACCTGTTACCACCCGTATCCAGTATAATCAATCCTTTAGTAGAGAAAAATGCATAAAAATATTAAGAGTCAGAGTAGGAAAAACTCTGTTTACAAGCAAACACTACTACACTCGTGAAGCTCCGGAGGAATGCTCTAACTGTGGAACAACTCTAACAATTTGGCATATTTTTGTAGAGTGCCCTGTTTCGAAAATCGAAATCGAGATTTTGATCAAAGTTGACATTACGATAAAAGCGAAGACTAAGAAAGTGGGTCTCGCAATTCTGTCTGTCTGTCTGTTCGCCACACGACCAAAAATAACGGTACCTGCCATACGAATTTTTTTCGAGATTTTATAAATTTTTATTTTCTCAAAAACTGTTAGACAGATTTGAAAAGAAAAAATACAAAAAATTTCATTTAGTTAAAGCTAAGTTATGGTAGAAAAAAATTTACGAAAAAAGGGTTATTGAGGGTACCCTCCATGGAACCATTTTTTTGTTTTTGATTTTCTCAAAAACGGTACCACCGATTTTGATAATTTTTTTTTTGCTAAAGCTCCCGAAAAATTCAAATAGAATTGTGTATTAAAATTTTCCAACAATTGTTTCTGGATTTGTAAAAAAAATTCAAAATTTTTTTTTCAAAAATCAATATTTCGCAAATCCCATGCTAGATATTTTTTAAACATGATAAATTAAAGTTTTTAAATATATTCTGCAAGATGTGAAAAAAAAAATATTTTACCTAAAAATAATGGGGGGTATACAAATGTTAAAAAATGGTTTTCAAAATCGTACTTTTCACGAAAACGGTGCCTAGAATTTTGATAAAAATTTTTTTCTTTCAATTAATTTTTACGATCTTTAATTTGATAAAAAATTTTTTTGAAATTAAGATATTACAGCTTGTACCTACCATAGAACCATTTTTTCAAATTTTGAACTACGCTTTATCGATATAACGAATTTTAATGAATTGTTTTCTTAAAAGTTTAAAAAATATTGCATTTCAAAACTTTAAAAAAAAAATTTTTTTCATTTCTTGAAAGCAAAAATCATTTTTTTTTTTTTTGGAAAATTCGGTATCTCAAAAACGACTTGATATTTTTTTTGTAAATTTAATTTTCATTCGTACAATACTAAAAACTTAAAGTTGGCGTACCAAAAAATGTTTTAAAAAATTTTTACATTAAAGCTTATTTAAAAAAAAAAATATACAACAACGAAATTATAATTTTTATCCCTGCATAAATTCATATTTGCATAGCATTCTGTTTTTGTCTCTTGCTACTAAAAAAAAATAAAAAAAAAATAGTTTTATCCTTGTGAACAGTTATTTCTAATAACATTCGTTTTTAAAATTCCTAGTCTATTACATAGAAGCAAGTTCGTGTGACCCAGTCGTGCATTTTGTTTGTTTTCTGAACTATACCATTCATTTTGTAATGTAAAGTCTTTCGAGTGATGACTCTTTCGATAGTGAATGGAACTATTTCTTCCATAAACTACGAGTAAATATCAATTTCGAAGTTCCTTAAATAAAACGTAAGCCTAGTCATCATTTCATAGACGCCAACTGAGAAAAATGTATTTTTTGTAGAGAGAGAAAAAAAACTAAGCAAGTATTATTATAATACCTGAAAGAGTGTTCTAAAAATATTTATTTAATTTGAAAAATAATTAACTGAGCAATCATAATCGAGCATCCGTTTTATTATTCGAAAACTGTGTCGTTATTTGAAAGTAGGCTCTCAAAGTGATTAAGAGGATAAAATTAATTTTTTAATTAAACGCCTTAGAACTATATTAATACAAAAATGTATCGGTATTATTTTCATCGAGAACAATTTAAAAAAAAGGGAAGAATGGGTCGCACGAACTTACTCTTATATAATTTTGATAAAATCAGAAACAAAAAAAAATGGTTCCAGGGAGGTACCATTAATAACCTTTTTTTTTTTCAAGCATTACGTGACTCGAAATGAAATTTTATTTTTTATTTTTGGAACAGTTTCTTAGAAAAAAATGTTTTCTAAAATAAAAAAAAAAATATCGTATGGGAGGTATCATTATTTTTGGTCTTAAAGAATAACAAGAAAATAGAAAAAAACGTGTGTGGGGAAAAATTTTAAAATGCTATCTACCAAGTTTTAAAAAAAAACTGCCGAGTCATCTATGCTGCAGACAAACAGAATTGCGAGACCCACTTCTCCGTTATAATGTTAATTCTTATCAAAATCTCGTGTTCAATAGTTTTAACGAATGCATAACTAGCCATAGAGTTGCTTTATGTCAAAAGTAAAAACTCGGTTGTAAATGAAATATTTTAGACAAACAGGCTGCAAATTGTGTAAATACTCGTATCTAGGCAACACTAAAAAAGTTTATTCGATATCCACTCATATAAAGAATAAACATCTCTACACAACACTGATGAAAAAAAAGGTTAACACGTAGGAAAAAAAGTTATGATATCTTCATTGAAAAATTTACTGAAACAAGACAAAGAACAGGAACTATTACAAAGTTTTGTAAGAGTAGAAACCGAGACGGAAAATTTTCCAAAAGCCAAACAGCGTCTCTTTGAAGCAAATCTAAAATCGATTGGATTTTCCTATGTGGATAAGCTTGAAAAGACAAAAGAACTTTCTGAAGTTACTCATAGGCGAAAAACAAAAGAGATTTTTAATGAAACATATACTGACAAGGACCGAGCGGCTGCTGTAAGTGCTGGATCTTATGATATTAAGCAGAGCTTACAGTTAAAAAAACAGCGAGATCGAAATGAAGTTTTCCAGTTAACTGACGAAGCTGATGTTAGTTCTCTAATATCACTTGGACTAAAAGAAATAAAAAATGCAAATGCTGACAATGCGATTATTTGTTTTACTAAGGTTATAACCATTTTTATATTATAAGAACATTTTGACTGTAATAGTATCTAATTATAAATTATAAAATTAGGATAAATAAATATAAAAAAACTAAAAATAACAAATTAATAATTGAAGATTATATTATTTTGCAGGCCTTAGAACTCAACAAAACCGATATCAACGCTTTAGTGGCACGTAGCAAATGCTATCTATTACTAGGACAAGCTTCTAAGGCTTTGGACGATGCTGAAATGGCGTTAAATGAAGACCCCAATAATATGAGGGCAGTATATCAAAAAGCTGAATCACTTTACTATTTAGGTCAGTTCGAGCAAAGTTTAATGTTTTTTCATCGTGTTCTACGAGCTAGACCAGAACTAGATCTTATTCGTTTGGGTGTACAGAAAACTCAAGAAGCAATACAAAATGCTGTTGGTACTTCAAAGCAAGTAAAACCATTTAAGAGATCTGTTGAAAATGCAATAACATCTAAATCAAAAGCTAATGCTTCTGAGAAAAATCATAATTCAAACAAAATGGAAAAGAAAATAGCAAAGAAGTTATTTGGTGAGTTAAGAACTGACAAAGATTACCTAGAAAATCTTCTTAAATTACCAGATCTTAAAAAAGGAAACATATCAGAAGGAAATGTTTTTAATTTAGCAAAAGAAGCTGTAAAATTTTTGGATAGACGAGAAGAATTTTGGCGACAACAAAGACCATGTTCAGTTCTTTTAAGTCACAAGAATATTCCGCAAGATGCCGTACCATATTGGTTTTAGATTAATGAATTAATTTTGTTTAATTTTTGTTGAATAGTATTGAATTCTATGTATGCTTAGAGTGCTAGTTGTGGTGAATTTAAGCATATCATCGTATTATATTTAAATTTTTCCTTGAATAATTTATTAAAGTATTGGCAAAAGCCGTCAGTTAAAATGATTTCTGAGTGTTTTCTTACTTTGGTCTAATTTGTATGATATTAGCTTATTAGTTTACTTATTTAAGCATTAAAACATATACAAACATATTTTTGTATTTGTACTTTTATTCATTCATTTATCATAAACTTAAGATTATTTAGCAATTTTTTTTTTTTTGATTATACGTTGTCATTTTTCCTTGCGACTTATAGGTACTATAAGACAAGTTATGTATTCGTAAAAAAAATCGAACTCGAGATTTTGATCAAAGTTGACATGACGATGATAAAAAAGTAGGTCTCGCAATTCTGTATGTCTGTCTGTCGGTTCGACTACAGCCTAAACGGCTCGGCCAATTTTCTTCAAACTTGGTAGATATCATTTTTAATTTTTCCCCCCCACACGTTTTTTTCTTTTTTTTAAGACCAAAAATAACGGTACCTGCCATACGATTTTTTTTTGAAATTTTGTAAATATTTTTTTTTTCTCAAAAACTGCTCGACAGATTTGAAAAAAAAAAGATACAAAAAAATTTTATTTAGTTGAAGCTAGGTACTGGTTGAACATTTTTTTCCGAAAAATGGTTATTGAGAGTACCCCCCAAAGAACTATTTTTTAAGTTTTTGATTTTCTCAAAAACGGTACAACGGATTTTGATCATTTTTTTTTACTAAAGTTCTCCAAAAATTTAAATAGAACTGTGTATTCAAATTTTTGAAAAAAAAAAATCATTTTTGTTTTGGAAAATTCGATATTTCAAAAACTTCTCAATATTTTTTTTGGAAATTTTATTTTCATTCGTACAGTAATAAAAACTTAAAGTTATCATGCCAAGTTTTTTTCGTAAAAAACTTTTTAAAATTTTGTATGGAAAAGCTTTTTTTTTAAAAAACCACTACAAGAACTTATAATTCTTGTTCTTGCATAAATTCATATTTGCATAGCATTCTGTTTTTGTCTCTTACTACTAAGAGAATTTAAAAAATTAATTTTATCCTTATGAAGAGTTTTCTCTAATAACATTCATTTTTGAAATTCCTAGCCTATTACATAGGAGCAAGTTCATGCGACCCAGTCGTGCATATTATTTTTTTTAAAGACCAAATATAACTGCCATACGAATTTTGGAAACTCAATATGTTACCCGGCCTATGAAAAAGTGGCTTATGACTCAAAAAATTATTTTTCACTTTTTTTTGGTTATGATAGTTTTTGAGACGCTCTTCACATGGTGAAAACCAGAAAGTCCTAACTTGCTTAGAAGTGTACTAAAAATGTAGAGAAAGAAGAGCACAAGTAAAAGAAAAACAGAATTTTATTGAAAATCCAGAATCAAGATAATACATGGAATTGAAAATGAAAAAAAAAGAATAAAACGCTACAAAAACGATTTTACCAAAAAAAAGAAGCTATTTTGCACAAAAAAAGAGAGACACTGGGCAATGGGAAGGAAGGAGAACAACTACCGAGAAACTGACGAAATGCATTGTTTATCTTTAACAGCTGATTTATCGAAATTTCACAGACCGGGTCACATATTACGAAAACCCCATGCTTGATTTTTTTCGTTTCTTAATATACTCGTAATCTACAAGATTTGAGAAAAAAAAATGTGTTTTGCCTAAAAATAACGGTACTCGCCATACAAATGTTAAAAAATGGTTTTAGAAAATCGTATTTTTCTCGAAACGGTTCCGAGAATTTTGATAAAAATTTTTTCTTTCGTTTAGTTTTTACGATCTATAATTAAATAAAAACAATTGTCGCAATATTTTAACAGAATTTTAGGACGAAAACCGCGACCTTGGATTATACGAATCCAATTATAAATATCAAAACAGAACAAACGAATTTACTTTATGTAATCAATAAAATGTGCAACCGGCACCCGCGAGAGATAAGATCGAATTGACGAGCTGTCTAAATGATCAACGAAGTATAGAAGAAAGAGACAATAAAATATTACAACAACGCACTGCAACAACGATGCAACCAACCGGCTAGTCAGCTGGGGGTGGGTTCGCGGAATTAAAATAATGATAATAAAAAGGTAAACAATACAGGTTTAATAAAAAGACGAATTTGGGTGTTATAAAAAAGGCAATTAAATAAATGTAAGTACTGGATAAATGTAAGTACGCCAGGAAACTGTTTAGGGTCGTTTGCCTTAATCGGGATGCTGGAATTGTTCTTCAAAAATAGGAAATACACAAATTTAAATCTCCAATAGGAAGTAAGCAAGTTTTATTTAAAAATAACTAGGAAACCGTGGCTTGCGCCTGGATTAAAACCGAGAATTTTTTTCAAATATAGGTATGTACTTAGGTATAAATACAAAAATAAATTGGATAAAACCAATTGAAAATAAATGAAATTATTTAAGATTAAATGAAAATGAAATTATTAAAAATGAAACAAAGAAAATTTTTAAACCACAGACCGCAAGAATGGACGGCCATCACTCGGTCCCGAAATAAACAGATAATCGAACTACCGTAATAGGTGTTCGCGAGTCTCACAGTTTTGAGATTAATAAAACGAAATCAAAGGCCAACCGAATTTATTTCGCACAACACTTCTTAGCAAACGAATAAAACTCTTAAATAAAAACTAACACTCTACTTATCTTTTATATCCTGTTTCTTTTCGTTCCTTCTTCTTTCCTCCAAGATTCCAATCGCCCCGTTCTGGCAATTCAAACTTTCTTTTCACAAAACAACAACTTTTTTTTCAAATATAGGTATTATTTTCCAAAACAACTATTATTTCAACTTTCTCAAAAACTTATTTTCTTATCTTAAACTTTTTATCTTTTCCTTATTTTTCTCTTGACCAAAAAAAGTCCAAACTTGCATATCGGCTTAGCTGGTCAACCAAGAATTGGTTCAACCATTTAGCCTTTCTTTCTCACTTGGCCTCCTCATTCACTTACAAATTCACACACTCATTCAAAAGCTTTCGTGGAACTCGGTTACGGTACCACTCCAATGTTGAGTTCCAACGAAACTCTCTTTCACCCACACAATCAATGAATTCCCCAAGTTGTTGGTGCTGTCCCAAAACTTAGCGAATCCAAGGCCGTACCCTAACATATTTACCATAACTATTTTTGAGAAAAATAAAAAAAAACTATAGGAAATTGAAGATAATATTCTGAGCATTCTCTCAGCTACTCTACGAAATTTTACTATTTTCAACTAATTCGAAAAAGGAGCCAAATATAGTATTTAATCTTTAAACAATTTTGAGGTACCGAAGAAGGAAGGCAAATATTCAAATTAAACTACCTAACGCGCAATCTACTATTCGGAGGACCTTTGTGCAGATTTGGTGGGATAGGGAAGAGCGTTTAGCGTTCTTTTATGCTGGTCTGTTATTAGAATTAATTTTAAATGAAGAATTTTACGATGAACTTAAAGTCGTCTTCAAAAATGCTAGTTAAGTTATATCATTATGTTGATGTTGTGTTGTTCCCGTATCCACTTTAAGTGTACGTGTATGTTTCGTTCTGTCGTTGTCTTCCAATATGTTATGAGCCTCGTTCTCTAAATAGATGGCGTGCGAGTCTCCAGCCCATCCGCTGGCTCAGCACGGTCGAATTATTAGATACCTATTTTGTCGTCCTCTCTAAGCTACTCTCAAGCTCCATGAGGACAACGGACTCAAAATGTGGGTCAAAAAATGGGAATGGTTGGGATGGAGGGGAAAACAGATATCGAGAGTGAGACTATGACTAAACAACATAGTCGAAGAAGGTTTGAAGAACCAAGATTAAGAATGGTTTTTGTTGCGGTAAATCTTACCGTAGCAAATTCCACCCTTACCTACCGAGGAGTAAAAGCTGGCTTTCAGAAATGAAAGCGAAGTAAAAAGGGATAAGAAAAAGGTAAGAAAAATAATACAAGAATTGGAAACATACACTACTATACAACACAACTAACAACAACTCGATCGCTACATGCGAGAGTACACTGAAAAAAATAATATCAACAATCATTGATAGTAAACTGAAAATTGTCAAAATGATGAAAAAAATAGTCAATATGACGTAAATTTTCAAAAATTACAGTTGATATTTGCAACTGGATAGTAAATATGAAAATTTTAGATTTTCAATTTTAGTTCTGCATTTGAGAATCAAAGTTAGTTTAGTTTATTTAGTTTAGTTTATTTATTTATTAAGAGCTTAATTTTAAGATTTACATCTTTTGGTAAGAAAGCTTAACTAAGGACATAATTCAAAGGTTAAAGGAAAAAAAAATAATTTAAATTTTTTAAAAGTAATAGAATGAAAAAAAGAAAAAAATTAAATGTAATAATAAAAATAGAACAACAAAAAAGAAGGGAAAAATTTAGAAGATAAGAAACTAGTCCAGTCAAAGCGTCATTTGACCTTGCGCGCAGAGGCATGGTCAATTTTTTTTTCATGGATCGATAGGTGCTTATGAGAAAAGCTTAAAACCAAATTTGCACCACATGACAACTTTTTTTACCAAAGTTATTGGTAAAAATGTGTTTTGTGTCATTTTTTGGTCATTTGTGAATATCTCGGCTCCACTATCTGATACAAACAAAAATTAAACACGTTTTTATTCCTAATAACATTATCTATTATGTTCTAAAAAAAACATTTGTTTAAACAAATGAAAAAAAAGTTATAGTAAGTTAAACAAATTTTTTGTTGTTTAAAAATCACTTTTTCGTGATTATTAAGAAAAAAGCTCATTTAACGATGAAATTTTTATATTTTATTATTAAATTTCTTGTAATTCCCTACAATTAAAAACAAAATTCAACACTCTACGATGAACGAAAGCCGAGTAATAAATTATTGAACATAGGTAGGTCAGCGCACCCACGCATTTTATGATTTTATGTTTTAATTAATATCTCAGCCCCAGTATGTCGCAAAGTGAAAATAAAAAACTGTATTGCTAATAACAATATTTTCTATCAACTTGCATTTAATTTAATATGTTTGAGCAAAAATATAAAAAGTTACCGTTGGTTTCAACTTTTTTTTTCTTGTTTTTAATACCTTTTTTTCATAGTTATTGAGAAAAAAACTGTATTTTACGGTAAATACTTTTCAGTTTTGGATTTTTGTTTTATAGTACTGCTAATTTTCTTCAAATTAAAAAAAAAAAAATTAGTCCATTACGACAAACGGGAGCCAAGATACTCATGATTTAAAAACTTAGGAAAGCTTACAATTTAGTATTTTAACCTTGTAGCTTGTAATTTTGGTGTCGCCAGCAACAAGAAGCAACAAATATGTGTAAGCATGTGTGGGATGTTTGAAGGATACCAATATGTCTTGTTGCTGGCGACACCAAAATTACAAGCTACAAGGTTAAAATACTAAATTGTAAGCTTTCCTAAATTTTTAAATCATAAATATCTTGGCTCCCGTTTGTCTTAATGGACTAATTTTTTTTTTAATTTGAAGAAAATTAGCAGGACTAGAAAACAAAAATCCAAAACTGAAAAGTATTTACCGTGAAATACAGTTTTTTTCTCAATAACTATGAAAAAAAGGTATTAAAAACAAGAAAAAAAACGTTGAAACCAACGGTAACTTTTTATGTTTTTGCTCAAACATATTAAATTAAATGCAAGTTGATAGAAAATTATGTTATTAGCAATACAGTTTTTTATTTTCACTTTGCGACATACTGGGGCTGAGATATTAATTAAAACATAAAATTATAAAATGCGTGTGTGCGCTGACTTACCTATGTTCAATAATTTATTACTCGGCTTTCGTTCATCGTAGAGTGTTGAATTTTGTTTTTAATTGTAGGGAATTACAAGAAATTTAATAATAAAATATAAAAATTTCATCGTTGAATGAGCTTTTTTCTTAATAATCACGAAAAAGTGATTTTTAAACAACAAAAAATTTGTTTAACTTACTATAACTTTTTTTTCATTTGTTTAAACAAATGTTTTTTTTAGAACATAATAGATAATGTTATTAGGAATAAAAACATGTTTAATTTTTGTTTGTATGAGATAGTGGAGCCGAGATATTCACAAAGGACCAAAAAATGACACAAAACACATTCTTACCAATAACTTTGGTAAAAAAAGTTGTCATGTGGTGCAAATTTGGTTTTAAGCTTTTCTCATAAGCACCTATCGATCCATGAATAAAAAATTGACCATGCCTCTGCGCGCAAGGTCAGGCCCTTTTTCATGACGCTTTGACTGGACTAAACAGAGAAGCAGCGAGACCAACAGCAACCAAAGGAGTCTAGACCAAAATCAAGTTAGGACGTGGCATAATGTTCAAAGACATTTTTCTTAAATTGTTTTAAATTATCTGTATTTCGCACATTGCGTGGCAGTGAATTCCATAAACGAGCTGCATTAACAAAGAACTGCCGCTCTGAATTAAGGCTTGAGAAGCGGGGAATTATTATTTGGTTCGAGCGTCTAGATAAAGAGAACTGGATTATATTATAAAGGTATAAGGGTTGTCGCGTATGCACAATATTAAAAAACAAAATAAGGGTACGAAGTCTTAGAAGGTTATCAAAAGAAATACCATAAATACTTTTGGAGAATGATGAAATGTGATCATAACGGCTAAGTCCAAAAATGTAACGTGCTATGTTATTAAAAACAACATTAAGCCTTCTTTGGCTTACGCTGTCGAGCTTGCAGAAAATTTCACAACCATAGGTCAAGATTGGTACCACAAGGGTTTTTGCAAGCATTTTCCTAGTTTCCAATGGGGTGAAATTTCTAGTTGGCCACAGTAATCGAAGAGCCCCATAAGCTTTGCCAACCGCTTGATTGATGTGGTTGTTCCAACTTAAGGTCCTATTAAAGCAAATTCCCAAGTTTTTTACTGTATCTACATAGTCGATACGTGACCCACTTAGCTCGATAACAGGAAAGCAACTCAAGTCCATATATCTTTTAGATATGACGAGACATTTCGTTTTTAGAGGATTTAGAGTAAGGCCAAATTTGAGTGACCATAATCTAATAGCTGAGAGGTCTTCATTGATCTTTTGAACACAATCCTCAATCAATCCAATTGAACAACTTTTCAGTAACTGCAGATCATCAGCAAAGAGGTGTTCGTGGCAGTGGTTTATTATTTTTGGAATCTCATTAATGTATAATGAGAAAAAGGAAGGACCAAGTATCGAACCTTGGGGAACTCCACAAGAAATTGATAAGTAATTAGATACCTGACTACCAATTGAAACCGCTTGCCGTCTGCCAGATAGATACGAAAAAATAAGCTTCACAGCTTCTGGTGAAAATTTATACATTTTTTCTAACTTTTGACACATTAATTTGTGATCGATAGTGTCAAATGCCTTAGAATAATCTAATAGAACCAGAAACGTCACTCTATTATCGTCTAACGCTTTTCTTGCTTGTTCGATGACGTCTAGTAGTGCCGTTGTACTGCTGTGACCTGGCCTGAAACCTGACTGTTTTGGAGTCAAAAGAGAATTCTGGGAAAGAAAGGCCGTAAGCTGTTTCTGCATTAATTTTTCCAAAACTTTGGACAGAAAAGGAAGGATAGAGATGGGACGGAATTCAGTATTCGAACTGTTTTTAGGAATAGGAATAATCTTGGAGTCTTTCCATTGTGACGGGAAAATACCTTTTGTAAGAATGCTATTATAAATATACGTAATATATGGCAAAATAAGTGGTAGGATGGCTTTTAAGAACGTTGGATGTAAGTTATCAAAACCTACGGCATTAGATTTCAAGCAAATGAAACTTTCAACTACATCCTCAGGGGTTACACAAGAAAAACTAAACTCGGGTCCAGAGTACATTGCCGAAAACTCTTCACTAGAAAGATTTTGAGATGCAGTAGTGGGTTGGGGAATAGAAGAAATAAAGTTATTGTTGATCTCATTACAATCAATATCCTTTGGATCAAAATTAATTGGTTTGTTGACGATTTCCTTTAAATTTTTCCACAGTTTGCGACCGTTCAAAGAGAGATTTAACCGACTTTTGTACCAACTCACTTTTGCAACACGAATGAGACGAACAATCGTATTGCGCAAACGACGATATTCTTGGAAGTCATCTGGTATCTTATAACGCTTCCATTTTTTGAAAGACAAGTTACGTAGGTTGAGTAAGTTGCGTATTTCGTGACTAAACCAAGGACATTCACCGTATCTTACAGATAAAGTTCTTAAAGGAACGTGAAAGTCAAACAAACGATATAAATTTCGTTGAAGGAACTCAACCTGCTCATCGGGTAATTGTTGACAATACAGACTATCCTAATTAATTCTTCGTATATCAAGTTCAAGAGCATTCGAGTCTATATTCTTGAAATCTCGAAACTGGAACGTTCTAAGTGGTCTTCTGAGGTAGAAGTTGAAGGAAAGATGGATAAGGTCATGTTTGGAAAAACCTGGAGCATCAATTTGGTTAAAATGGATCACTTTACTGGTATCACTAACAAAAAATATATCAAGAAGTGTGCTGGAATTTTGGGAAAAGTGTGTGGGACTAGTTGTGTTTACTGGTTGTAAATTGAAAGTATTCATGTTAGTTATAAGAGTCTGGTCGGTAAGAATATCGCTATTAAAGTCTCCACAAAGATTTAGACTTGTGAAGCAAAACGCATTATCTTCAAGAACAGTTTTAAGTGGTGACCAATCTATGAAACGGTTGGGCCTATAAACTACTCCAAGTAACAAATGTTCACTTTCGCCAGAAATTTCAACAAATAGATATTCTATTGGGCTCTCAGGAGGAGACACAAGTTTAATTTTATTTTTAATTGAATCCCTAATATAAATTGCTACTCCACCACCCACCCGACCTGTTCTATCGTTCCTGAGTACTTTAAAACCTTTGAGGTAAATCAACCTATCAGTGATGTTGCTGTGAAACCACGTCTCACTTACACATATAGCGTCATACCTTGAACCTTCAAATATATCCCTGAACTCGTCTATTTTCCTATATAAACTCTGTGCGTTTATATGGCAAATTTGAAATCCATCGTTTCGCGACGTTAATATATTGGTCAGAGCTCGAGTTATGTTTACGCTTGAATCGTTTATGGAATTCAGATTATCAGAACTGTGGCTAACCAGCATTAAAAGAGAAAACAGATTTTCTGCTTAGCACACGCATGTTCTGAAAAGCAGATAAAATTAAAAAAAGGGTAATGGTCGTTTTGTTTGCTATTAAGGTAGTTGCATACTGTTGAACATAAATATATAATACAGAAATCATAAGAAAGAGAAAAAGATAATAATGTAATAAAATTTAATGAATAAGTTATAAGTAATTAATGAAAGAACTTGATTGAATTAATACGTATATGAAATTATTTTTAGTAAGTATAATAACTTAAGTAACTAAATCAAAAATAAAATTAATATAACGAGTAAGAAAGAAGGGAAAAAAAATAAATTAAATATACATAATATGTCGCTCTAGCAAACTAATTAAAGTTTCTTCTTCATGGTTTCGTCTGATGGTAACTCTGTTAATCTCTCGATTGTATCCACTGCAACGGCATTGTTATCATTGACTTCTTTTTTTACATAAACTCGTCCACGCATAGTTAACACAACTGAGATTTGTTGTTGCTTTTTCATATTGAGAGCAGCATGCAAAATTTTTTGATTATTTTCAGTCAAACATTCACGAACATAAATTGTGACATCAGATTGAATTCCTGCGTCTCGTAGGCAAAGTTGTCGGTTTTTAGCTTTACGAAATAGTGATATTGATTTAAGTGTAGTATTTCTGTCATGAGCGGAGTGAAATTTAATGATGATCGCCGGTGAGATAGAGTTGTTGTTTTTAGTGCGGGTCCGGAAAATATTCTTCAGTGTCGGTGCCTTTAAGTTTAAAGTTAGGCATAGGTTGTTGAAGACTCGGGTAAGGTTTTCACCTTCTTGGAAGGGAATATTGTAAAGCACCGCGTCGGATGCTATATTATTGTTTTCGTAGCTTTGTAGTGCCGTTTTTATTTTTAACATTTCCGAATGAAGATCATCGGAGGCAGAGGAATGAGAAGGTGGATTTGCTTTTAATAATGTGATATCTGAGGTTATGTCATTTACTGAGCTTTTGACGTTTTGTAGTTCAGTGTAAAGTGTTTTGTTTTCTTCGGCTAACCTGGTGTTAATGGTTTCAATAGCAACAATACGCGAAGTGACATTTAAGATTTCAGACTTAATTTGCTTGATTTGTTCATCTATTTTATTTCCTAGCTTTGTTTCCATGTCATCTAACTTAATTGAAATGTTTTTTATGGACTCACTTTGCTCCTTGAATTGTTTTTGCATTTCAATCAGGATACGGCTAGTGGTGTCACGGGGACTTTGTTGTGTCTTTGGTGCGGTGGGCGGTAGAGGTGGACGCTTGGGGGAATTCGAGGTGTTACGATGCACGTTGGTAACTTTGTGAGTAGCCATAGAAACTTGTTCAGATTCCGAAGTGTTTCGCTTTCGTTCAGATGACATTTTCAATTATATATGTATATAACAATTTGCGAATTTATACTTATTTTAATGACTGATTTTTACTTGATTAAAGCCAATAAGATGTGTTATTTTATGAAATTACTTAACTTTGGCGTTAGTGATATGCCCTCGGTTAATTAAAGGAAATTAAGGAACTTTAAATTGGACAAAAAACTTTATTTAATTTTGCTAGACACCAACACGTCTCTTAACTTGAATGTTTCATTTTTATCTTATCTTATCAACAACTGAAGTATTAAAAAAGAATATTTTCAAAGTCCATATGAAGAGTGTTCAATAAATTAAAAACTAAAATCATGATATAAGCAATACTGATAGTCAGTATGATGACGGTCCATCACGTTGAAAACAACGGTCATGAATCTGACTATTATAGTTGACAATTGACGATTGTTATTGTCAACATGATGATCCAATTATTCCTGTCATCAAATTCAAAACTATTGGCAAATATAGATAGATGCAGTTTAAAAACTGACTATTGACATTATCAATATGATAATCAAGATTAATAAAAATAAAAATAAAAATAAAAGAGAGCTTGTTAATCAAAGGATAACAGTTCGAAAGATTTTCATAATGACAATTCTGATTGTCAGTTTGATGACCGCATTATTATTGTTATCACATTGAAAACATACTACGGTCATCAAATAGACAGATGCAGTTATCATAATTAAGTATTGCGATTGTCAATATGATAGTTGAAATGAATAAAAAGCAAAATAAAGACGGTTCGTATTGAAAACTAAGTTCATCAAGTTAAAGACTACAGTTGCAGTTGTCAAACTGGCTATTGCGATTGTAAATATGATAATCAAGATTATTTAACATAAAAATAAAAGAGAGCTTCTTAATCAAAGAATTACAGTAGTAAAGATTTTCATAATGACTATTTTTTTTTATAATCTACCCACGCTCAAGGGATTATGATTACCAGCGCGGGCGTGAAGTTAATGAAGAGAAAGGATAGGAAAGATGTGTGGCACGATGTTCTGAGACTGTTGGTGGTTGTCTCAGATATTTTTATCTCCAGGGATGGCGGCTGAGCTAAAGCGGAGAAATGTCGTGTTTTATTTCTATATGTCGCTTATAATTCACATTATTTTATTCGTGTTCATCCTTGTTGGGCATACTAGTTTAACTCAATTACATGTTGTTAGTGTTATGCCTGAACAACATGTTTTGAGTAAACCAGCAACCCATTGATGACAATTTTTAGAAGGTTTTAATGGAATTAAGACGACATATGTAGATGACGGCAGGGATCGAACCTGTGATCATGAGGTTGACAGGCGAGTACACAAAAACCTACCACGGTCGTCAAATGGACAGTTGCAATTATAAAATTGAATATTGTGATTGTCATTATAAAAACTAAAATAAATAAAAAGGAAATATGGATGAGGTTGTAAAACAAACAATTGAACCTTTACAGATTTTCATATTGAAAACTAAATTCGTCAAGTTGGTAATTCTGATTTTCAGTATGACAAGCGCATTATACCTACGTTATTACATTGAAAATATGGCCATCAAATAGACAGTTCTATTTGTCAAATTGAATAGTGACAATATGAAAAAAAGAAACTGACGATTTAAAAACACGCTCAACGATAATTATAGTTGTCAATTCAACAACTGTGAATTGTTGATTAAACAAAAATTGCGTATTGACAAGGTCCTCACAGTCAACTGATGAGTCCATGTGAGATCACCCGGACGAAACGCCAATTTTTGTGAACTAAAGGCCAAAAAAGCTATTTTGAATCAATAATTCAACATGTCCATTAATAGTGCTAAGTCTTCTACTTGGCTGATTTATTTCAGTAGTATATAGAATTTGTATTATAAAAACCTTCATATAGAATCAATGCCAGGCCACGGGCAAAAACTTCCAACGTTAATGATTACAATTTTAATCTTGGTTGTATATAGTTCACATTGGATTTTTGTCAAAAAATCGATGTAAGATGAACTGAATTTAACAAAAATTGCGTATTGACAAGGTCCTCACAGTCAACTGATGAGTCCATGTGAGATCACCCGGACGAAACGCCAATTTTTGTGGACTAAAGGCCAAAAAAGCTATTTTGAATCGAATCTTTTATTCGCAATCCACAACAACAGGTTGTGCTCCTAAAACTTGCAAAACAATAGTTCATTCGAATTTAACATCAAATTTGAAACATTTACTTTGACAATTCGCAGATATCGGCGAAAACTTGTATGCAAGGAATATCAAAATTCGAGACTATTCGGAGTTCGCTGACGTGTCCCATATATTCGATCTTCAATCATTTTTTGTGTGCTATATTTCGTATATGTTTAAAAGAAGCTTTGACTATAGTTTTAAATGAGATTGTAAGAATCGCGAGTTTAAAATTGAAAAAAATGATAGCAAACAGGCTCTAATTTAACAAATAATTGTTACGTTGTATCTTTTTTTTATAAATATACAGTTTGAAAATAAAAGATAAAATGATATAGTGAGATTGGACTGGACGACAAAATTATTTTTTTTGTTACAAAAATCTATCGTATCGTATTCTAAAACAGTGTTACCATTGCTCCATTCGAAAAATCAAAAAGAGAAAATATCTCAGTTCATGCGTCCCGTATTATCAAAGTTTTTTTTTGGATCTCAACTTTAACTGAAAATTTATTAAATCTTCTTATAACTTACATACAAAATCATACAAAAATGCTTCGACATCGTGCTTAATCAATCAATATTTGGCGCCATAATACATATTAACTTTATTTAAGTTGAGGTAATTATTTCTCTGGCGGTCAGCCATCAGACGAATAGGGGGAACAACATGTAGCATACGAAAACATGCACGTGCCGTAACTATTCGGGACTGGTGGAAGTGTGATCATAGCCTCTCCGCGGCGGCCGCTAGAAACAAGCCTTTTAAAAAAGGTTTGGCTAATATGATCAGGCTGGTTCCTCAGGTTGGCGACAGGTTAATTCCCTGTCCCGTAAAACTCAATGAATTTCGAGAACGACAACCAGCCTCGGAAACGGACTGATCTCACGACGACAACCCACGCAAAGAAAGAGGAAAAACGATTTACGAATTTTCTTATGGAACGTACGATCGCTCTATAGAGCTCGAGCTGCTCAGCAGCTAGCCGATGCCCTGTCAAAATATAAAGCTGACATAACAGCTCTTCAAGAAATCAGATGGATAGGGAATGGTGTTTTACAGAAGAAAGAATATGACATATACTACAGCTGTCATACAAAACACCATGTGCTCGGGGTAGGCTTCCTAGTCAGCGAAAAAATGAAGTCTACTATCATCGGCTTTAACGCTATAAGCGAAAGGCTATGCACCCTTTGCGTGCAAGGCAAATTTACGAACATCAGCCTCATTAACGTTCACGGACCTACGGAGGAGTCCTCAGACGAAGAAAAACAGACCTACTACGAACAAGTCGAGAGGGCCCTCAATGCCTGTCCAAGGTATGATGTTAAAATCATCCTTGGGGATTTGAACGCAAAAATAGTTCGGGAGCCGGTATTCAGGCATTACGCAGGCACCCATAGTTTGCATGAGAACACTAATGACAATGGACTTCGAGTCTTAGAATTGGCAGCATGGAAAAACATGGTCGTTGCGAGTACCAGGTTCCCGCGTAAAGATATCTACAAAGCCACCTGGGTATCACCTGATGGAGTCACTCGTAACCAAATAGACCACGTGTTGATAGACCGTCGCCACTACTCGAACTTGATGACGGTACGAACGTACCGAGGTGCCAGTATCGACTCGGATCACTATCTTGTTGGTATGGTTTTCCGAGGGCGGATTGCCTTGCGAAGACGCATTGCATCCGCCGATCAGGTTCGAATCAACACGGCTGCCCTGCGCAATGAAAACACCAGTAACACCTTTGGTAATGCGTTAGGACTCGCCCTAGAAACACCTGATTTAGGGAGAGTAAGTCCTAGAGCCAGTATGCTGGGCGTAAATGAGAAGTGGACACGTCTTAAAAATACTGTCATTAGTACTGCCAACTCCATCTTAGGCAGCAGTCGTAAAAATCGGAACGACTGGTTTGATGATGAATGCAAACTAGCGACTGAACGTAAGAATGTTGCGTACCGAGCAATGCAACAATCTCATAGAACGCGGGCACGCGAAGAGGAATATAAAGAGCTCAGAAGAACAGAAAAACGGCTTCACAGACAAAAGAAATCAGCCTGGGAGAAGAACCTAATCTGTGAAATAGAAAACAGCCGAGAGCGAGGTCCGCAACAGGCGCGGAAGTTCTACCAATCCGTCCGAAACATGACGCAGTACACACCATGCTGCACATACTGCAAGGACGGAGAGGGAAATCTGATCACCGATCCTGAAAGCATACTGGAGCGATAGGAAGTGTACTTTAATGAATTGCTAAATGGTCAGCTCACTGCAGAAGTGGAGGCTCCACTACTTCAAGAACAATACCCTATGTTGCCGCCACCAAGCATATAAGAGGTTGAGAAGGCTATAGGCCGGCTTAAACAGAACAAAGCCCCGGGAGCCGATGGCATACCAGCCGAATTATTCCATCACGGCGGGCCAGCCTTACGTCAAGCAATTCATGATATTATAGTACAGGTATGGGAGCAGGAAGAAATGCCAGAAGACTGGCGAAAAGGTTAAATATGCCCCATACATAAGAAGGGAGATGTCACAACGTGCAGCAATTATAGAGGTATCACGTTGTTGAGTACCGCCTATAAGATACTCTCCTCTATCCTACAAGTCCGGATAACCCCATACGCTAAAACCGTCATCGGGCAATATCAGTGTGGTTTCATTCCAGGCAAATCAACAACTGATCAGATGTTTACCCTTAGGCAGGCGAAGGAAAAATGTCTAGAATTTAACATCCCAACATACCATCTGTTTATAGACTTTAAGGCCGCCTATGATAGCATAGCCAGGGTAGAACTTTACAAAGCCATGAGAGAATTCGGCATCCCAAATAACACGACTATGTAGGTTGACCATGACCAACGTAACAAGCCAAGTAAAAATAGCCGGATTGCTATCCAGACCAATCAAAATCTTTAATGGACTCCGACAAGGGGACGGTTTGGCCTGCCTCCTCTTCAACCTGGCATTGGAGAAAGCAATCCGTGACTCTGGCACGGCAACAAGAGGGACCATCGTCAACAGGTCCAGCCAGTTACTAGCTTACGCAGACGACATTGACATCATCGGAAGATCCGAACAAGCTGTACACGATTCCTTCATCCAGATCGAGCAGGCGGCACAATAACAATATAGAAGAAGAAATATGCGGGCGGCTTCTCAAATCCAACAGAGCTTACTATAGTCTGTCAAAGCTTTTCAAATCCAGAAATCTCACCATAACTTCAAAACTGCTGCTGTACAGGACCATGGTCCTGCCAGTACTCACATATGGATCCGAGACTTGGGTGCTTAGCAAAAGGCACTCCGACCTCTTAGCTGCGTTCGAGAGAAAAGTCTTAAGGAGAATTGTTGGCCCCATATGTGAGGAAGGACGATTCCGGAGACGGTACAATCATGAATTGTACGCAATCTACCTAGAAGCAGATATCGTGACAAAAATTAAGCTCGGTAGACTCCGGTGGGCAGGGCACCTAGCTCGCATGAGCGAAGAGGAACCTGCTCGGAAAGTTCTTTGTGGTACATTCTATGGTAGACGACAGCGTGGTAGACCATGCTTGCGCTGGAGAGATGGCGTAGACCAGGACGCCCGAAGCCTTGGGGTGCGCAACTGGATGGCTAGAGACCGGGATAGGTGGAGAGACTTGTTGAAAGAGGCCAGGACCGGAACCCGGTTGTCGAGCCGATGATGATGATGAATTATTTCTCTGAGTGTAAAAAAACTAGACCCTATAAAATACCATACGTAAAAAAAGCAATCATCAATCGATTAACCACTTATTGTTGTCGATATGATTATTGCATCTCTGGAGTTATTATATTGAAAACCTTGAATATAGTTTATGAAAATAAGGACGAAACTTGTAGACGAAAAAACAACGGTTAGTTGGGGTAAACTAGAAACTGCAGATATTAAATTTTCCATAATGAAAAGCACTCTTGTAGTGTAAAGCCTATACGTCATTCTTATAGCGAAAGTTTTGCTGTTGTTTTTTTTAATGTTGTGTTCAGCGATTATGAAATAAAAATTTGAAATCTAGGCCCTCAATCAGTTTTTTCTACAATCTGATGAAACAGCCGTGGTGGATTTGCAATAGTTATTTTTAAAAAATTAACGGGAATGTTCAAAAAAATATAAAAACTGCAGAAACGAATTGTCAAGTACTCATCTCACCTAATATCATTTGGGTTTAAAGTTACATCCAAGATTTTGAGATGTTAAGTTAAAAGACAAAAAATAAGGAAATAAATAAATAGTAAATCGAGTTTTGGAGCTACCAAAAAAAATTCAATTTCTCCTCTAGGGAATGACCAAAGACCGTTAAGTACCGAGTTTGAAGAAAATACCTCCAATAGTTAAGGCTGTAGATCGAAGTACAGACAGACGGAATTGCCGGACCTAATTTTTTGTCTACGCTTCAAAATTTCGAGTTCGATTTTTTTCCAAATGCAGAACTTGCCCTATAGTACAAAAATATATCGCAAGTAAAAATAAAGAAAATCATTTTGCCTAAATATTTCTTCTAATAAAAATGTTTGTGAATTATTTGCTTGTGATCGATTCCTTATACATTATCAAAATAATTAGAAAAATAGTGTATCTGTTTTCTCCACTCAACGATTCAATTATATTTGTATATGTATATAAGCTCATAAGCTCCTTATAATGGGTATAAACGCAAACATAATAATTATAAAACATACGCAACGTTTAATCGAGGAAGAATAAGATAAACGCCGTGTTTTTTTAAAGAGTGAATAGCCAAGTTAGCAAAATAATTAGAAAAATAGTGTATCTGTTTTCTCCACTCAACGATTCAATTATATTTGTATATGTATATAAGCTCATAAGCTCCTTATAATGGCTATAAACGCAAACATAATAATTATAAAACATACGCAACGTTTAATCGAGGAAGAATAAGATAAACGCCGTGTTTTTTTAAAGAGTGAATAGCCAAGTTAGCAAAATTTTACATCCAAAAAAATAAAAATATCAAGAGTGAATATAAAAATATAGTATATTACCCATCTATCAAGCCATAAACTGTCAAATTCCATTGGAGGATGGCTGAGATCTCGATGGATTAAAAAACATCTAAAAAATCTAAAAATGTTCACCGAAAAATCGAAATTGTTTGGATTTTTTTTTGTTTAGGAAAATTGCGATTTTAGGGCTTTTGGAAAACATCTAGAAGGAAGTACTCTAAGTAGGTAAAAATATAGTATTGTAATATTTTTCCAAGGTTCGTTAAATAAAACTTATTACTCTTTTTAGTATTTCTTCTTTATTCACACTTTCCAATTCAAAACAGTAAATCTCAATTTATAAACAACTCAAATACTTTTATTCAAATTTAAATCACACTTGTTTAATAACACAATACAATAAGCAATACTTTTGCACACTTTCATAATCCAAAATCAACTGTGTCGTGCTCACCGCGAGCACTCGCTTATATACTCATGTTAGTTGTTCTCGAAAATTCGCGCAGCTTCTCGTCTTGGAATGTTCTAGGATTGGAATAAGGGGAAATACATTTGACATTGGAAAAGAGCTTTTTGTTTCTTCCATAAATTAGATATGCAGTTTTCCAACAGATGGCGCTGTAGTAGTATAAAGCTCTTATCACAACATTGTACATTGTACTGCACTTCGATAGGCCATCAAAAATAGTGGTATGTGCCTATCCCAGTCTCTTTGGTAGTCGCCTACGACTTTAGTGAGGTGCTCTTTTAAGGTGCTATTGAATCTCTCGACCATTCCATCAGATTGCGGGTGAAGTGGTGTGGTTCTCGTTTTCTTAATGCAAGGAACGCGCAGACATCTTGGAATATGTTCGACTCAAAGTTTGTTCCTTGGTCAGAATGGAGCTCCATAGGCACACCGAACCTGCTTACCCAGTTAGACACAATCTGGTCGGCCACAGTCTTGGCTTCTTGGTTCGGGATAGCGTATGCCTCAGGCCATTTGCTGAAGTAATCCATTACCACCAGAATGTATTTGTTTCCAGCATTCGTTTCCGGAAATGGGCCAGCCACATCAACAGCAATCCTTTCAAACGGTGAGCCGACATTATATTGCATCATTTTTCCTTGCAGTTTTCTACCAGGTCCTTTGGTTGCAGCACAAGCGTCACGATTTCGGCACCACTT
This sequence comes from Chrysotoxum bicinctum, assembly GCA_911387755.1. Taxonomy (NCBI): domain Eukaryota; kingdom Metazoa; phylum Arthropoda; class Insecta; order Diptera; family Syrphidae; genus Chrysotoxum; species Chrysotoxum bicinctum. The sequence continues at coordinate 141,318,319 of OU426987.1, read as the reverse complement.
TTCAACGTCGTCTCTTGCATGCAACCAATAGAATCGTTGCCTCACCTTTTCTAAAGTCTTATTGACTCCCAAATGGCCTCCTGAAGGTCCATCATACATCTCTCGAAGAACCTCTTTGATTTTCGATTGAGGTAACACAAGCTGCATCACATAGGATTTACCACCATCGACTCCCATTTTCGCCGAACAACACCTTCTTGCACATGAAGTGAGTCCCATTGTGCCCAATAGGCCTTTAAAACTGGACTCCTATCGGAAATGTCATTCCATGCGGGTTTTTCTTCATGTTCCTTCCATGCGAGAAGAGGTTCAATGTCGGGGTCTTTTTGTTGAGCAGATCTTATTTCTTCATTGCTCCATCCACAAATGGGGTCAGCCCTTATTCGCAGAATGTTGATGGATTCCTTTTCTTCTTGTCGCCTGCAATGCTTGCAATCTATTTTACAAGGTCTTCGGGAAAGTGCGTCGGCATTTGAGTGCAGCTTTCCCCTTCGGTGTTGAATTTCGTAATCGTAAGTCTGCAGTCTTTCTATCCACCTTGCGACTTGTCCTTCTGGGTTCTTGAAGTTCAACAACCAGTTAAGAGCACCATGATCGGTTCGTAGAAGAAACTTCTTTCCATAGATGTATTTGTGGAAGTGTTTCGTTGCCAAGATGAGTGCCAATAGTTCTCTTCTGGTCACACAGTAGTTCCTTTCGGTCTTCGACAGTACTTTGCTGAAATAGGCGACAACCTTTTCTTCGCCATTGTGCACTTGTGACAGAACAGCGCCGACTCCCACGTTGCTTGCATCAGCATCGATGATAAAAGACTTGCCTGGAGTCGGATAGATCAGCACCGGAGCATTGCATAGACGGTATTTCAGTTCTTGGAAGGCTTTTTCACACTCACCTGACCATCTAAACTGCTTGTTCTTTTCCGTAAGCTGATGCAAACTCTTCGCAATTCCGGCAAAGTCCTTAACAAAACGTCTTTAATAAGTAGCAAGACCAAGAAAACTTCGTAGTTGATGTTTGTCCTGTGGTGTTGGCCAATTTTTGACGGTGTCAACTTTTTCAGGATCAGTCTTGACTCCTTGGGACGAGATGATATGTCCCAAATACTTCACTTCAGTCTTGAACAGTGCACATTTTTCTGGGTTCAGTTTTAGGTTAGCCTCTCGAAGTCTCTGGAACACACCCCTTAGGTTCTTACAGTGTTGGTCGTATGTTTTTCCATAAACGATAACATCATCCAAGTAGACAAGACAAGTTTTCCACGTCAGGCCTTGAAGGACGCACTCCATCAAACGCTCAAATGTTGCCGGAGCGTTGCAAAGACCAAATGGCATCACGTTGAACTGCCACAGCCCATTACCTGTGGAGAACGCTGTCTTTTCTCGATCTTCAGGGTGAATTTCAACTTGCCAATATCTACTTTTCAAGTCCAGTGTTGAAAACCAGTGTGCTCCTTCCATCGCATCTAAGGTGTCGCTAATTCTTGGCAGGGGGTAGCTGTCTTTCTTGGTTACGTCATTCAACCTTCGGTAGTCAACACAAAACCGTGTACTTCCGTCCTTCTTTTTGACTAGGACTACTGGTGACGCCCAAGGACTCTTGGAGTTCTCAATCAAACCATCCTTCTTCATGGTGGTAATCATTTCTTCAGCTTCACCTTCTTTGGCCAGGGGCAGACGTCTTGCGGGCTGACGAATGGGCCTTGCATCTCCTGTATTTATTCGATGCTGCACCATTTGTGTCCTTCCATATTTCCCGTTTGGTGAAGCGAAAATGTCGACATACTCGTTCAGAAGGCTTTCTGCCGTTTTAACCTGATGTTGGTCTAGGTTAGATGAATTGAGTATCTTTGCCTTGATGCTATTGAGCTCCTTTGGGTCTAATGTCGTTCTCGGTGTTTCAGCGTAAATTTGAGTTATGGCTGCGACAGATTCGCACTTACCAATAACTTCTCCTTTTGCTAACTTTACATCGTACGGTTTGGTGTTGAGTATCCGTATGGGGACCATATTGTTCTTTGGAGCCACAAGTGTCTTCCCAATGATGACGTTTTGGGAAGAACAATCTGGGCCTAATTCCACCATTAGGTTTCGATGGCGTCCACACTCACCTTCTACTTTTGTCCAAAGAAATACCTCAGAAGAAGTAGGAATAATCACGTCTTCTTCGATGACAGTCCTTAGAGTTGTTGTTCCTTCGTGCCCATAGATCATTGGAATCTCTGTATTCTGGTATTTGAGTACCTGGTTGCCAATATCCAAAATTACTCGATGTTCTTTCATGAAGTCCATGCCTATGATGCATTCGTCACATATATCTGCCACCAAAAATTTGTGTGAGAATTCTAGATCTGCAATTCGAATTCTAAGTCGAACTTCACCATAAACCCTAGCTGCTTCTCCTGTGGCAGTTCTTAGACGCTAACTATTGGTGTTGTGTAGCCAATTCAGGTGAACTAAGTCTTGACGCACAATGGAGGCTGTGGCACCGGTGTCGATGGTGACCACACGTTTGTTGCCATTTAAAGTTGCCTCGACAGTCAGACTTTTATTGTCTCGCTTAGTTTGAGAGACCTGGATGGTGTTTCTGGGGCCATCGATACCAGAAACCAGCTTCAGCCCCTCGAAGTTGGTTCTTACTCGTGTCCCTGTTGGGAAACTGTTCGGGAAGTAACACTGATGTTATTGTTACCATGTTCTGGGTTTGAAACTCCGTGTCCACAATGTTGACAAGCTCTTTGGTGGTAATCGACATTGACGCTGTAAATGTCCGGTCTTGTTGCAATTCCAGCACTTTGCAAGTCCGTTTCGTTGGTTCCTTTGGACATCAGTTCTTTGGCATGAGCATTCTTCGACGATGGCTTCTCTAAGTCGATGTATTCCATGAGAAGCTTGCTCAGCTGCTTCCATTGTCAAGGCAAACGCTAATGTTTCCGAAAGAGTTCGTTTTCCAGCAGGTCGCACGGCCCTTTGAAGATGTATTTCGGAAATGGCGCGAACAAATGCCTCAACTGCGAACTGGTTACAAATTTCCTCTTCAACATCTGGATATGCAAGATGAACAAGCCTTTTTCCGCTTGCAGTTGTTGTAGAGTTTCGCCCCTCTTCTGAACTCTGGAATTGAGTTGCACTTTGAAGACTTCTTTCATGTGGCTGTTACCAAAGCGTTTGTCTATAGCCAAAACCAAGGAATTGAAGTCACCACTCTTATCTGTTGGTATGGTTTGCAACAACTCAGCAGCTGCTCCTCTAAGAGCAAGAGTTAAGGCTATGTACTAGTCAGCCTCATCCCAGCCATTTGTTGTGGAAGCAGCCTCGAATTGCTTCTTGTATATAGACCAAGAAGTTTGTCCATCAAAGGTTGGAGGTTGCATCTCCTTTTTCCTCAAGGTTTCTCCAGAACTTTCCCGAATCTTTATATTTCGAACACGGTCTAACTCTTTTGAAAACGTTTCCATTTTGCTGTCGACTTGATTCCCTAGCAATGAAACACGTTCATGTAACTCTTTTGAAAAAGTCTCCATTTTGTTGTCGACTTTATTCTCCAGCAATGAAACACGTCCATCAAGTGCAGATACATTATTCTCGATGTTAACAAGCTTGCCTTCTAGCATGTTTCTCTGCTCTTCGAGAAGGTCTTTTTGTTCGCTATGCTGTTTCTCAAGGCGTTCGAGAATATTCTTTTGTTCATTTTTCTGCTCATTGAAACGTTCGTTTTGTTCATTTCGTTGCTCTTCGAGACGTTCGAGAACATTCTTTTGTTGCTCTTCGAAACGTTCGAGAGCATTTTTCTGTTCTTTCTTTTGTTCATTTCGTTGTTCTTCGAGACGTTAGAGAACATTCTTTTGTTGTTGGAGCAGAAGACTAATCATATTTGAAACATCTACATTTTTACTTACGTCTGCTTCCTCAGTGTCAGCTTCAAAGACGAAAATGTCCGGGTCTTCATTTTGTTGTTTCAAATATTCGGCCAAACGCAGAACAAGCTCATTTTTCGATCCTGCTCTAGAAAGTTCTCGCTTGCCTAATTCACTTTTCAGCTCATTACAGTTGAGCTCTTTCAATAACTTGCTCATTTTTTTATTTTACTTCTTTTTTTTTTTTTTTTTTTTATTATTTTTTTTTCCGCACACTTCACTGCACAATAAGTTTTATTCCACTTTTCTGACACCAATGTAATATTTTTCCAAGGTTCGTTAAATAAAACTTATTACTCTTTTTAGTATTTCTTCTTTATTCACACTTTCCAATTCAAAACAGTAAATCTCAATTTATAAACAACTCAAATACTTTTATTCAAATTTAAATCACACTTGTTTAATAACACAATACAATAAGCAATACTTTTGCACACTTTCATAATCCAAAATCAACTGTGTCGTGCTCACCGCGAGCACTCCCTTATATACTCATGTTAGTTGTTCTCGAAAATTCGCACAGCTTCTCGTCTTGGAATGTTCTAGGATTGGAATAAGGGGAAATACATTTGACATTGGAAAAGAGCTTTTTGTTTCTTCCATAAATTAGATATGCAGTTTTCCAACAGATGGCTCTGTAGTAGTATAAAGCTCTGTTCACAACAGTATATTACCCATCTTATGTAAAGCGGTTTCTACAGATTTCCCTTTGTTAAAGGCATGTTGAGCATTGGATAGTAGGGACTTATCAATGTTTGTCCTCAAATGGATTTTGATTAGACGTTCAAATGTTTTAAGAAGGAATAATGAAAGGAATGATCTTTAGGATTAACATGGCTAAGTTTGCCAGCTTTGGGGATGAAAATAACATTTACTTCTCTCCATGACAAAGGAATGTGAGCCAGAGCGATACAACCATTTAGGATGTTTACCAGAATGGGTATTAGGATATCGGAATTTATCTATAATTCCGCTGGAATTATTCCATCTGGCCCAGCAGATTTGTATGGATTGAAGCTGTTTATTGCCCATTTTAATTTTTCCACCGAGATCTTTAAAGCAAAAAAGGTGTCGCCTTACGACAAAAATCTGGATGCCGCTCAGCAACTCATCGCCCTAAGGAGTTTGCCGCCCGGCACGAGCTCACGTGGCTCAACATTTGAGACACAAGCTCCCTTTAATGAGACTTATTCTACACTTAATGAGACCTCCAACGAAAAAATATCCGCATCTTTGCAACAGTCCAAACAATTCGCAGAGTTTAGCGATGAAGATTCACCTGACCTGATGAACGGCTGGTTAAAGCCGTCAAAAAAATTTACTGCAACAGCAACTACTGCGTCACCGTCTTCCACACAACCAATGGAAGTCAATCAAGACTCGAACAAATTTGCTTCACTGTCCAACATGAAGATTTTCACCACCAATAACAAAAGGCATAATAACACCATGGCCAAACAACTGGAGCAACATTCTATCAACGACGAAGATGATCCTGCCGGCGTGGGAGCCTCATCAGATTCAACTCCAAGCAACAATAATCCACAATGTGTCGACGAAGAAGCAAAATTATATTCAGGTAAGTACTGTCCACCAATCATTCTTAAAAACATAGATATTAGAAAGTTAATTATGGATTTTAAAGCGAATTCGGTGGAATATTCGTATAAAATTGTGAACAGAGGTAGTGTTAGTAGATTATACATCGATAATAGTGATGCACACAGGGAGTTGATGAGAATGTTAAGAAACACTAGTGATGCTCAAGCATACTCATTCACACTTAAGGAAGATAAGGCAACTAACGTTGTCCTTCGAGGACTTTCATCTGACAGCATTGTCCAATGGGGAATCAAAAACCGTGTAGAATTTAATGCTTCAAAAACTAAATGCTGTTTACTGTCGTTAAAGCGCAACTCTCCCCTAATGCCACTTTCTGTGAGCGGCACTTGCATCGAGGAGACTGATCAGCTTTCAGTTCTAGTATCACATATTTCACATATTTGACGTTGCCAAAAATGCTGCTAAGTGTTTAGGTTTTCTCCGCCGCCGATGCAAGAAGTATTTTACCCCTTCTGATCTGGTTGTTATATATAAAGCTTTTATTCTTCCGAAGCTCGAGTACAATTCCCATATATAGGCAGGTGCTCCAAAAACCCACTTGAGTCTCTTGGACAGAATTCAAAAGAGAGCTATAAAAATGATAGGCGATCGTTGTCTAACTGAAACAATTGTATCTCTCGAGCACCGCCGCAATGTTTCATGTCTATCATTATTTTACCGCTATTTTCATAAACAGTGCTCTAGTGAAATAGCTAGTTGCATTCCTCCCCTTAAACAATTCAACCGTAATACCCGAACTTCTAGGAATGCCCATCAGTTTACCCTTGAGCCCAACTTCGGACGTACTGTCAAATACAGAGATTCTCTTTTTAGTCGCACTACACGAATATGGAATTCTTTACCTGGCTCAGTATTTCCCACTCATTTCAATGTGCAGACATTCAAAACCAATGTGCATCGGTATCTCCTTTCTAATCCTATCCTAATTTCCTAATTGCTCGCACTGTGTATTTAACATTATAAGGGTATTCATAACCACTTGAGTGCGCGTATAATATAAAAAAAAAACTATCCGCCAACGGAGATTCTGAACGAATTAAAAACCAAAATCCCTAACATTTCAAGTGTTTCTCTTTTCGAAACTTTGAGGTCAAAACAAGAAAAAATTAATTACAATCTTTTCTTAATGCTTTTACTTCCGGGCACGAGCGCATCCAAGTTGACTAGATTAAAATATTTATTCCATACCAGGGTATATTGGGAGAAACCGAGGGGTAACCGGGGCCCACTTCAGTGCAGAAGATGTCAACAATTTGGACATTTGGCCAAAAATTGTGCCTTTGCGTATAAGTGTGTTAAATGCACAAACAAACACGAACCGGGTTCATGCCCAGTAGTGAGAGAACAGGGGAGTAAGGCTGTCTGCGTGAACTGCGGAGACGATCATTATGCTAATTTTAGAGGATGCAAACTGTTTAAGCAATACGAAGCTAGGACGAAACAGCTTCTTCAAGAAGCTTCCGATAAGAAAATAAACGCAAGGAGCCTCTCCCATGCTCTCTCAAAAGGTGCTTCGGTTACACCTGGGGTTCCTTTTGCAAGTCTCTTCAAATCACAAAACTCCAATGTGAATAGTGCTCCAGCTCCTTGGGGTCTTCGATTAGAAGGTCTGCCGATAGTGTTTTGAATCAATTCAGGGCTCTTTCCAACGACCTTTTCGGTTTCGATATGAGAACTCTTTTAGGTAAAATTGAGAAATTCATGTCTAACCACGGACATTTTAAATCACTAGCTGAAAAAAGATTGGCCTATCTTGAACTGGTCAATAAACTTCTCTGTTGCTCGAAATGATGTCATTAAAAATACTACAATATAACATTTCGTCGTTGATTGCACATTCTCGGAGAATTGAGCTACTAAAAATTCTCCAAGATAACAATTGTACATTTGCATTCATCCAAGAAACACATTTGTCTAGTAAACATAAAGTTCTCCTCGACAACTACAACATCTTACGCAACGATGTTAATCAAGGTACTGCGTTAATTCTAAAAAATAATATTAAGTATAAGCTTTTGGAACTTGAGTCCAACGATTTTCCTTCCGTTTTCATCAATATAAAATACATCATTGACAATATTCCGAAAAATTTCTTCCCTCCCTCCAGTAGCCTATAGTATCACGAACGAAGCAATCGACGCCCACATTCTTCACTTTAACGAATCACTTTTGTCTACATTGGACGAAAATTCGGCAAGTGCAACTGTTTCATTCAAAAAATACAAAAATGTACCCAAAGATATCGAGAATCTATATAAAATAAAACACCAATGGCAGAGACGACTGAAACATATTTTTCACAACTCATACAACAGAATTAACGCACCCTAATCTCTCTTCTTAACAATATAATAAAAGAAAAAGTAAATATTTGGCTTAATAATTCTCTCAGCAAAAGACTCTCTAAAATCACTCCTGTGCCTCTGGCTTTTAAAAAAGCCTTCAGACTCGTCGGAAACAAAAAAAAGTTTGTCTGTAATAAAGTATCTGTGAACAACCAAACTTATTACAACGAAACTAGTGTGATAGCGGCCTTCGAAAATCACTTCAAGGAAATATTCCAGGAAAAATACCCACGTTTAATCCTTCCTCTTCACAGGAGGCCTTAGAGACAGCTCATTCCATAGCTCAAAATATTCCTGAACATATCTTCCTCTTTAATTCCGAAAATAGTGCCCTCAGCCCCACATTTAATCACTTCTTCACAGACGCTGAGGCAGTTAAAGCGTTGATCAAACAACTGAAACCAAGAAGTCCACTGGTCCAGATTTGATTTCAAATTTTGAGTTAAAAAATATTTTAGACTTCGGCATTGAATTTCTTACAATCATATATAATCACTGCATCAATAATGCACATTTTCCAAAAATTTGGAAAACAGCCAGATTATTACCTATTTTGAAAAAGCATAACAACTTTGACATAAACAATTTTAGACCGATCTCATTATTGTCAAACACTGGCAAAATTCTTGAAAAAATTATTTTGAACATATTAAGCTCACCAACTGAAAATCAGATCGACCCTATCCCTGACTTTCAATTTGGATTCAGACGGGGACACTCAACCCTCCACGCTCTACTCAAATCCCAAAACGATGTGGTCCCTAATCTTAGAGATAAAAAATGTACTATTGGCTGCTCCTTAGATGTGGAAAAAGCATTCGATAGCGTTTGGAGGATGGGGCTCCTGGCAAAGTTGTCCTCTCTCAATATTTCTACACATGTTTTGAATATTCTTCATAGTTTCTTAAATGATAGATTCTTCTTTATATAAATCCAAGGTTCGAAGGGCAATTTGTGCGAGTGCAATTGTGGTGTTCCCCAGGGCTCCATCTTGGGGCCTCACCTCTATAACATCTTCATCCACGACTTCCCACACCAATTTACAGATAATAACCTGCTCTCAACAGGACTATTACATATATGCCGATGACACCATTGCATATTCAAGTCATGAATCACCAAATTGTGGCCTCTCGTTTCCTGGAGAAACATCTGAATGAAATTAACCTATTTTACAAAACTTGGGGAATTAAATTAAACGTTCCAAAATCTGAAGAAGGAAGAAAGGACCAGCCGGTGTGGTCAGAGAGTGTAAAAACCTCTCGCTTAGACTTGACGGTTGCAACATACAGGCGAAAAATAAACTTAAATACGTAGGTGTGAACTTTAATAATTTACTGAAATTCAACCCACATGCCAAAATAACAACCGAAAAAGCTAGAAACATTTCTAATATGTTTATGCCTTTTTTCAGACATAGAGATCTCAATTCTAAAACCAAGCTACTCTTTTACAAAACTCTGATCAGGCCCGTTCTGAATTATGCCTTCCCAATTTGGTTTTCCATCCCCCCACTGTAGCACGGTCTATGGAGATCTTGGAAAGGAAAATACTTAGATTTTGTGCTGGTAAGAATTTTGAGACGCCCACCAAACGTTTTTCTAATAACTACATTTGTAACATCACCAAGACCATTCCGCTGTTGAGATATAACCTTTCACTCATGAAAAAAACAATTAATAATCTTGACCTCTCAGAAAACGACTTGATTAGTCAAGTCATACAGTCCCAGACAGGGTCTTCCTTGGACAGCGTTGGTTACTTATCTCCACTCGGTATTCTATCTTTAAACCTGGATTCTTCATTAACATCCGCTCCCGTGTTCTACACCAAGGCCATATCCGGCCAAAATCGTGGCTAATCTTTTTCAATCTCATTATCTTCTTATGAGATAAACTTTTGTATGATAATTATTCTTCTCTGTTCTCGACTAAAATACGGGGATTGCACTGATTTCCTCAAAACTATCAGTTATTTAAACAAAAAAGAATAAAAAAATATTTATACATACACATTTTATATAAGAAAAATAATTTTACACTACTGTTTACGGTGGACAGTACTTACATTAAGTTAGTATAAGATTATAGATTATTTTTATGTATTCGATCATACTTAGTATTATTAGTATCATTTACTGCCAGATTAACAGGCTGAATAATTACCTCATTGTGATAATACTATGGTACAAACGCAAATAATATTTAAGTACTCATATTTATACTTTAATATATCCTTCTTTCAAAATGTATTTATACATGTGTAAATTTTGTCATAAACATGTTTTGTTTCGTATATATTTCCATATGTATTCATGTCTGAATGTCGTAAACTCAAACTAACAGAGAAAAAAAATATAAAACACTTCGAATAAAAGTGGCATCTCAATGTAATTTACTATCTCATTTCATACACTCTTCAACACAAAACATTTATTGTAACCTTTCTAAATGAGACAAAATATAATAGAGCGTTCTCGTTTATATTCTCGAAATATTGTATAAAATAAAATATTCCTCTGGCGTTTGTTACCTCTCGTTATTTAGTTTTTAAGTTAGTATTAGTCTCCTGTATATATTGTACGTTCGTATTAGTGTTAATGACCTTCCGTCAATTCAAATGTATATCATATTCTCATGAGCAAGAGTAGTCAAACAATAAATAAAAGACAGCCACGAGGCATTTTATAAAAATAACCGTCAAAGCAGGCAATACATTATAGCCGCAGTTTAACATAAGATATCGGTAAGAACACACATTGTAAAAGATTTTAAAAGCCTCAATAAAGAATTCAATTCAATTCAGTTTATCGACAATTCTTGAGCAAAAAAACAGCGGAAAGCAAATAATAGAGTACTACAAACGAAATTATAATAGTTTTCAAGCACCCCAACGTAATTTACTAGTAGACCTCAAATCGCTCTTTCCCTGACTACAAGTAAACGACTAGAGGAAGAAATATCTGAGATGTTTCCTACCGAAAAAGTGGAATTTTATAGGTGTGGAAGAAAAGGAAAAAATTTATTTTAAGTACTTTAATTTAAAAAGAGCCTCAAAGAAGTTAAATCCTGTGAAGAGAAAACTTATTTCTCCAGAAAAAAACAAAAACAAAAGAATTCAGTAAGTATACCTATTTTGTATAAATATTTTCTTTCTTCGTGACCTTTTATTTAATTAAATAATGTTTATCTTTAAGTGGGCTTAAGGTCAATTTTTGTTAATATTTTTTTGTTTTTTTATGTTTTGACGTTTCGGATGTGGTTACACCCTTCTTCAGACCTATTTATTAATTTAAATATAATTTAAAACATATATACATATATATTAAATACATCAAAATTCTAAAAGAGTATACTTACAACTTTAAAAAATACAAATATTTTTTATTTGTTTGTTCGTTTTTGGTTTCCGTGTTTTTTCTTAAAATGTTTAAAAGACGTTTTAAATCTTTTTGTTTTTTGTTGTATATATCTTATCTCTTTTGTTTTTTCATTTTTTAATTTGTTTGAAAATTTATTTCAAACAAAATGATGTTTAATTATCTGAATTTTTAAATTCAAATAATTTATTTTGAAAATAAATTCAAATATTTTTATGTATATATGTATAATATATTTAATCGTTGAGTTTTGTTTACGTAGATATGGTTTGATAATTAATAAACTGACCGTAAATATTACTAAGTCTATCACAATCTGAACGTCTATTAATACTATTTTCGGTGTTTCTAATATGTAACATTTCTAGTAATATTCTTTTATTGTAATTCTGCTCTGATTGTAAAATTGTTATATTTTTGAAGTCAGGACGATGATTTTCTTCTATAGGACAAAATGTTTTCTAATCTCCTTTTTCACACAGAGGTCAGATGGCTGTCAAAAGAAAAGGTATTAACACGAGTTCTGGAATTGAAAGCCGAATTATTGATGTTCTTACAAGATTCAAAATCTGAAAATTCGGATCATTTTTCTGATCCCATCTGGCTCTTAAAATTATCATTTCTTGCTGATCTTTTCAACCACTTAAACATATTCAATAAGATCCTCCAAGGGAGAGAAGAAAGCATTATAACTGCAAAAGATAAAATCAGAGGATTCCTCGCAAAGCTTCGTTTGTGGTCAGAGTCTTTACAAACAAACAGTTTTGATTATTTTCTCTGTTTTCAAAAGATCTTCGAAGAAATTTCATCAGATGAATCGATATCATTGAGTTCTCATATTCATCTCATGCTCTGTACCATAATTTAGAGAAGAAACTATTAAGTTACTTTCCGGAACTGGATTCTGAAAGTGGAGATGGACAAAGATGGGTATTAAATCCTTTTTTTGAATATGTCAGTCAAACTCGCCAGTCTACCATCGGTAGATGTTATAGATTTAGCTGCAGAGTGCAGATGGCATACTGAGAATGGAATTCAATTTGAAAACGATTAACAATTTCTGGATATAGAGAAGAGGAGAGTATCCTCCGCTGAGCAAGGCCTTGAAGTTGTTACTGCTATTCGCCACTTCATACCTGTGTGAAGTCACATTCTCTTCAATTTTTGACATTAGAACTTAAAAAAGAAACAGGCTAAATTTGGAAAATGATTTAATCTTAAAAGTGTCAAAAACTAATCCTAGATTTCAACGTTTATTAAAAAATAAACAGGCAAATATGTCGCACTAAAAATTTTTTTGTTTTATTTAAATTGTTTTAGCACAGGACATTTGTTTATTAGTCTTACCGGCTTGCGACCGCGACTCCTCAAGAATCTCTTCGCGACCCCGCAGGGGGTCGCGACCCACAGTTTGAAAAACACTGTTCTATACAATGGAGAGCTAATGCAGTCTTTTGTGTACTACCACTATTTATATCAGATTTATGACCTGATATACGATTTCGAAGTTTTTGCATTGAGGTTCCTACATAGATTGATCGGCATGATGTTGACCCATCACCTATACATTTAATCTTGTATACTATATTTGATTTTTCTTCCTTTTCTAATTTATCTTTTAATTTTGAGAAAACAGAATTGATAAATTTCAATTCTCAACAACCCAAACTAGTAATTATTAATACAGCACAGCTACCATTGCATAGAAGAAAATCATCGTCCTGACTTCAAAAATATAACAATTTTACAATCAGAACAGAATTACAATAAAAGAATGCTACTAGAAATGTTACATATTAGAAACACCGAAAATAGTATTAATAAACGTTCAGATTGTGATAGACTTAGTAATATTTACGGTCAGTTAATTAATTATCAAACCATATCTACGTAAACAAAACTCAACGATTAAATATATAATACATATATACATACAAATATTTGAATTTATTTTCAAAATAAATTATTTGAATTTAAAAATTCAGATAATTAAACATCATTTTGTTTGAAATAAATTTTCAAACAAATTAAAAAATAAAAAAACAAAAGAGATAAGATATATACAACAAAAAAGAAAAAAAATTAAAACGTCTTTTAAACATTTAAAGAAAAAACACGGAAACCAAAAACGAACAAACAAATAAAAAATATTTGTATTTTTTAAAGTTGTAAGTATACTCTTTTAGAATTTTGATGTATTTAATATATACATATGTATATATGTATGTTTTAAATTATATTTCAATTAATAAATAGGTCTGAAGAAGGGTGTAACCACATCCGAAACGTCACAACATATAAAAAACAAAACAATATTAACAAACATTGAACTTAACCCACTTAAGGATAAACACTATTTATATTTTGTATAGTTTATGAAATTTAAATTAATAAAAACCACTATCTTCCAGGTCCAGAGGTCGATGTAGAAACCTGCTTGAATAGTCTCAAATATGACAATTTATCCCTTGAAGAGTTTGACAGTTTGTGGCACTCATGTAGCCAATATCGGATGGACGACGTATTTAAGGCCACCAATCAAAAAGTTGTCTTTGAAAAATGGCCCAACTACAAAAAGGCAAACGGTTATAGACTGGTACGTTATCTTCATTTCTGTACCTTATATGTTTTCATTTTATGCTAAAAATTTTAAACTACAGACAAACAGAGCAATAAAGACTTAAAAACATTTGTGTCCAATTTAAAATTTACAAACCGTTCAAACACAAAAAATTTCTTAAAACATTCTTCAATGCATTATGTATTATCGAAACAAATAAAACTCTAGTTACTGTAGTCGTTTAGTTGTAGTCGCTCGTCTTAATACCTTTTTCATAATTTTAAACGCGTAAATTGTATTTTAAGGTTTTTCGAGTATAATTTGATTTTTCAAATTTTTATCGTTTGTTAACTTTTGCAAAATAGTCCCTAAATAATTTCTGATAAAATTGACATAGATAATGATTGCCCATTTTAATTTTTACTGACAGCAATGTTCTTCTTAATTTAAATAAAATTAATGTTTTTTTTTTTTTAGATTGATAAAGATTTTAAAACACTTCATCCGACAAGTTCATCTATACTTTCCCTATGGGAAAATACTTTCAAAAGGTTGGAGAATTTTCTCATCGCAAACGTGAAGGACAAAAAAGTTTTAGATGAACTTAAAAACATGGACGACAAGGATTTTGAAAAAGGTAAACCACTGATTTATACAAGCTAGAATTTTGTCTTTAAACTGTTTCTCTTAATTTTTTCAGACGAATCTATTTTGGGTGTACTCAAAAAACAAATACGGGTGAAAAAACAATTGGAAAATTCACTATAAAGGATTCGCAAATGGCGTTCCTATTTGAAGGCGAATCAATGCAAGAAATCGATTTCGTTCCTTAAATTGCGTGGCGAAACAATTGAACCCTTCATCGTGACATTAAGTGGACCAAATACAAAAGAATTTTATATTTTACTTGACGATTTCAAACTAAAAACAAACAATGCCTTAAGAGCAATCGACTTATGCTTCAAAAGCGTTTTTTGTGTTTAATTTAAAATATCCGGTGGCATGTGAGCATTTCTGGCATTTTGTTCAATTTGTTTTTATATAAAAACGACCCAGTCAAAACACAAAAAATGTCTTCAAGACTGTCCTCAGTGCTTCATGCATTGAAAATTGAATAAAATCACTTATCGTGGCCTAACGTTAGCGATCAATCCTACAGCTCCACAAAGATTTGAGTATGAGTATTTTTTTCTATTTTAAGAAGCCTAAGTATTCTTTGTATAAAAACATGTACAATTTATTATACGAGTACATTAAAACTGATCTGTAAATTCAACTGAGACTTTAAAAAAAAAAAATTAAAAGCTTATATTTAAGAATGGAAATGACTTATTAAGATGACTCTAAACTATGAATAGTAAGTATAGCATTAGCGATGACATGTAAATTTAAAAACTTTTTTTTCAGTTCAAAACATCCATTGATGAGAACCGCAATCGTCAATTTCACACAAAAACAATGTCTATTGAAAACTGAGCTTGTCAAATTGCTGATTGAAGCTTTCCATTTGATAACAAGAGTTTTCAAATTGAAAACAACGATTTTAAAGTTTACAAACGTAGTTTCCATTTCGACAAATGTTGTAATCAAATTGACATTTGCAATTTTTAATATGACAAGAGGAGAGAGGATGAGTGTAGCCAAAATGCTGCAACTACTTCAGATTAATCTTCAACATTCCATCAAGGCTTCGGCCTCACCTCTTCTCCGTCTGCACAAGAACCGATAGGATATAGTCCTGATCCAGGATTCATGGATTGCCAAATCTAGAATTCAGGGACTCAGGACTCCTGGTTACTACTTGCTGTATGCATCGGACAAAGGTGAACCCAGATCCTGCATATTAGTTAAAAGTAGTTCTAATGTATATTTACTCCCTGATTTCAGCGATTGAGATATAACCGCCGCCAGACTACACACCAAAAATGGGACGTACTGGATAGTGTCGGCATATCTTGGCCACGACAACCCTGGCCCTCCTGGCGAAACGCTCAAGAGGATCATCGCTGAGGCAAAACGGCAAAATATCAGCCTCCTTATTGGGTGTGATGCTAATGCCCATAACACTGTTTGGGGAAGTACGGACATAAATGATAGAGGTGTGTCTCTTTTTGATTATATTCTTAGTACTAACCTTGTAGTCAGTAACATCGGTAATGAACCTACCTTTGTTACCAGAAACCGACAAGAAGTGCTAGACATCACTCTTGTCTCTGACACTATAACAAGGGACAAACTAAAATGGGCAATTAACAGCTTCGATCCATACAAATCGGTGGGACCAGACGGTATAATACCAGCCGAACTGCAAGTTGCTTTAGACATTATCTTACCCACGTTAGAGATAATAATGAACAGTTGTCTAAACCTGGTTCATATTCCCCTTATATGGAGAGAAGTTAAAGTAGTTTTTATACCCAAAGCTGGTAAATGGTCCCATGTTACGCCCAAGGATCTAAGACCCATTAGTCTATCGTCATTTTTTTTTTAGTTTTTTTTTTTAGTTTAGTTTATTTATTTACTTCTTCTTTTACATTAAAAATTAGCCATATTAAAAAAAAATCAGTACAATTAGTGAATTACATCTTAATAAAAATAAAACTTTA
This sequence comes from Chrysotoxum bicinctum, assembly GCA_911387755.1. NCBI lineage: Eukaryota > Metazoa > Arthropoda > Insecta > Diptera > Syrphidae > Chrysotoxum > Chrysotoxum bicinctum. The sequence continues at coordinate 141,301,893 of OU426987.1, read as the reverse complement.
GTATAAGTACAATAATTTTACTAATTATAAGTGTTTTTCATTATAGAGAAAGAAAAAGAAGGTACAATCTGTTGTCTTATGACAAGAGTCGAAAGTACCAAATAAGTGTAACTTATTCATAAGTTTAAATTGAAAATACATTAAGAATTGTTGTGGGGTAACGAAAGAGTAAGAAAATTAAAGATTATTGTTGTGTTAAATGGAAATTAATGTGAGAACAAATTTAAACCATAATTCTGATAATGTTATTGACTTCTTCAAAATCAAAGTTAAAAAGCCATTTTTTAACGTTTTTATTGAATGAATGAGCAGAACGAATGCTTCGAATGTCTAAAGGTAACGCGTTAAAAAGTCTAGGTGCTACTGAAGTATAGAAGTTTAAAAAGTGATGAGAATTGTGCACTGGAATGACTGATAGATTTCTATAGTTACTGCGTAGTGAGTAATTAGGCGTATTGTGACTTAAGAGATATCCAATTCTCAAGAAAAATATTTTTAAAACTTTAAAAAAATAAAGATGTTTAAGCGGAAGGGTACCAGAGCTGACGAACAACGGAAAGCTATGTTCATTTTTCTTTTTCATCCAGATGGTTCTTAAAATATGTTTTTGAGAAACTAACAGCGGTTGTAAATTGTTTTTAAATGTACCTTCTTCTTAAGACACTGGAACGATTTATTGATATTCATCTGCGTAGTGTTATAAAACCAAACCTTTTTTCTACAGAACAACACGCTTATTGCAAGGGAAAATCAGTAGAAACTGCGCTACATACCTTGGTACGCGCAATCGAATACTCCCTAGATCACAAAGAATACACTCTAGTTGCATTCCTAGATATAGAAGGCGCCTTCAACAATGTCGACAGCGCTGCAATAGCGAAGACACTGCAGAATCTCAATGTGGATAGATCGCTTGGTAACCTTATAAATTTCATGCTGAAAAGCACGAAATTAAAAATAGCAGAATTTAAAATGTTCCGAAACATACTCGTAGTAAAAGCTAGCTCGAGATCATTACAGTTAAAAAGAAGTTGCCAGTCAACCGATTCTAAATAATTATTTATAGATATAAAATTAGCATTTTTAAAATTATACTTCTGCTCTACATTACAAGATTGTGATTCATTAAAACAGAAAAATTAAAAGTAATTTCAAGTGCTTTGTGATGAACACTATTTTCTAGCAAATTATAACTAGCTTCATCTAAGTAAGCTTCAAGATTCTTATCAATAAAAACCAAATCTAAAATACGGCCTATGGAATTATAAACGCCGTTTATTTGGTACATATTTAAAGCATTTAAACTATCAATAACATTATGCTCGAAATCTTTAGATAGGTATATTATAAGGAAATATTTGATTCTCATCGTTTGAAAAAAACCATTTAACATTAGGTACATAAATTAAAATCTCCAAGAATAACAAAGTACGAATTTTCATCAACATTTTTCGCAATATTTTCTATATTTTTGATTCGAGCATTATATATAAAATATTCAGATGAAGGCGGAATATAAGAGACAAGAAAATAAATATGAATAGTTCTAGAATCTGGAGAAATAGGTAAATCTACACACACACAAATTTGCTCAATAAAGGTATTACATAAATTAATTTCTTTACTTGAATAAAAAGTGCAAATAGCAAATAAAATACCTCCTCCTCTACTTAAACCAGTCAGCTCACAGGATCGTTCTTTCCGGAAAACATTAAAATCAGGTGTAAAGTATTCAGTTGACAGAAAATTATCATTCAACCAAGTTTCGGTGAGAGCGATAATGTCATATGGACCAAAACGCGAAAAACGAAACCACAAAGAAAAAAAAATTTCAAATTTCGCGGGCTTTTCGCCATTTTTATTCTTAATACATCCCAAAGTAACGAGTATAACATAAATTTCAAAGAGATATTCGTTACTTACTTCGCGATAAACACGTTTTTTTTTTATTCCTTGAAATTAAAAAAAAAATTAAAATACAAAACGAAACAAAATGGTAAGTTTTATTAATTCAAAATTAGTTTTTTAATTGTTATCCGTTTTGGTCACATTAAGTAAGTTTTGTTGAAAGTATAGGGCTTAAATATTTGGAAAAACAATTTGAAATCAGCATTTAAAATAACAAATAAACCCACCGCAATATTTGATGTAACGTAACAGTCCAAGAACCTTAAAAGTTTATTTTTCCAGCTTCTATAATATCAACATTATTAATAAAACCATATTTTCTCCGAGTAGCTTTCGTCTATTTTAAAAATAAAATATTAATTCTGTTGTGTACTAAATAATGCCGTTGTTAAGAACAGAAAACAGTTTGTAACGTAACAGTCTTTTTTCGTTTCAAATTAAAAAATTGTAACTATGTTGATTTCATAACCTCAATCATACTTCTAATGTTTAGGGAAAGCTTGGTAAGACCCAAAAGAACAAAAACTATGAGCCTTATCATCGTACCTGATCGGAACGTAATTTTCTCCGATTTCTACGAAATGTATGAATTTTGTTTGATTGTAGCCGTTCCGATAGGGCAATCGGAAAAATCTACGGAAATAAAGTTTGTGTGCGTTGAAAATGTCAAATCCTTGCGTTGCATGCCGATGAAATGTCAAAATGGCAGCAACGCATGGTGAATTCATGCGATTTATGAAGATATTTGATTTCCGATTTCTCCGACAGCAAATTATAAGTGGAAAATTTTCCAAATAAAAATTAAAAACGAATAAACTTTTATAATTTATAATTACGCTGTATCTGAGTTAAAAAATATTTAATATATTTCTTAAGAATATTCTTTTTTCTTTATTTAATTTTCTTTATTCATATCTTTCCGCTTCCAATAACACTGCTGCACTATCCATGATTAGTAGTAGTAGTAGTAGTAAATTTTATTGAGATTTTTTTCTTTTTACTTTCTATTACAATCTTAAATTTAGCTTAAGTTAAAGCAGTTTACAACTGGATTTAAATTGCCGACTTTGAATTGGCCAGGCTACACTTATACAGTATTATTTGTTATAATAATAATGACAAAACAATTAATAATTCATAGAAATAGAATTTACAAGAAGTAATTGAAATGAGTCCACTCAACAAGACCATAATAAATTATTATTTTTTTTTTTTTTTGCTAACCTAAAATAGAGTAAAAAAAACGAGATAGAGAGAACGGATTCAACTCTGTCTGAACACAAATACATTATGTGTAAAGAGGGAGGGCATTTATGTCCCAGTTGAAATTCAAGAATACATACGTTTTTTATTTGTTTTTTTTTTCGTTATCTGTATATATGTACATACAGACGAATATTTATCTAAGTGAGTTTACAGGATTTTTATACATAGATGTTTAAGTTGTTTTTATTTTTTTTATTTTTAACATATTTTTTAGGTATTTTAGGAATACGTATCTAAGGCATTTGTGGGAAGTGTATAAAGATAAGTGTGTGTGTGTGTTATTAGAGTTTACATTAGGAGTAAATATATAAAATGAAGGCACCATTTGAATACTAGGTATGTTAGTTTAGAAATATTGTTAATCTAACTTAAAAATAATTCACAGCCAATTGGCGAAGGTACTTGAGGAATTTAATTTTTTATATCTTTATTTACATTGGTTTGTTTTTAATTCTAATTATTTATAGTATGACTTTAATTGAGAATTGAGTTACTTAGCCTCTATAGTTACAAGGAATTCGTTTTTTGTAGAAAGGAAGAAGGAACGAACCGTCGTCGCTATCTGAAATTTGAAAGGCCTGACTGGATCCCTCAGCCAGTATACTGATTGGAGATATATAGTATTGATCGTAGATAGAGGACTCTACGTTGTCACAGTATAGACTCCGGAGGACAGGGTTGTCGTGATAGTAAAGTGATGATATTCTTTTTTTTGAAAGAGTGATGAGGTAATTGAGTAAAGGGGTGATTCCCGAATCCTCGTATAAAGTTTTGTTGCTAAACCATTTACCCGATGGTCTTCTTCTTTTTGATATGCAATTTCTTATGATTTTTCGTTCAAATCTTTGTAGCTCAATAGCAACATTGGGGGTTATCTGAAACCAGAAGAGGAACCCGTATGATATAAGCGGACGGATTAATGTTTTATACATCATAAGTTTAGTTTTGATCTCTACATTTTTGGAATTAAGAAGAAGTTTCAGTTTAGCTGCCGCCCCCTTGCTATTATTAAGGGCTTTTCGCGCGTGAGGGTTCATTTTTAATCTCTCATGGAGATGAACGCCAAGATATTTTATTGATTGTTTAAGAGGGATCAAGTTACCATCAATGCGAAGTTCAAGATGGCGGCTCTCTCGAACCGCAAGGTGATGCCCTTTTCCGGAGGCGTTTCTGAAACAGATGAGCTCACATTTGTTGAAATTTAAATGAATACCCCATTTTTTGTAATAGGATGAGACTATATGAAGATGGGAACTTAGGGAATTTAGGGCTTCATGAGGTCTTTCATGAGCGCTGAAAAGTATGGTATCATCAGCATACAAAATTGATTCAGAATTATTGTTTCTTATTGGGAAGTCATAAAGATAAAGGTTGAGAAGGAAAGGACCCAGGATAGAACCCTGGGGAACTCCAGCAAGGATGGGGATAAAAGAGGAATGTTCATTTTCGAAGCAAACCGAGAGTTTGCGGTCCGAAAGAAAGTTTTGAATTATTTTAAGAAGATTGGGGGAAAGTTGAGTTGATTGAGTTTAAATATAAGACCCGCGTGCCAAACGGAGTCAAATGCTTTGGTTAAATCCAAAGCGCATGCGACTGTGCACATTTTATTTCTTAAATTTTTAAAGATTTTGTCGTGGAGTGTAAGTAGAGCATGTTTAGTAGAATGACCTCGTTTGAATCCAAATTGGAGATCTTGAGTAATTTCAACATTATCGAAGTGAGATTGCATTTTCAAAAGTATCGCTTTCTCGAGTAATTTCCCAACATTGGATAGAAGGGATATAGGTCGATAATCAGAAGGATTAGTGGATCTATTACTACTTTTCTTTTTTATTGGAACAAGGTTGGCTTTTTTCCATGAGGAAGGAAAATAGCAGTTATTAATACAATTGTTGATAAGAGGAGTGAGAAAATTTGAAATAGGGATTTTTGCTTTTCTAAGAATGAAATTGGGAATTTTATCTGGACCAGATGACTTTTTGTTATTAAGAGAGAATATTAATGACTCGATAACTTGAGTAGAAACAAAATTTATATTGGAAGAGGAATCAGACTTGTTAGAAGGTGAAAAATTATTGATTATTAAGTCATTATTCCAAACAGAAAAAGCGCTATTGAACGTTGCCACTTCTAAAAGATTTTCACAATCAGATGACGGAGTTTTGAGAGAGTATAAGTCTAAGTAATATGCTTCAAAAGCTTTGACCTTGTCAATTGCAGAGGTGCATACAGAGTCTCCAAAAATGAATTCTTCGGAGGAGTTGTAAGTATTAGATTTCCTTCCAGTTATTTGGTTGATCACCTTGAAGACATTAGCAGAAGGCTTTAGACTGCTTAACTTTGCTCTAAATTGTTCATTAATCTCAATTCTGACTGAGTCCTTGATGATTTTACTGAGACAACAAATTCGTGCCTTTAAATCAGTGTAATCTTGACTAGTACGATCACCAAAGTGATGAAAAATTCTCTTAAGCCTTTTTTTCCAGGCTTTTCTAAATTTGAATAACTTGAGAGTAGCTTCTGAAATTCTATGATGGTTGGAGTGAAGGATCTTTTTTACGCTGTGAAGCTCAATACATTCCGACAGAACATTGGTAAAAGACTCGATATGAATATCAATTTCGTCATTAGATAGGTTTCTGTCAGTAGGAATATAAATTCTATTTAGTTTAGAATTTAGAGATCTGTTGAAATTGAGCCAATTGGTATCTTTATAACAGGTGAAAGATTGAGGGAGAACAGGAAAAGGTGACTCGAATTGTAATTGGAGACTCATAAAGACTGAAAAATGATCCGAAATCGGATCCAAGGTTAGACAGGCTACGTTATTGTTGCCACGAAGATTGGTAGAAATAATGAAGAAATCAATATGAGATCCAGAACTAGGACGGGTTGGACCCTGAGGGGCAATTATGTCATAATCCATAAAATTACTTGTCTGATACCACTGAGCCAAGTGTAAACCGTTAATATTAATATTGGAGTCTCCCCAAAGGGGATGTCGAGAATTGAAATCACCACCAAGTATTATGAAATCAAAGTTACTCAGAAAAGAAGGAGATCATCAAGAGCAGGAATCAAGGAGGATCCCAAATTACATGGGATGTATATTGAAACTAGCGCAAGGAGTTTACATAGAATCATGCAGTGAATTAAGAGGGATTGTGGCAATTGTAGCTGAAAGAGTATTATTAGAATAAAGTGTTTGGTGAAATTGTATTGAGTTTTTAATTAGGATTCCAGTTCCACGACCATAATTATTTCGGATGAAGTCATAGTTATTATTGAATCTATATTTGTTTTTGTGACTATCCATGATTCTTTTTTTTGCTTATTTGACACGAATCAACACTTTATTAATTTATTGGCGTTTACGTCAAATACACGCGTTAGTAAACGTCGATTTTTTCCATTACGAAACAGATACCATGAAGGAAATAAACGTTACGATCGTAAATAGCTTAAAAAGGACGGAAAAGCTTGAGAAGTTGTTGAATTCCAAATTAGAACTGATTTATATTTATTTACAAAGCACTATTTATACTAAAAGTTTGTTTAAATTCGATAAACAAACTTAATAAATTATTACAATGAATGATTGATGAATTTATCTTAAATATAGTAGTAAAATATTATTATTTTTAAAACTAAGTAGAAATATTTAAAGTAAGTTAGTGGATTAATGGATCGCCACAATTTCGATATGTACTTACCTATAATGAAAAATAAAGTTTTTTTTTTATTTAATTTGTATTTTACACCCTTTTTTAATGTCTAACGATAAGAAAACCAAATAACTCTAAAAAAATACAATTTTAGCCATTTTCGATGCTGACTTTAACTCTTAAAAGAGCCAAGATCGCACGTGTAACGTAACAGTCTTTTCATGTAACGTAACAGTCCCAATATTTTTCTTTCCACAGAATCTAAGAATACAGTATTTAGTGTAATTAATATTTTATTTGCTACTTCCTTTCTTAATCTCAGAAACCTCGTACCTCACGTTTGAAATAGTACACTAAAAGAGCAGACTTATTGCATAATGTAATACAACCTCAAAATCTACTTCCAAATTCATGTAACGTAACAGTCCAGCTAAAACATTTTTAGCGTTTAAATGACAGGCCTCACTGATTTTTAAATTAATAGAAAATGTTAGTTAGGAAGTCTATTTTTTTTAGAAAAAAATAATAGATATTAAAAAAGTATTCAGTTTCATATATTTACAGGTAAATTTGTATTGAAATATGCGTATGAATGTAACGTAACAGTCCGCGTTTTGGTCCATATGAACAATCGGCCGCAGCAATAAAAAATTCATTTGATTTTGTCCTCATACCTCCAGCATTATGATAAAACATAGAGAAATGTCCATGTCCATTTAAAAAAGCTCCATCAAAAGTATTGCTTACGTTGAAATACTCTGTTGGTATGGGTGCAACTCGTTTTTTGGACGGCTTATGAATTGTTTGATTTGAACACCAATTGGCCAGATGGATGTTTCAAGAGCAGCATTAAATGATGCAGTTGGGTTACCAACTTTGAAATTTATAAAATGAAGAGATGAAATATCTGTATCTTTTTTTATCAGCTTGTGGCAAACCAAACTCGTTTTTGGCAAATTGAGTCTACCGGCAATGTAATTTATAACATTCTCTTCGGTTGCTGCTTTACTTATACGAGATATATGTAAAAATCGTAGCCTTGGTACAGATGGAAGAGCAGCAAAAGAATCAGCATCAGCACCAGCATCAATGCCAAACAGCTGTTTATGTTTTTTGTTGCGAACACCAGACCAGGGAAGTTCCGCAGCAACATTAGTTGGGCAAGCAACGACAACATTTTGACCAGCAACACAAGTTTTATCAACATCAGCACCAGTCGTATCTGAATCGTCAACAGCACCAGCAACAGAAACATCAGCAACAGCAGCATCAGCAACAGCAACATCAGCAACAGCATCAACGGAATTGTCAACATTCAAAATTACAGCAGCAGCAACATCACACCTCTCCAATGAGGGAAAAAGAGACACAACGTCTGTATTATTAGAAGCATCGGCAGAGACGGCACTTATATAATTCATATTGGTAGGAGAAGATGATTTTGTCTGAGCGGCAAGACAAACCGGGAGAGATTCAGTTAAAGAATCTCTTCGTTGTTTCAACGAGACGCGATCTTGAGGAGTAGATGAGAGATGACCCCGCAAGTGCAACTCCTATCAACAGAGGTAGAAAGCCGTTTTTTATCATCATTAGTGGTGATTCTTTGTGCACGAGTCGAACCACGAATATTACGACTTGCATTTAATTTTGATGTATTAACGTTTGATGGTTTTGCATTTGTGCTCTGAGAAGTTAAAGTTAAAGTACTAGAAGAGCTTTCTTTGAAGTACGTTGAGAGTTCTCTTTTATTTTTGTAAACAATTTTACAGGGGAATATGTGTGCACTTTTCACATTTATAAAATAAATTTTTATAAGACTTTATTATTTTATTGTCTTTTTTGTTGATATTGCAACAGTCTAAATGCGAGTTAAGTCCACATAATTCGCACTGTATAAAAAATGAATCAGAAATAACTTTTAAGCAATTTAAACATTTAGAATTCATTATGAGAAAAATAAACACAGCCGCTTCGTATGAAAGCACTTAATGTTTTTACATCAAGAAATTATATGATTCGCTGCCAAACAGGATGTATGAGGTTATTTATAACCAATAGGGGAGCATCCACTACTAAATCTTTTTTTTTATTCATAAAAATAATCTGAATTACTTTCCCTATAATTAAATTACCTTACACATAAGTTAAATTAGTTCTTAATTACACATATTTGAGTAGGTGCTATTTAAGTGAGCCAAAGTTTGATGCAAGACTTTTGAGTCAAATCGCTTTAAAATGTATAAAAAAAAATTAATGTTAATATTGATAGCATTCTTTCTTATTAAGATCAAAAATGTAATAAACTTGAATTAAAAAAAAAGTCATTCTCATTACTAGTTTTGATGATATCGACCATTAAGATTCGAAGCAATAAAGGGTGCTATTCAAGTGAGCGGCACTGTATCATTGAAATTTTTTTAATGTACGAGTACTCTTGTGTGCCGAAAAATAAAACTAAAAAAAAACTTTTTTTCCCTCCTGTTTCACTCTAATTGTTTGTTTTCTTGTTTTCTTACTGTTTCACTTAAATTACGCTCAGAATACTTCCTTTACTACATTTGTAAAGTATTTTATTATTAAGTATTATTGAGGATACTATCGAACATTCAATTAGAACTATAATTGATATCGATATAATGCAAATAAGTTCAGTAACTGTTAAATTTAGAAGTTCATACTATAATGTTGCATCAATCTACTGTCCTCCTAGAAGAAAAATTGTGAAAAACGACTTTGTAGATCTATTTGAAGTTCTCGGGCCGAAATTTATAATTGGTGGCGACTTCAATTCGAAACACACTTTCTGGGGATCGAGGTGCATCCCAACTAAAGGTAGGCAGCTTTTCAAAGCTTGTATGGCATCTTGTGTTGATTTTTTCTCGACAGGTAAACCAACATACTGGCCAACTGAGCGAAAATGCCAGACCTTGTAGACTTCTTTATCGCAAAAGGACTAGATAAAAATTACACAAAAATAGAGGAAAACTTTGACCTTTCCACCGATCATTCACCAGTCATATTGACAGTAAGTGGAAAGCTAGTCAAAAAGGAAAGAGCTCCATTTTTATGTAACAACAAAACTAACTGGGATAAATTCAGAGAACATTGCGAAAACAATATTGCGCCTCATATATCTTTGAAAACGCCTTAAGAGCTAGAAGATGAAGTCGATATATTTATTAAAGTCATACAAGACGCTGCATGGAAAAACACGCCACACAACTTTAGAGATCCAATTAGAAGTCCAGATACAATTTCACCGGAAATAAAAGATCTGCTTCGCGAAAAAAGAACTGTTCGAAAAAGATGGCATCAATCACGAGCACCTCAGGACAAAACCATCTTAAACCGCCTCTCGAATGAGCTCAAGTATGCTATCCGCGAATCAAAAAATCGGAAGATTTCTACCTATCTTGAAGGTCTGACCGCAGATAAAAATACGAATTATTCATTGTGGAAAGCTATAAAAGATGTTAAAAAGCCGCAAATACATTCAGCACCAATCAGACAAAATAATGGTGAATGGGCTAAGTCCGATAGAGAAAAAGCCGATTTATTTGCTCAACATCTAGAGGAAATCTTTAAACCTTTTGATGGTCAGGCGTTGATAAATGAACATGGTGATATACAATGGCCATCTGAAAACTTTCTTATTCGGAATATCACGTTATCAGAACTTTATCAAGCTATTAAAAATCTTAAAAATAATAAAGCTCCTGGGTACGACCTAATAAATTAAATAAATTAAACTTCAGCACCTTATGAATGCGGCATTAAGGCTTTCATACGTTCCACGCCAATAGAAAGTCGCAGAAGTTTTAATGGTTCCAAAACCGGGAAAGTCTCCGAACGAAAAGAAATCTTATAGACCGATTTCCCTCTTGCCACTGATTTCGAAGGTATTTGAGAAAATCTTATTAAAGCGACTGCTTCCTATTTTCGAAGAAAAGCGGCTTATTCCTGACCATCAATTTGGTTTCCGAAAAAGCCACTCAACAATTGATCAGGTGTACAGGATAACCAATGAAATTGAGAAATCACTAGAGAGAAAAAATGTATGTTCAAGCGCATTTCTAGACGTCTCTCAAGCCTTCGACAAGGTCTGGCCTCTGGCACGATGGCCTTAAGTTTAAACTAAGACAGGTCTTTCCGGATCAAATATATTACATTCTTGAGTCGTACCTCGAAGATAGGCTATTTCGAGTTAAGCAAGGGAGGGAATATTCGGATTTTAAGGAAATCAATGCTGGTGTTCCCCAGGGAAGTGTTCTCGGACCGATTCTATTCGTACTATACACTAGCGATATTCCTCAAGAAGAAGATACCATAATAGGTACGTTTGCAGACGATACGGCTATACTTGCAACATCCAAATCAGTTGAATCTGTAACCGAGAAGCTCCAACGAGCTCTAGATAAAATTTCGTTATGGACTAAGAAATGGCGAATTGTTCTTAATGAGTCCAAATCATCACATGTTAATTTTACTTACAAAAAAATTACCAATCTGCCCACCTACATTAATTCGGTGCAAATACCATATGCTAATGAAGCAAAGTACCTAAGAATGACACTAGACGCTAAGCTTAAATGGAAAACTCACGTTAAAAAGAAACGAGATCAACTTGAAAATAAATTACGTGAAATGAATTGGCTTATTGGAAGATATTCCAAGCTCAGCATCTACAATAAATTGTTTATCTATAAGCAAGTGATAAAACCAGTATGGACGTACGGTATACAATTTTGGGGTTGTACTAAACCAAGCAATAGACAAATACTACAATCTTTTCAGAGCAAAGTTCTCAGAGAAATCGTTAATGCTCCGTGGTACATTAGAAACAGTGATTTACACAGAGACTTACGATTACCAACAGTTGAAGATGAAATAGCAGTTTTCGCTGGAAAGCTACGAACTCACTTAAATAACCATATCAATAGAATTATTCGACAAATAATTGATGAGACAAACCTTGTGCGCCGACTTCTCGTTCTTGACCGTTCAACCTAGCGCCATAAGGATTATCCGGTGGTATCCGCAGGTCCTCTCAGTGGGGAGCTTCCTGCCAAACGTGATTATAATATAATGAAATTAAAACTACTTGTTAAGGTAACTTAGTTGTAGTCGCAAGAACAAAAGGGAGGTGTTTTTAGTGAGTAAAAATCTCACACTACTATCAGTACCGGGCTCATAGTGTCTATGAAGATTTTTCACCTACCCACGAAAAAAAAAAAAAAAAAAAAAAACATTTGTAAAGTAAACCTTAACTAAAGCTTTTTATTTCAACAGCGAGTTCTGAAACACCCTGTGACTTTTACTTGCGGTAAAGGTAGTATAGGGCAATTTTTGCATTTGGGAAAAATCGAACTCGAGATTTTTATCAAAGCCGACATTACTTATTTATTTATTTATTTGTTTTGTCTATCAAGTTACATTACTTTATTGAACTACAGTTTAAATTATAAAAATAATATTAATAATAAATTCAATAAATAACTTAAATAATAAAGTTTACAACAATTTTAATATATCAGTAATTGGATTGTGTTTACCATAATTTGTGTTGTGGAAAGGAACATATAGAAAATCACCATCTCTAGGTCGCAAACTACGGTAAGGTACATAAATATTGGACATTGATAACAAATCAGAACAATCAATGTTTGAATTCAGAACATCGAAAGGAAAGAGTAATGAATATAGTTTTCTTCTCATCACTAAAGGTTTTAAAACAATTAAAGTCCATCTGGTTTCATAAATTCGAATTTCTAATAATCTTTCGTAGGGCAAATTTGGTAAATCTTTTCTGAACCTTTTCAATCCTATGGATATTAGATTGTGTAAAGGGATTCCATATAATACAACAATACTCCAACACAGGTCTCATAAAGGATACATAAAGGGTTTTTAAAGTATTAGGATCTTCAAACGACTTAGAATCTCTAGAAATAAAACCCAACATCGAGTTAGCTCTAGAAATTACATGGTCAATTTGAAGCGAAAAACTCATTTTAGAGCCAAAGATAACTCCAAGATCTTTTTGACTTATTAATCTTTCTAAGGAATGATTCTCAATTTTGTAATCAAAACAAAATGGATTTAATATTTTTGAAAATGTTACAATACGATGATAGAGAACACGCAAAAATTTTTTCCGTCTGTATGCCTGTATGGGTGTACCTCGACTAACAGCCTACGCTTTTGAAGCTTTTTGCTTCAAGCTCTGAACTTAAGGGTCTTCGAAAATTCCCTAGATGAAAAATTGAAGTTTTTCTTTTAGCTCCATTAAGCTATTATGCAAAATTTTATATATCTCGAAAACGGTTGTAACGATTTTGATAGAAGAAAAGGGTGTGCTATTATAGGCAGATGTAGTCCATTTAGGTAATTTTATTTTATTTTATTTTCGATTTTCTCAGTAACGGCTTTCATCGTAATGGTAGAGAATACGAAAAAAGTGGCTTCCCCAATTCCATCTATATGTCTGTATTTGTTCATATATGAATGTGTTGAATATCTGCTTAACCCCAAAAAGTAAAACATGGAAGTAAGAACCACACTGTCTATACCGTCCCAAAAGAATGAATTTTATTTCATACGAATTTTGACAATTTTATATCTTAAGATTAATTCTTAATTGTATGATAAGAAATTCATTATGCAATTCACAATAATAAATTCATACATATGTATGTATCATTCTTCCCCACTACATATTGCTTTGATAACGAACAACTGGACGATGCACAGTGGGGCAAGATAAGTTTTGTGATATTAATTATTTTCACTAGGAATTGTGTATTGTTTTGAAACTTATTGTGATTTTATGATGAAAGCGAAGTGTGATCTTGAATACAGAGATCTGGTATAGCTTTTTGAAAAGCTAATACTCTATTCTTTAATTTGCTTTTTCATTCAAATTGTTAAAGTTTATAGTTTTTGAAAAATAAAATTTTAAAGTTAGAATTTTGAAAAAAAATCGCTGTTTTTTATTTTGAAGTTGATTTTTTTCAAAATTTTGCTTTTATAAGTGATATGTTTTACTTAAAATTTAATGTTCTTACCAATTTTTAGCACGATTTTGAAAACCAAGTGCAAAAATCTTTATAAAATTTTGAGTTATTTGAGAAAAACTTTTTATCAAAAAAAAATCGCCATTCTTTAACTGGAAGCATATAAACCTGCAGGAGACATTCAAATAAGCGAATCCGCCCATACAAGGCAGGCAATCCGAATGATAAATAGTCCTCGTTTATTGGTTGCTGCATCATTTTGTCGATATCGTTAAAATCTTTGGAAGTTGCATGGCAAAGATAGCACCTCATCGCAGATTTGGTATCAGTCAAACTGTTGCATAATTTTTCATCGATCAATATCGACTGATGCTTCACGGTGTAATTAATATTTTGAAGTATAAATTTCGAACTTTGAATGTTTTGAGTTTGGGATTCCGTTACATTTGTTTCCTTTCGAACAAGTTCATGCATGTAAAACAGCAACACGATACATTTTAAATGAAATATTTTCATGAAGCCATTTCGCTTCGGTTAATAATAACAATTTTTTAGTTCGGTTTGACCGTTCCCATTTCCTTTTAAACTCCTGCCTAAAGTCTTTAAGCTTCAATTTTAGGTGGCTAGAATTTTCAGAACATGAAGTTTTGTTTTTAAGAAAGGCCTCAATGGCGACAAATTTGTCTTCGATTTTGTTTTCTTGCTGTTAAAATATAAATCAACCAGTTTTCGTCTTTAACATTGAAATACTTGGTTTTGACCACCTATAAATTGCCATATTTAAATAAACACAATGAAAAAAATATAGAGAAAAACTTGTCTTTTTATTTTGCAGCCACGAATTAAAAAAAAAAAACGGTTACTGGTAGGTAATTAAATACCCATCAAAAATAGTAGTTTTAATCATTTTTAACTTAAGAAAATCATAAAAAATATTTTCGGCATTTTTCAAGCACTTTTCTTTTTTAATTTATATTCACCAAATATCTGTTCATCTGGCAACACTCACAGACCTGGTTGAAACAAATTTTTCTTCTTAAAATAAAAACTACACACCTTCATCAATATCAGAAATATCACTTGAATTTTTTATCACTACTCTTTATAAGAAATCTCTCTCAAAAATCTGTTTGTTTTATTTGCTTTCTCGCACCAACTTGACAGACTTTGACAGCGTGGTCAAGTTAGCATAGGATACTTACCAAAAAAAAGTTCCTCCATGTCTTATCAAAAACAATGTATTAATTGAGAAAAACAAAGTGTTTTCCCTTTGCTTAAAAATTTTGAGATGGACTGTATATCACGGATCTCTATAGGGCTGCCCCATGCGACGCACTATTGTTGATCTTCTCAGCTCAGTTGTGGGCTCTCGTCTCACTTCATCATTGTTGTTAATAATAATAGGTTCATCAATAATCATCTTCCTTCCTACGGTATTTTTCATTTCTTCTCCATTCTCTGTAGATTTCTTTGATAAACTTTCATTCATTATTAAATTTTCGTGCTTCCTAACTGGATCTTCTTGAATCGTCGGCTTCGCTAATTGTTTCGCTAAGCAAATGGGTAAAGATTTTGTTGTTACATTTATATTACCCTCAACAAGAGTCGACCGCATCTGGTCAATGTGCCTCCGATAAGAAGTTCCATCAACATCGACTCGTTGTGTGGCTTTGCCGAACGTTCACTTATTTTTCTTGTTTTGATAGTAACGTACTTGAACCAGATCCCCAACATCAAAACTCCGCTGGCATTCGTGGTTTTTTTCATGCTCCCTCTCGTGTGTATAATCCAATAAATAAATAAATAAATAAATAAATAATAAATAAAACTTCCCTCAGTGCTCGAATTATGAAAAAGCTTGTTATTTTCTTCATTAGAAATACCTGCAACTATTTCGTTTTTGCATCAACGATAAAAAAAAATTGCTTCATGAATGGCCCCGCAAAATCAACATGTAGGCGCTGCCAAGGCTGAACAGGAACTGCTCATGGATTAATTTCAACTTTATTCGGCTCTGTAACTACCTTTGCACAATCACGGCAGCTTTTTACTAGTTCTTCATTATCGCGATCTATACAGAGATAATAGCAATAGCTCTTTGCCAATATGTGAAGTGTGTAGTTCCTTTAGGACTTCCAAAGGAAGTGTTGAGGGTATCAAAACTCGTATTCCACTGTAAATACAACCATCTTGTAATATAAGTTCACTTTCCATAGCACTGAATTTCGAATTCCTGGAAGAACTTCCAGTTTTTAATTGGATGAACAGCGAAGATAGCCGTTTATCCTTTTTCATTTCCAATAAGATCTCGTTCTTAGTCACGGGGAAAAATCTTCCCAGAACTGGTATATTTTTTCCGTTTGATCCTCTAAACAATAATTATTCTTTAAAGCGTTTCTGGAAAGAAAATCAGCGTTAAAAAGTAAATTCACAACAATCAAAACACCATAAATTATTAATGTATGCCTTTATTTAGCAATTTTATTATTTTATTCGATAAAATCTATATAAAGAAAATTGTAAAAAAACAAATAACTTAAAACTACTTAAAATTAAATGAAATTAATGCTAAACACTTCAAAACGTCCTTTACCGGCGGAAGATAAATGAAACTTGTCAAATGTCAAAACTAAATGTAGAATCTAGTATATTGGTCCTTGTTTTTCATATTAAGATTAATATCGTTTAACAAAACTTTCATTTTCATAATGGCCGAATAAAATTAATATATAGTTAGCTTTTCACTCTACAAGTAAATTATAGGGGGCATTGTTGAAACAAAAACATAGAATTTTGAGAATGTATGGTATAATGTAATAGTATTGTAATTTAAACTATCAATACACAAATAATTTAAATGTATGAAACTATTATGTATAATGAATTATTCTTTATAAAAGGTTATTGAACTTTATTATGTAAAGTATATAGCACAGCTGATTGAAAATCAGAACAATGACACCGAGGCAAAAAGTTTTCAGTCAGCAGATTTATATTCACTTCAATTTTGAATGTTAAGCAATAAAGTGATTTTATAACGTACAAGAGAGTTTCTATTTAAAGTATTTGAACAAAGGAGTGATTAATTATTAATTGGCTACATCTTGGTCACAGTAATTATTCATTAAAAATTTATTTTGACTTAAACCTGGGAGTCAAAACAGTTAGCATGAATTCCCTTCCGTAGCAGTAGTCAAAGAATTTATGTAATCCCCAGAAGATTGCTGTAGCTCCTTTATCCAATTGGATGTAATTGGTCTCGGCTTTCGATAAACTCCTAGAGGCGAAATCGATTGGTCTCTCACCTTGCTCGGTTATATTGGGAAGTATAGCTGAAAGTCCAATTGCTGAGGCATCAGTAGCGAGAATAAGTGGAAAATTTTCATCAAATGGAGCGAGGACATTCTCACTCATCATCTCTTTTTTGAGAATCTCGAATGCTTGTTGGCAATCAGATGTCCAAACAAATTGTAGGTCCTTTAGCAAAAGTCTGTATAATGGGTCCAATTTTGTTGATAGGTCTGGTATGAACTTCTGGTAGTAATTTACCATTCCTAGAAATTAGCGTAACTGGGTAATTTCTGTCGGTGGCTTGACTTCGGATATTGCGTATATTTTATCAGGTGTTTTGTGTAAGCCGTTCTTGTCAATTTTATGTCCTAAATAGATCACGCTTTTTCAAACATTTTGCATTTGGATTTATATAAATGAAGGTCAAATTTTCGCAGTTTGTCAAAAAGAAGGTTGCATCTTTGGAGTATCTCATCTAAATTTGGTCCCATAACTATAATATCATCGAAGAAACAAGCTGTCCCCTCGAGATCATTAATGATGTGCTCATCCATAAAGCGTTGCCATATGTTGGGTGCAGTTTTAACACCAAACATGAGTTTATTAACTTTGTAGAGACCTTTGGTTGTACTCAACATTTGCAACAGCGCGCTCTCCTCTGACATGCTAAGGTGTAAATAGGCCTTATAGATATCCAAGGTTCAGTAGTACTCGCCATATTTAAGTTTTTGTTACAATTCATCGATTTTGGGGAATGGGTAATTATTGGTAACAGTAAGTTTATTCAAAGTTACCTTAAAATCTGCACACAGGCGTATTGATTTGTCTGATTTGATCACAGACACTATAGGAGTTCCCCAATCTGAATGTGCGACTTTTTTGAGAATACCATCTTTTTCTAGTCGAATAATTTCATCTTCTATATGAGGTCGAAAATCGTACGGAGCCTGTCGGGGCTTAATGAATATGGGAGATGTTCCTTCTCGTAGCTTGAGAATCCATTTTACGTTGGGAATCGTTCCGATTTTCTGTTGAAAAATATCCTTATGGTTCTCAAATATTTGTTGCTTCAGGTTTTGGATGTCTGACTCTGTAAGAACATTACTTGCATTCATTTCTAATATTTTTAGTGCCTTTACCCATTCTCTTCCCAAAAGTGTATCAAATGGCTCTTTTACAATGTAAAGATCGCACATAACCTTTCGTCGATTGTATACAACTTCCACATGAGATTTGCCATAAACTGGAAAAGTCGTATTGTTGTAAGTTTTCAGCATTATTTTTGTAGGCGTAATTTTTGCATTTGGCCAATGGGAAACAAAAGTATCAAGTATCATCACCGATATGGCTGTATCGAATTCCATAGCAAGGTTTTTGCTATTGATAAGTAAGGTTATGAAGTACTTACCACTACGTGATTCGACTTTCGATGCCTGGCTTTTATTTGGTGGTAACTTTTAGGACGTTTAATTCAAATGGGTAATCTTCCGATTTTAAGTTATCCTTCATATTTGCTTCCTGATCGAATTCTTTAAAAGCTTAAAGTGTATTTATGCCTGTGACACACATCTAGTATAGACACCATAGTATACGAATGAACCACATGTCTGTCCGGGTATACTATGGTAATACCAGCAGAGCACAATAGTATGAGTGCGGTATCTATACTACGGTTTTTTGCGTAGTATAGTCTTCTCCTTAGTGAAAACAGCTCCATTTTTCTCAAGTGTATAATAGATTTACTAAAACTCAGTGTCATATTGATGTTTATTATGATTTTTTCATATTTTATAATTTGTAATTTCAAAATGAAAATGAATTTCTTAAACGGAAAGTTCTTGACAGTGACCAAAACCAAATCGCCCAGATTTTCAATATTTGGAGGGAAAATATCGACGGTTTAAGCGGAAATTTATTATTATTTAAAGTGATTAAGCTGAAAATATCCATACAAATTTTAAATATGTATCTTCATTTGAAAGATTGAAAATTTGTATTTGCCAGAATATGACTGGCTGTCAAACTATACTACGTTCTGTAGTGTGTCACGTAGCATGGTATTGAGAGTACTATGGTATTCATACCATATCAATGTGCACAGAGATGTAGGTCCAGCCTTTTCATCAATTTTCCACACACTTTAAATTACTTATGTAATATTTAAATCTGTTCTGCCTTAATATGCATATTTACACATGTTTATGTATAAATACTAAACATCGAATGCCGCTTATTTTAGTTTATTTCATTGTATGGTTTTCTTATTGTTTTGCACTTTATTTTCGATTTTATTTATTTATTTATATCGTCATTCAAGTTACATAACTTTATAAAGACTGTATACATAATTTAAATTAAGGAATAAATAACATATTTACAAAGTATTAAAATAATAATATTTATAATGAATTCAATATATCTCTTTTAATATTTATCCTACTTTTATTAAAATCAATGACATGATTAAAATCATTTAAGGCAATACATGAACTAGTAATTAGATTATGTTTTGCATAACTTGTACTATGATAAGGAACATATACGAAACTTCCATCTCTAGGTCGCAAAAAACGAGAAGGTGCATAAATATGGTACATTGAAAGTAGCATCGAACAGTTAATATTTGAGTTGAGGATATCAAAAGCAAAAAGAGCAGAATATAGTTTCCTTCTGAGTGCTAGGGGTTTTAAATCAATAAAGGCACATCTGATCTCATAAGACGGAAGATTTGCATTTCTAAATGTTTTCCGCAAAGCAAATTTGGTAAACCTTTTCTGAACTTTCTCAATACGAAAAATGCTCGTTTGAGAATAAGGATTCCAAATAACGCAACAATATTCTAGCAGAGGTCTAACAATGGATAAATACAGTCTTAAGGGTGTAAGGATCTTCAAAACACTTAGAATTTCTTATTATGAAACCCAACATCGAATTTGCTCTGGAGATAACTTGGTCAATATGAAGCGAAAAATTCATTTTAGTATCAAAAATAACTCCAAGGTCTTTTTGACTCATTAATCTATTTAGGTATTGACCATCAATTTTGTAATTAAAACAAATAGTATTGAGTATTCTTGCATAAGTTACAACACTACATTTATTATTATTGAAATATAATCCATTTAGATTACACCACTGAACTATATTATTAAGATCATTTTGAACTTTACATGCATCTAGTGGAGATTTAATGCAACTAAAAGTCTTGAGGTCATTGGCATACAATAAATACTTTGAATATTAAATGAAACTAGGCAAATCATTTATGAAAAGAATGAAAAGGAGCGGTCCAAGATGGCTGCCCTGAGGTACACCGGAAAAATTTTCGATTTCATTTGATTGCATATTACCAATTTTGACGTATTGTTTTCGTCCAATTAAATAACTATATTGTATCCATTTAAGAAGTGAGGAGTGAAATCCAAATAATTCAAGTTTTTTTTACTAGAACATTATGTTGTACCCGGTCGAAAGCTTTCGAAAAATCAGTATAAATAACGTCAACTTGATAACGGTTTTCTAAACTACGAAGACAATAGTTAGTGAATAAAGATAAATTAGTTGTTGTCGATCTTCCGCTCATAAACCCATGTTGGTTTTCAGAAATATGATTTTTAATCAAATTATAAATTTTGTTTTTCACTACTGCTTCAAATACTTTAGGTATCAGCTGGAGTTTAGCAATTGGTCTATAATTTTCAACAGCAGGTTTCGATCCAGACTTATGCAGAGGGGTTATCAAGGAATGTTTCCAAGTATCCAAAGATAAACCTTGTCTTAAAGACAAATTGAATATATAACAGAGTGGGGCAGCAAGATGTAATTTACAGTTCTTTAAAAGAAGCGGTGGTATATTATCCGGTGCAACAGAAAAACTGTTATCAAGAGATGACAGTGCTTCCAATACATCGTCGATAGATAAATGCAGACAACCAGCCTCAATACTAGAATTATAGCTATTAACGACTTGATCATAATTAAGATTTAACTTAATAAAATTCGATTGAAAAAAAGAAGCAAAAAGGTTACAGATTACATTTAGATTATCAGAAGAGACGCCATTATAGGACATGTTAGCTGGAATCCCTAGCGATTTACGTTTTGTATTTAGAAATGACCAAAAACATTTAGAATTATTTTTATCTTCGACTCAAGAGACCAAATATATTGCTTATAAGTAAACTTTTTCAAAAATTCATATTCTTTTCGAGTTTGATAAAATTTTTCACGAAAAACATCCGAAATCTTACTTTTCTTATGAAGCTTATTCATAACATTCTTGAACCTCGATAGACTTTTGTTAAACCAAACTGGTCTTTTCGAATTTTTTGAATAATTAATAGGAACGAAATTTAAAATAGCAGAATTTAAAATGTTCCGAAACATAGTAAAAGCTAGCTCGAGATCATTACAGTTAAAAAGAAGTTGCCAGTCAACTGATTCTAAATAATTATTAATAGATATAAAATTAGCATTTTTAAAATTATATTTCTGCTCTACATTACAAGATTGTGATTCTATTAAAACAGAAAAATTAAAAGTAATTTCAAGTGCTTTGTGATGAACACTATTTTCTAGCAAATTATAACTAGCTTCATCTAAGTAAGCTTCAAGATTCTTATCAATAAAAACCAAATCTAAAATACGGCCTATGGAATTATAAACGCCGTTTATTTGGTACATATTTAAAGCATTTAAACTATCAATAACATTATGCTCGAAATCTTTAGATATATTATAAGGAAAAATTTGATTCTCATCGTTTGAAAAAAACCAGATCCGATTTGTGTCCGGCTATTCTTTTTTTAAGTTTTTGTTTGGTGGTACCGACGTAGACTTGTTCACAAATCGTATCCTTGCTTCCTTTGCACGGTATTTTGTAGATCAGGTTTGAGTCTTCCATGGGATTGATTTTCGTTTTTAGCTTACTGAAGACCTGTCCTAGGGTGTTAGTAGAACACATGGCTATTTTGTATTTTTGTTCGTCTATTAAAGCAGCTTTTTTAAATCTATCTGCTACGTTTTTGACATATGCCGGACACAAATCGGATCTTAAATCTAATGCACCTCAAAAAACAGCGCTGGCAACCCACTGCCTCACAGAAAACCACCAACCTAATTATGACGACACCAAAATAGTACAAAGAGAAACACATTACAACAAAAGAATGACAATAGAAACGCTACATATAATCAATACAGACAACACGATGAACCGCAAAACTGATCTTGACTCGATGAACCCCCACTACAAGCACCTACTCGAGAGAAAAAAGAGAAAAATAAAAACATCTAGACCCCCCTGACACCTCGATCATCACATCGTTTCAATCTACATGAGCCCCCACTACAAGCACCTACTCGAGAGAAAAAAGAGAAAAATAAAAACATCTAGACCCCCCTGACACCTCGATCATCACATCGTTTCAATCTACATGTTTTGTTATATTTTTCTATCATATGTTTTCGTTATTTACCTACTGTCAGTCTGAACCAATAATGTATTTTTGTATTTTGCTAAGTAAAGTGTTGTGTTAAAGTTAACTTCAATAGTGCAATATGAATGTTTTTAAAAAAGTGCAATATAAATGTATATTTATTGTTGTGTTATTTTGAAAATGTCATAATTGTTTTAACCATAACATGTAAGCAATAATTATATATACTTCCACTATTTTTTCAAAAAAATTTTTCAATAATAAAGTAACGGCTTCCATATTTTTCTAATTGTTCTCAGATTGAAATAAAAATAAAATAAATACATCCTGAAGATGTCTATAATCATAGACGAAACGTCGATAAAATAAATAACATTTGTCTTTCATTTGATTGAAATCAACATTGGCCTAAAGCCCATAATACAACATATTTAATAAATTAAAACCAAAATAAAAATTCAAAAAACGAACTAATGCATTTTTTTCTAATAAAAACTAAAAATATTCCATATTTTACGTGTCAAAATATAGTACCTTAAGTAGAAACTCAGTATTTCTTTAGACTTTTGGACCTATAGACTTCATAACATCTTTAAGTCGGCATGACATGGTACGAGTAACAACAATGTTATTTCTAACATCGGATGATATTTCGGACAGTTCTTCAATTAAAGACTTTTTAGGTCAACTTTGTTCTTTAAAGTACTTTTTGCGAAATGTTCCGGTCTAAATGATTCCATAAATGTTTTATGGGGTTAGGTCTGGCGATTGGGGAGAGTAGTAGAGTTGCTTTGAAGTCCTATAAAGTATTCTTTCTTTAAGGAACTGCTATTGTTTCTAGTGTTAAATCTAGTGTTGTTGTTTTGATATATCCAGGTCTATCGAATCTATTATTGTTAAAATTTTGGTAGTTTCCCCTGAAGCTATTTGTCCTGAAATGGTTAACCTGCACAAACTCATTTGACAAATCTACCTCTGCGGCTAATTCTATTGCTTCATTGAGTGTTTTTGGTCTTGCCGAGAAAACTGTCGATTTTGTTGATGGTTGTAAACCATTTTTAAAGGCATTTAAACCTAGTTGATCATTCATTCTGCAAATTGTTTCCCTACTGTCATTTCCCTGTTCTAATAACTGTAGAGAATTGAGTTCTGATACCAGTTTTTCAATTTTTGTCGCAAAGTCTGTAGTTGTACTTGAGTTCTGTTGTATTGTAGATAGTACTGAAATGATTTGGAGTGTATTCTTCTTGCTTCTAAAAAGTTGGTGAAAGGTTTCCTTAAGTTCTTTAAATGTTTTAGGCTGTTGTACTGTTATTAATTTATTCCTGACTCTTTCATTTAATTTTGTTCCTAGAACAAACTTTATAAGTTTTTCTTTTTCATTTACCTCATCAAGACTTAAGTCAACGTATTCTACTAAGTTCAAAAAGTTAGTCAACTTCTCTACTTCTCCTCCAAATTCTGGGATAATTTTTAAACTTGAAATGATGTCAAATTTTGCCATGTTGCAGTTCAATGTTTCTTTTAAATCTTCTTCAATTTCTATTTCTTCTAACAATTTTGTTTTATTGTCTAATATTTCTTTCAACCTTACTAATAAATTATTTATTATCTTTTTTAATGCCTGCTGATTGGTATCTTTAGTAGATTTTTCGTATTTTTCAATAAAATCTTCTTCCAATTTTTGTATTTCAGATTTTTTGTCAGTTATGTATTTAGTAGTATAGACTCTGTTTGGAGTTTTATTAAAATTTTCAATAATGTGTTTTAAATTTTTGATTATTGTCAACATATTCTTAGATATTCATTTTTTTTTGTTTTTTTTTTTTTTTTGTTAATACATCTTACCATATATTAATACATTTTTTTTTTTTTTTTTTTATACAGTTAAATTTTTTACTTCTTGATTTACAACTTTTTGAATTTTTCTGTTAAAAAAATGTTTGATAATTTTAAAAATTAGATAAACTATCAGTATTAATAATATAATTATTATTATATCTATAATTAGCAAATTGGAATTTAATACATTATTATTGTTGTTATTATTATTATTTGTCACTACGACCTCTTCCTTGGAGGTTTTTCCTCCCATTATTAGAACAAAAATATTTTATTTTTTGTATTCTTTTATATTATGTTTTATATTTGCTTGTTGTTGTAAATTTTTTGCTTGTTCAATAAAAAATTTTTTCTGTTCGTTGCTGGTCAACCCAGCCAACCTGTATAGGTTCCCGATCTCTTGCCTAAGCTTCACCTTACGCCCGGCTCGTTTCTTCTTGTGGTGCTCTGGCTCTGATTGTATCGGCTGCGTTCTTATAGCAGTTTGCCTCTTTTTGTATTCCTCAATGGTTAGAGGTCTTGGTCCCACTGTCTTTGGAGTTGCGGTATATTTCGGTGCTTCCTCTGTAGGCTGGCCCGGATGATACGGGCTGTCTAACTGCTGGAATAGGTAGTCCATGCTCTTCTTTGTTATACGGCATTTATAATACCGGCAAGATCGCCATGGAAAAAGGTCCGAACTAGAAAATGCCCTACCTCACCTACAAAGCTATGAGGGATATTGTAAAGGCTTCCCTAAGCCAAAATGTATGCTGGCTAAAAATCCGATCTGATTGACTTTCCTGTAAAATGAAATTTAAGGCTAAAGAGCCGATATTGTTCAGTTTACTCTCAAATCGAAAGTGAATTTATTTGATCAAACTTAAGCTATTTATACAAAATATTTTACTTACATACTAAGAACTTAAGCCTATACATATTATTACTTAAACATACATACAATATTATATGCTCCAAAATCGGGCAGCATACTTGCTATGTCATCAAATTAATATAGCCAATATGCATGCCCCTTTCACAAATGCACAAATGTATCCAAATACATTAAGTCATAAACACTACGCAGTGCATTGAACCTAGGAAGTAGGAAGATACATTTGTTCAGAATAAAAGTAATCTGAAACGTCTATTGGCTAAAACACATGTGCAGCATTTTCCCTGCAGCGAAATTTAATTACACAGGTTCTTATGGGAGCAGAATCATTGAAAGTCTGCATGCAGCGCAGCGCTGCACGATGTCTCTATTCCTAAATTTGCTGCCTAGTTTCATTGCAGCCATAATTGTAAAACAAAAATTTCCAAATAATTGTTATTTGGCATTACTGATATTGACAGATTGTTGACATTGTCTGTCATATTTGCAAAAAAAAAGTTATTGAAAAACCACCAAATCTGCAAAATAATAAATTCCATTTGCAACAAAGATTTGTCCCATAGCCAAATGTGATATGTTAATAGCGTTTCTTATACTTTTAGTTTTTATACTAAAAAACAAGAACTTCATCCGGAGAATTCATCCAAGAATCAAGAAAATTAAGCCAGCTAATAAAATGAGTAGTTTCATAACAAAATCCAGCAGCGACATACTCTCGTTAAATGTTATTGCTTTCAAGTCCGGCGAAAAACAACACTGCTATGAGATTAACGAACCAAACGTGACCATCGTCGGAAGCGCTGGCAATCATGATCATGGCAGTTCCAAAGTGAAACTCAAAAACATCGTTGACTACAAATGGGAGACAAAGAATTATCCAGGCCATTTCATAGCCGTTCATATTGACTGAAAGCATATAGCATAAGTTATAAATGTGAACAACAAAATCTCCAGAACCGAAGGCATGGTTCGAGTGGTTAACGCAACTTTCGGCCTTCGCGCATTGATCAAGGGAATGTCCGGAGAGATGCTGGATCTGCAGTTCGCTCACATCGAAAATGAGCGAATATTGGCTTCGATTGATGCCAGTTCGTTGTATGTCCACAAAATCGATATGATCAGCGAGACTTTGGTTTGCAATTTGCCTATCAAAATCGAAGACCCTCCTAAATATGATAAAATTTCATGGTGTCCTTATGTGGATTGTTCGAGCAATGACGACGAAGAGAGTGATCAGTTGATTGTGTGGGCCAGAGACAGTATTTATCAGTGTTTCAATGTGAACACCATTAATGTTAATTATGGGATTGGCAAATTTTGTCCAACAGACATAGCCACTGGTTATCTTAAATTCTATGAGCCAACTTTAGTTATAACTTGGGTTGCTCTATCACCCGACGGTACAACACATGGAGTTGGCGGGGAAGATGGTCTCATTCGGTTCTATCAGGTATATTTCCATGAAAAAGAACCGAGATGCTTGCATCAGTGGAAACCCCACGGTGGAAAACCGGTATCATCGTTTTTCTTTTTGTACAACTTAACTAAAATATCAGCAGAGTAAGATTATCTAAATAGTAATTAAATTTAATCTTACTTACTATATTTTGTATACAGTTCATATTGGAAATACATATGCCCTAACCGGTGCAGATGATAACACAGAGTTTAAAATTTGGGACTGCGGTACTTGGGAATGCCTGCAAACAATTAACATTAGGACGAGCGAAAATAAAAAAATTGAAATTCATCGGCCAACTGTGGACGAGACCACCGATGTAAAGAGCAGTATTTCCCTTGATAGTACGAAGGAATTTATAGAAAATCCGAGCGAAAAATCAAATGATAAGGATTTAGATAATGTGGCTGTACAAGCAATGAGTGGAACAAGTGATAAGGTTCCATTAGATGCTCTTTTCGATCGAGTATCAAGTGTTCCGACAAATGTGGTAGGCGTTGACAAGACTGACTCTCCAAACCCATCACCACATTTGTCTACTGTTAGCCATAAGAGTTTTACACTGATTAATTTGATGACGCCAGATGCATTTAGTTAGACAAATTTTTTGAACCATTTTATTTGAAAAAAAACTTATTGGAATTAACAAAATACAGACTTATTGATTACATTTTTTTGTAAAACTAATGGATAATAGATTTAGCAATCAATTGGTATTTAAAGCAACGTATTAACAGAACTTTATATAGTAATAAATTTAAAAACAAAACTCTCCATTGTTAGTTACCGCAGATAGTACTGCTGCGGTGCCGTGAAATAAGGCCAAGTGAAATAAGGCCAACTTTCAAAAATTGGCCTTATTGCACTTTGATAAAGTGAAATAAGGCCAATTTTCAGTAGTTGGTCTTATTTCACTTTGACAAAGTGAAATAAGGCCAAATGGTTTTGAGAAATAAGACCAAGTTGGTGCCGTGACATAAGGCCGAATTTGTTTGTGACTTAAGGCCATAATTGTTTATTGGGGGCCGTTGTTCTGGGTTTTCTTGAGCAACAGTACTTTGGGTGGCCCGCTTCGCGGGTTTTCAGGATTTTAACTCATTTTTCGGGGCTCACACCCGCTCACGCAACTCCGTTGCTCCGCTTAGGGTATGTTCAGTCGCCAGGCAGGCGCCTGTAGCAACAGTTTTCTTGGGCAACAGTACATAACTGTTAGTTGTTTACTCCAATTAATGTAAAATACAAAACTGTTGCTACAGGCGCCTGCTTGGCCCCCAATAAACAATAAATTATGTATTATACGAATAAATAATACTTATAAATGAAATGAGCGAAATGAAATAAATATAAAAATGCAGTTCGGCCTTATTTCGCTTTGTCAAAGTGCAATAAAACCAACTGTTGAAAGTGAAATAAGACCAATTTGGCCTTACTTCACTTTGTAAAAGTGCAATAAGACCAATTGCTGAAAATTGGCCTCATTTCACTTTATAAGAGTGCAATAAGGCCAATTTTTGAATGTTGGCCTTATTTCACTTGGCCTTATTTCACGGCACCTACTGCTGCCACCCCAACACTCAATATACCATCACGATTTCACAGTTAGTACTAGCGGCTATAGCGGAGCGGCAACTACAGCTGATACGCGTCCGCAGTCGCTCTATTCGTGGTGGAAGTTGTATTACCAGTCGTTATGATGGTAGAAATATTTGATGGAACATCAATATCTGATTTACTGCTTGCGTGTGTTATTTTCAGTGAAGAAGCTGAAGTCGTTTCTTCCTCCTCCGATGACGAAGAAGATGATGATGATTCGCTAGAATTTGTTATGATCGTTGTTTTATCTTTAATTTCCTGCGACTGGCTCCTTTTGCTTTAGCTGGTGTTTTTGTTGTGACAATGAATCGGACGAGGAAGAAGAAGAATTCGAGGACGACGACGACAGAGACAGCTCTTGCTGTTGATGCGAAATCACTACAAAATCAAAATTTTGTCCTTGTTTGTTGAAATATCCATTTAATTTAAAATAAACTTATAAAACTTTAAGTACAAAACAATTTAAGCAAACAAAAAGAATGAAAATTTGGCAGATGTCATTTTTGTTTTAACAGAACTAGGCATCATTAAAGTTAGGAAGTATGCACATGTGTTCTGTCTGCAGCGCTGCATGCATCGCTGCGTGCAGACTTGCTGCACATCTGTTTAAGCCATATGGCATTGGAAATATTATTAGGTATTATGTGTAGGGCATGAGGTTGATACTCATGGCCATAAATGAAATGCGAGTATAGTGCATTTAAAAATAGACTGGTCATTGTGAAGTGTACCCTGAATCTAGAGTCAATGACCAGTAATAAAAATTAATGTGATATTGGAGTTGTATGTGCACTACAGTATGCTTAGGATCATTGTCTTGCTAAGAGATCCAATTGCTAAGCATACCTAATTTGCTTAAGCTCAGTTGAAGGTTATCGCTTAGGATGTTAAAATAGTCTTGTGTATTCATTGTTCTTGCAATGAAAACAAGATTCCCTATTGAATATGCTGCCATACATCCCCATAACATTATGTTTTACTGTGCTCCTTATATTTTGTTCATGATGTTTACTTACTTACTTCTGACGCGTTTAATATGGATTATGTACGCAAAAGTTATGTTTTGAATTTTTATTTTTTTGTTTGTTTTATTTTTATTGAATAAAGCATTTGATTTTTATTATTAGAATCTATTATTTATTTGTTTGTTCGAATGCCATGTAACTCTAGAAATCATATTGGTGTTTGCTCACTTTTGATACTCACTGTAATTGATAAGCATTTAAGATAGGAATTTTTCCTCATTGTTAAAGTCAATTTATTTGTGAATTGATTTAAATATGTAATACTATTATTTCGTATTATTTTATGTATTTAGACAAGATAACATTATCTTCCTAGCATATAAGTAAACTAAACATGTCTGAGATAAGCCCTTGTCGTTCGGACACGACAACAGCCTAGTATTACGAACATCACATTCTGAGTTGGAATTTGGTTGTAAGTAACTAAGAGTCGACTTGAGAACAATACTCTAAAGTATTATTTTTGTATTCATATTCATATATTCATATTATATTAATTTTATTTTTAGTATAACAATTTCTAATAAAGTATGAGGGTGTGCATTATCGGAGCAGGAATTGCAGGTCTTTGCTCAGCAAGACATGCATTATGCAATGGATTGGAACCAATAGTTTATGAGCAATCTGAAGATATTGGAGGAACATGGCAATATACTGAAGAAATAGGAATAAATAAATATGGCATTGAAGTTCATTCTAGTATGTACAAAAATTTAAGGTAAAATACTACGCTTCTTGGAAAAGCAACTGTTTAAATTAAAAAAAAAACATCATCTTAGAACAAATCTTCCCAAAGAAGTCATGGGTTTTCCTGATTTCCCTATTCCTGAAGAAGACGCTTCCTATATATCATCGGAGAATATGATTGCATTTTTAAATAAATATACAGAAAAGTTTGGAGTTCGAGAACATATACAATTTCTACATCATGTCATTCGTGTTCGTCCGAAAAATAATAAATGGGAGGTATACACTATACATTTCTAAAACTAAGAAAAGGTCAACACTGTGTTATATGTATTTGTTTGTTTTTTAAGGTCATAGTAAAAGACCTATGTAAAGATGTCGTAAAAACTGAAATTTTTGAATACATTATGGTATGCAACGGACATTATCATACCCCTTCCTATCCAAATCTGAAAGGCATCGATGATTTTAAGGGCAGAGCAATACACAGTCATGATTATAGAAGTCCCGATAGTTTCAAAGGTAAGAATAAAATCGGAAATAAGTTATAATTATAATTTATTTATCAATTGAGGAGTAGATACAAAAGCAAAACTATTCTTTTTTACTTTGCAAAACAAGAGAAAAATAATTCAAGTGATTTTTGAAATTATTTATACCTAGCTATTTATTATTTTATTAAAGTTTGGAGTGTCAAAAATACGGTGAATGTAGTTCTTGACTGCTAACTAAGTGGTGATGGATTGCATACAAATTAAAAGGGACAAATTTAGTAATTTCGTAATCGCTGATTTCTTAAACATCTTGATCTTTAATAAGGAAAAGTATCTGCTTTACAGTTTATAGATTTCATATAACTCAAAGAGGTGCTAGTTTATTAAATATACAGGTTTCCGAGCTTAAGATGCAACGAAAAGGACAAGGAAAAACTCGAGTTATTGGGTCTTCGGCCGGCGGCGGGGCTGGGTTGAGTTTTATTTATATTCTAAAAAAACTTATTTACTTTTTTTACTTTTAAAATCCAAACTTTGAAGGAAATTTAAGGTTTTCAAAAGATAAATTATTCTCAATTTATAAATTATTAGATTCCCTACAAGCTACCACTCATTTTTACTTGCGATGTAGGTACTTTAGTGAAAGTCTTGCATTTGGAAAAAAATCGAACTCGAGAATTTGATCAAAGTTGACATTACGATGATAGTGAAGATGAATAAAGTGGGTCCGACAATTCCGTCTGTCCGTCTATATGTATGTACTTCGATCTACAGCCTAACAGTTCGCGTACACTAAAACCGAATCATCGACCGATGTCGGGTCCGAGCTATTCAGACGACTGTCTCGGACGTTCGTCTGCATACACTCCTTCCGTTCTCGGACGGTGCCGATCTGAAGTCTGACTGTGAACATTGGATATGAAAGTAATAATTTTTTTCAATGGAGGACTGTTTCGTAATGTCTGCAACAGTCAGTTCCATCTCCAATGAAATTTCGGCTTATAGTCGTTTAGCAATGTCTCAGAGAGGTGCCCTGTTATAAATGGAATTAATTAATTTTTCAGTATCCATATTTTAATTTTACTTGCGATATACATATGTACCTAGGTATTAAGGACATGTTCTGCATTTGGAAAAAAAATCGAACTCGAGATTTGTATCAAAGTTGACATTACGATGATAGCGAAAACAAATAAAGTGGGTCTGACAATTCCGCATGTATGTCTGTTTTTCTGTATGTCTCTATTAGCGTTGCCAGACGTCCCGGTTTACCCGGGACATCCCGGATTTCAGACATAAATTCATCTGTCCCGCCGGGACAGCTTTTTTCCCGGGTTGGGACTCAAACTCAAAAAATAATGCCTAATGTACCTAAATATCTTTCAGTGATAAGGCACAATCACTACATTGCGATTTAACCTATAGAAATTACTTTTAAAATTTCAATTAAACAAACCTAACTTAATGAAAAACTTATTTTTGTAAACTGACATCTGTCATTAAAATTGACAAAAGAAAAATTTTTGCAAATGATA
Organism: Chrysotoxum bicinctum; assembly: GCA_911387755.1. Lineage (NCBI taxonomy): Eukaryota > Metazoa > Arthropoda > Insecta > Diptera > Syrphidae > Chrysotoxum > Chrysotoxum bicinctum. Next base: position 141,269,803 of record OU426987.1, on the reverse strand, counting down.
AATGACAAAAAAGTCATTTAATTAGTAATTGATAAAAGAATTTATTTATTTTGATCTACACGCATTATATGATTTTTACTTTCGACTTATAGGTACTATAAGGCAAGTTATGCATTCGTAAAAAAATCGAACTCGAGATTTTGATCAAAGTTGGCCGATTTTCGTTAAACTTGCGATATCTACCAAGTTTATGGAAAATTTTTTCCTCCAATTGTTTTTTCTTTTTTTTTAAAGACGATTTTTTTTTAAAGATACGATTTTTATTTTTTTTTCAAATTTCATTTAGTTAAAGCTAGGTAATGGTTAATGGTAATGGTACGACCGATTTTGATCATTTTTTTTATGTTAAAGCTCCCCAGCAGTTTAAATATTATTGTGTATTCAAATTCTATAATTCATATAAGAATTCTATAATTTAATAAAGAAAATTTGAAATCAAGATATTACTGACTGTACCTACCACAGAACGATTTATTCGACTTTTGAATTTCTTATTATCGGAATAACGGATTTTAATAAGTTTTTGTAAAGAGAGTTTTAAAAACATTGCATTTCAAAACTCTAAAAAAAATATTTTTTTAAATTTTGAAAAAATCAATTTTTTTTTTTTGAAAATTCGATACCTCAAAAACGGCTCAATATCTTTTTTTGTAAATTTAATTTTTATTCGAACAAAATCAAAAACTTCAAATTGACGTACTAATATTTTATCTTAAAAATGATTTAAAAATTTTGTATATCTATAAAAGCTTATATTTTTAAGAAGTATAATTTTGTTCTTACATTGATCAATATTTGTTTGAATCACATGGCATCCTGTGTTAAGCTAGTTGGAGCTTGTTCTAGGAGTTGTCTTAGTCATTTAAAAAATTAATTTTTCTCTAATAACATTAATTTTTAAAATTCTTAGTCTTTTACGAACAAGCGAGTTCGTGCGACCCAGTCGTGCATTTTATTTATTTTGTCCCGGGCAATACGATTAAATCCCGGGATTTTCCACTTGTCCTGCCGAGGTACAAGAAAAATCTGGCAACCCTAGTCTCTATGTCTTTACCTCAATCTACAGCCTAAGCCACCTGAGCTATTTTCTTCAACCTTGGTAGTTAAGGGTCTTCGGTGATTCCCTAGAAGGGACATTGAATTTTTTTCGCTCTAAAAGTAACGGTACCCCCCATACACCAGTAATGCATAATCGTTTTTATCTGGAAAACTGCTCTAACGATTTTGATAAAAAAAATAGTTGTGATATTATGGACATAAACTACATTTTGATCAACACCTGTCACAGAACGGTTTTTTGTATTTTCGAATTTATCATCAAAGGCTCTAACGATATTAACCCAAAATGTTCAGCAGGAGCCCCTTAAGTTTAAAATAATATTGTTTATAAAGCCCCTTTTAGAAGATCATTTCAGTTTCAGTTTCAGTTGAGCTATCAGTTAAGCTTTCAGGTAAACTGATGTCTAAATACAAAAACTGAAGCGTTTAACTGAGACTGAAACTAAAAATGAAACTGATGAAATTCCCATAAGTTTTCAGTTCAGTTATCAGTTAAACTGATGTGTAAATACTTTTCAGTTCAGTCGTCATTTCAATTTTAGTTTGCGGTGATTTATTAAGCGACAAAACTAAAGCTATTGCAATAAGGCTTTCATCGTCTATTACGCAATGTATTTGCTCTGATTTTCGACTGCTCACAAGTAAAATGAAAGCTCAACCAAACACTGGACTGACGTCTAAATATACTGCCTTTTTTAACTGAACTGACAATTGAAGGAACAACTGATCGTCTAAAAGGGGCTTAAAAATATTCGAAAACATTTTTTTTTTGGGTTTTTTGAAAAAAAAAAAAAAAACAATTCCACGTTTATTTTTTTGAAAAATCAATATCTCCAAAACATATAAGCGATTAGTTTTTGAAATTATTTCTTAAAATTTATACAACTAAATACTTGAAATTGGCATGCCAAATTTTGGTCTCGAAAAATTTTAATGAAATTTCTTATACCTATAAAAAATTACTTTAATAATAAACTTATTTTTAAACTTTGTTTGCGTAAATTCATACTTTTCTGGAAATCAGACGGCCATTCCATGCATTTGAAGATTTGTAGCTCATTAAATCCATGTTGTATATTTAAAAAACGTATTTTAAATTCTAAAGTACTTTAACATAAGAGCAAGTTCGTGCATTTTGTTTTTGCATGAATTTCATCGCAAGAATCAACCGGGTAACTGACGAAAAATACAAACATATTGGGATATGCCGGTTGATCGCTTATTATCGGGCGTCATCGGACGATGTCGCTTTCAGTGGTGTACGCGCTCTCTTTCCTTTCTATACGTTTGGTTCGATCGGCCGAGATCGGCTGAAAACGCCCGAGTTTACTTCGGCCGATGACGGATTAGGTGTACGCGAGCCGTAAGCCACTGGAGCAGTGATGGGTACCTCATTCATGAGGCAATACAAAATGTCGCATAAACCACTCTGAAATGTCCCAACACCTCAAATCAAAAAAATGTATTAAATACCTCATACCTCATCATAAAAGCAACACAAAATAATTCTCTTTGCCCTTTTGATAGAAAAAAAAACTATTCTTACTTCTCTTCTCATTCGCCGTTGTCGATGAACGAAAAAGAGAACTGATGAATCAAGTTGAGTGTATGAGGAAATGCCTCGCACTCACTAGTCACTTCTTTGTCCCACCAAACCAATAGCAATAGGATGAGGAAGAGGAAGATTGTCTTAAAATGCAAAATGAATGAATGTGTGTTGTATGAGGTTTTGTGTTATCAGTACTTTTTACTCAAATGTACCAATTCGTGACATTGTCACGTGCTGGGACATTTTCGCAAGTTGGGATATTTGAAGTACTTTTGTTTGAAGAGAGAAAATGAGGAGGAGGACATGCGAATGCTGCACCACATTTTAATAAGCAATGAAGATAGGTATGCAGAATTGCAGATAATCACCCAATGGGTTGAAAAGGTTTGAAGGAGGTTTGTTATTGTTTGTTTGAAGGAGAAAGAGGTTTGTTATTGTTTGAAGAAGTTTTTTTGTTATACAACTGCAATCATTTTCTTGTTTTGTTTTTGTTAGAGTTGTGAGCTATAAGAAAAAAAAATCATTTCTTTGGTGTTCGGGTGCGTGATTATTGTTTAGTGCAGTTTAGTTTATAGTCTCCTACTCTCTGCTTTGTTTTTCATATTGTCTTTTTCGTAACGGGCGGTTTTCAAATTTCAGTCGCCGCATTTTTCGTGTCTCGCATCTCGCCTGAGAAGAAGAATATGAAAAGAGAATAATGAATATGTTTTTGTATACCCATGTATCTGGGTACATACATACATAACTTTGTATGTTTTATTCAAATTTCATGATCATTAGATCAACAGACTTCATTGAAAAATTTAATTTTTTTGTTGAAAATGCCCATTACAATAGATTTGTCCTATGGGACATTTGCGGTGGGACAAAGTACCACCTCATTTCCAAAAATGAGTACCTCATACAAACTCATTTTAAATTCGTGTCCTACCCATCACTACACTGGAGCTATTTTCTTCAAAGTAGGTACTTAAGGGTCTTCGGTGATTCCCTGGTGGGGAAATTCAAAATTTTGTTTAGCTCTAAAACTAACGGTAACCCCCATGCACCCGTAATGTATAATTTTAATTATCTCGAAAACAGCTTTAACAATTTTGATAAAAAAAAAATTAGGTGGGTCTGATATTAGGGAAATGTACTACATTTTGGTCAAAAAATATTGTGGAGCAAATTGTTATTTACGGTACCTGTCATAGAACCGTTTTTTTGATTTTCGAATTTCTCATCAACGGCTCTAACGATTTTAACTAAAATTTTTATGCAAGAGCTCCTTTACATTTAAAATAAAATGCACGACTGGATCGCACGAACTTGCTCTTATGTAAAAGTACTTTGGAATTTAAGATACATTTTATAAATATAAAACATGGATTTAATGAGATAATAATGTGCAAATGCATAAAATTGCCGTCTGGTTTCCGGAAAAGTATGAATTTATGCAAATAAACCTAAAAAAATCGTTTTATTATTAAATAAATTTTTTATATAAGAAATTTTTCTAAAATTTTTCAAGAAAAAAATGTGGGATGCGGATTTTAAGTATTTAATAATATTGGTTTTAGGAAATAATTTCAAAAAATAATCGTTCATAGGTTTTGAAGATATTGATTTAAAAAAATTTTTTTTTTTTTTAAAACCCAATAAATATTTTTTCGAATATTTTTATATACAATATTATTTTTAACTTAAGGGGACTCCTGCTAAAAATGTTGGGTTAAAATCCTTAGCGCCGTTAATAAGAAAGTCGAAAATCAAAAAAACGGGTCTATGGCAGGTACCCCTAATAACATTTTGCCCCAAAATTTTGTTTGACCAAAATGTAGTCCATGTCCATAATATCACACTTAATTTTTTTTATCAAAATCGTTAGAGCCGTTTTCGAGATAAATAAGATTTTGCATTACGGGTGTATGGGGGGTACCCTTAGTTTTGGAGCTAAAAAAAAAATTTCAATTTTTCCTCTAGGGAATCACCGAAGACCCTTAACTACCGAGATTGAAAGAAATAGGTCCAGGGGTTTAGGCTGTAGTGAGAGGTACAGACATACAGACACACTGAAACATGTTTTTTGTGTACTAAATTTTCCTTAAAATTTTTATAAAAAAAATTGATATGCAAATTGTTAGTATTTAATAAAATACATTTTAAAACGTAATTTAAAAATTTAATCGTGTATCGGTTTTCAAGATATTGAATTTTCAAAAAAAAAAAATTGTATTATTTTTTTAAAAATCCAAAAACTATTTTTTCGAAAAAATTTTTAGTTTATATTTTTTCAAATGCAAAGCAGCTCCTGCATAAAAATTTTGGTTAAAATCGTTAGAGCCGTTGGTGAGAAATTCGAAAATCAAAAAAACCGTTCTATGACAGGTACCCCTAATAACATTTCCCCCCAAAATTTTTTTTCACCAAAATATAGTCCATGTCCATAATATCACACTTAATTTTTTTTATCAAAATGGTTAGAGCCGTTTTCGAGATAAATAAGATTTTGCATTACGGGTGTATGGGGGGTACCCTTAGTTTTGGAGCTAAAAAAAAATTTCAATTTTTCCTCTAGGGAATCACCGAAGACCCTTAACTACCGAGATTGAAAGAAATAGGTCCAGGGGTTTAGGCTGTAGTGAGAGGTACAGACATACAGACACACTGAAACATGTTTTTTGTGTACTAAATTTTCCTTAAAATTTTTATAAAAAAAATTGATATGCAAATTGTTAGTATTTAATAAAATACATTTTAAAACGTAATTTAAAAATTTAATCGTGTATCGGTTTTCAAGATATTGAATTTTCAAAAAAAAAATTGTATTATTTTTTTAAAAATCCAAAAACTATTTTTTCGAAAAAATTTTTAGTTTATATTTTTTCAAATGCAAAGCAGCTCCTGCATAAAAATTTTGGTTAAAATCGTTAGAGCCGTTGGTGAGAAATTCGAAAATCAAAAAAACCGTTCTATGACAGGTACCCCTAATAACATTTCCCCCCAAAATTTTTTTCACCAAAATATAGTCCATGTCCATAATATCACACTTAATTTTTTTTATCAAAATCGTTAGAGCCGTTTTCGAGATAAATAAGATTTTGCATTACGGGTGTATGGGGGGTACCCTTAGTTTTGGAGCTAAAAAAAAAATTTCAATTTTTCCTCTAGGGAATCACCGACGACCCTTAACTACCGAGATTGAAAGAAATAGGTCCAGTGGTTTAGGCTGTAGTGAGAGGTACAGACATACAGACACACTGAAACATGTTTTTTGTGTACTAAATTTTCCTTAAAATTTTTATAAAAAAAATTGATATGCAAATTGTTAGTATTTAATAAAATACATTTTAAAACGTAATTTAAAAATTTAATCGTGTATCGGTTTTCAAGATATTGAATTTTCAAAAAAAAAATTGTATTATTTTTTTAAAAATCCAAAAACTATTTTTTCGAAAAAATTTTTAGTTTATATTTTTTCAAATGCAAAGCAGCTCCTGCATAAAAATTTTGGTTAAAATCGTTAGAGCCGTTGGTGAGAAATTCGAAAATCAAAAAAACCGTTCTATGACAGGTACCCCTAATAACATTTCCCCCCAAAATTTTTTTTCACCAAAATATAGTCCATGTCCATAATATCACACTTAATTTTTTTTATCAAAATCGTTAGAGCCGTTTTCGAGATAAATAAGATTTTGCATTACGGGTGTATGGGGGGTACCCTTAGTTTTGGAGCTAAAAAAAAAATTTCAATTTTTCCTCTAGGGAATCACCGAAGACCCTTAACTACCGAGATTGAAAGAAATAGGTCCAGGGGTTTAGGCTGTAGTGAGAGGTACAGACATACGGACACACTGAAACATGTTTTTTGTGTACTAAATTTTCCTTAAAATTTTTATAAAAAAAATTGATATGCAAATTGTTAGTATTTAATTAAATACATTTTAAAACGTAATTTAAAAATTTAGTCGTGTATCGGTTTTCAAGATATTGAATTTTCAAAAAAAAAATTGTATTATTTTTTTAAAAATCCAAAAACTATTTTTTCGAAAAAATTTTTAGTTTATATTTTTTCAAATGCAAAGCAGCTCCTGCATGAAAATTTTGGTTAAAATCGTTAGAGCCGTTGGTGAGAAATTCGAAAATCAAAAAAACCGTTCTATGACAGGTACCCCTAATAACATTTCCCCCCAAAATTTTTTTTCACCAAAATATAGTCCATGTCCATAATATCACACTTAATTTTTTTTATCAAAATCGTTAGAGCCGTTTTCGAGATAAATAAGATTTTGCATTACGGGTGTATGGGGGGTACCCTTAGTTTTGGAGCTAAAAAAAAAATTTCAATTTTTCCTCTAGGGAATCACCGAAGACCCTTAACTACCGAGATTGAAAGAAATAGGTCCAGGGCTTTAGGCTGTAGTGAGAGGTACAGACATACAGACACACTGAAACATGTTTTTTGTGTACTAAATTTTCCTTAAAATTTTTATAAAAAAAATTGATATGCAAATTGTTAGTATTTAATAAAATACATTTTAAAACGTAATTTAAAAATTTAATCGTGTATCGGTTTTCAAGATATTGAATTTTCAAAAAAAAAATTGTATTATTTTTTTAAAAATCCAAAAACTATTTTTTCGAAAAAATTTTTAGTTTATATTTTTTCAAATGCAAAGCAGCTCCTGCATGAAAATTTTGGTTAAAATCGTTAGAGCCGTTGGTGAGAAATTCGAAAATCAAAAAAACCGTTCTATGACAGGTACCCCTAATAACATTTCCCCCCAAAATTTTTTTCACCAAAATATAGTCCATGTCCATAATATCACACTTAATTTTTTTTATCAAAATCGTTAGAGCCGTTTTCGAGATAAATAAGATTTTGCATTACGGGTGTATGGGGGGTACCCTTAGTTTTGGAGCTAAAAAAAAAATTTCAATTTTTCCTCTAGGGAATCACCGACGACCCTTAACTACCGAGATTGAAAGAAATAGGTCCAGTGGTTTAGGCTGTAGTGAGAGGTACAGACATACAGACACACTGAAACATGTTTTTTGTATACTAAATTTTCCTTAAAATTTTTATAAAAAAAATTGATATGCAAATTGTTAGTATTTAATAAAATACATTTTAAAACGTAATTTAAAAATTTAATCGTGTATCGGTTTTCAAGATATTGAATTTTCAAAAAAAAAATTGTATTATTTTTTTAAAAATCCAAAAACTATTTTTTCGAAAAAATTTTTAGTTTATATTTTTTTAAATGCAAAGCAGCTCCTGCATAAAAATTTTGGTTAAAATCGTTAGAGCCGTTGGTGAGAAATTCGAAAATCAAAAAAACCGTTCTATGACAGGTACCCCTAATAACATTTCCCCCCAAAATTTTTTTTTCACCAAAATATAGTCCATGTCCATAATATCACACTTAATTTTTTTTATCAAAATCGTTAGAGCCGTTTTCGAGATAAATAAGATTTTGCATTACGGGTGTATGGGGGGTACCCTTAGTTTTGGAGCTAAAAAATCTAGGGAATCACCGAAGACCCTTAACTACCGAGATTGAAAGAAATAGGTCCAGGGGTTTAGGCTGTAGTGAGAGGTACAGACATACAGACACACTGAAACATGTTTTTTGTGTACTAAATTTTCCTTAAAATTTTTATAAAAAAAATTGATATGCAAATTGTTAGTATTTAATAAAATACATTTTAAAACGTAATTTAAAAATTTAATCGTGTATCGGTTTTCAAGATATTGAATTTTCAAAAAAAAATTTGTATTATTTTTTTAAAAATCCAAAAACTATTTTTTCGAAAAAATTTTTAGTTTATATTTTTTCAAATGCAAAGCAGCTCCTGCATAAAAATTTTGGTTAAAATCGTTAGAGCCGTTGGTGAGAAATTCGAAAATCAAAAAAAACGTTCTATGACAGGTACCCCTAATAACATTTCCCCCCAAAATTTTTTTTCACCAAAATATAGTCCATGTCCATAATATCACACTTAATTTTTTTTATCAAAATCGTTAGAGCCGTTTTCGAGATAAATAAGATTTTGCATTACGGGTGTATGGGGGGTACCCTTAGTTTTGGAGCTAAAAAAAAAATTTCAATTTTTCCTCTAGGGAATCACCGACGACCCTTAACTACCGAGATTGAAAGAAATAGGTCCAGTGGTTTAGGCTGTAGTGAGAGGTACAGACATACAGACACACTGAAACATGTTTTTTGTGTACTAAATTTTCCTTAAAATTTTTATAAAAAAAATTGATATGCAAATTGTTAGTATTTAATAAAATACATTTTAAAACGTAATTTAAAAATTTAATCGTGTATCGGTTTTCAAGATATTGAATTTTCAAAAAAAAAATTGTATTATTTTTTTAAAAATCCAAAAACTATTTTTTCGAAAAAATTTTTAGTTTATATTTTTTTAAATGCAAAGCAGCTCCTGCATAAAAATTTTGGTTAAAATCGTTAAAGCCGTTGGTGAGAAATTCGAAAATCAAAAAAACCGTTCTATGACAGGTACCCCTAATAACATTTCCCCCCAAAATTTTTTTTCACCAAAATATAGTCCATGTCCATAATATCACACTTAATTTTTTTTATCAAAATGGTTAGAGCCGTTTTCGAGATAAATAAGATTTTGCATTACGGGTGTATGGGGGGTACCCTTAGTTTTGGAGCTAAAAAAAAATTTCAATTTTTCCTCTAGGGAATCACCGAAGACCCTTAACTACCGAGATTGAAAGAAATAGGTCCAGGGGTTTAGGCTGTAGTGAGAGGTACAGACATACAGACACACTGAAACATGTTTTTTGTGTACTAAATTTTCCTTAAAATTTTTATAAAAAAAATTGATATGCAAATTGTTAGTATTTAATAAAATACATTTTAAAACGTAATTTAAAAATTTAATCGTGTATCGGTTTTCAAGATATTGAATTTTCAAAAAAAAAATTGTATTATTTTTTTAAAAATCCAAAAACTATTTTTTCGAAAAAATTTTTAGTTTATATTTTTTCAAATGCAAAGCAGCTCCTGCATAAAAATTTTGGTTAAAATCGTTAGAGCCGTTGGTGAGAAATTCGAAAATCAAAAAAACCGTTCTATGACAGGTACCCCTAATAACATTTCCCCCCAAAATTTTTTTCACCAAAATATAGTCCATGTCCATAATATCACACTTAATTTTTTTTATCAAAATCGTTAGAGCCGTTTTCGAGATAAATAAGATTTTGCATTACGGGTGTATGGGGGGTACCCTTAGTTTTGGAGCTAAAAAAAAAATTTCAATTTTTCCTCTAGGGAATCACCGAAGACCCTTAACTACCGAGATTGAAAGAAATAGGTTCAGGGGTTTAGGCTGAAGTGAGAGGTACAGACATACAGACACACTGAAACATGTTTTTTGTGTACTAAATTTTCCTTAAAATTTTTATAAAAAAAATTGATATGCAAATTGTTAGTATTTAATAAAATACATTTTAAAACGTAATTTAAAAATTTAATCGTGTATCGGTTTTCAAGATATTGAATTTTCAAAAAAAAAATTGTATTATTTTTTTAAAAATCCAAAAACTATTTTTTCGAAAAAATTTTTAGTTTATATTTTTTCAAATGCAAAGCAGCTCCTGCATAAAAATTTTGGTTAAAATCGTTAGAGCCGTTGGTGAGAAATTCGAAAATCAAAAAAACCGTTCTATGACAGGTACCCCTAATAACATTTCCCCCCAAAATTTTTTTTCACCAAAATATAGTCCATGTCCATAATATCACACTTAATTTTTTTTATCAAAATCGTTAGAGCCGTTTTCGAGATAAATAAGATTTTGCATTACGGGTGTATGGGGGGTACCCTTAGTTTTGGAGCTAAAAAAAAAATTTCAATTTTTCCTCTAGGGAATCACCGAAGACCCTTAACTACCGAGATTGAAAGAAATAGGTCCAGGGGTTTAGGCTGTAGTGAGAGGTACAGACATACAGACACACTGAAACATGTTTTTTGTGTACTAAATTTTCCTTAAAATTTTTATAAAAAAAATTGATATGCAAATTGTTAGTATTTAATAAAATACATTTTAAAACGTAATTTAAAAATTTAATCGTGTATCGGTTTTCAAGATATTGAATTTTCAAAAAAAAAATTGTATTATTTTTTTAAAAATCTAAAAACTATTTTTTCGAAAAAATTTTTAGTTTATATTTTTTCAAATGCAAAGCAGCTCCTGCATGAAAATTTTGGTTAAAATCGTTAGGGCCGTTGGTGAGAAATTCGAAAATCAAAAAACCGTTCTATGACAGGTACCCCTAATAACATTTCCCCCCAAAATTTTTTTCACCAAAATATAGTCCATGTCCATAATATCACACTTAATTTTTTTTATCAAAATCGTTAGAGCCGTTTTCGAGATAAATAAGATTTTGCATTACGGGTGTATGGGGGGTACCCTTAGTTTTGGAGCTAAAAAAAAAATTTCAATTTTTCCTCTAGGGAATCACCGACGACCCTTAACTACCGAGATTGAAGGAAATAGGTCCAGTGGTTTAGGCTGTAGTGAGAGGTACAGACATACAGACACACTGAAACATGTTTTTTGTGTACTAAATTTTCCTTAAAATTTTTATAAAAAAAATTGATATGCAAATTGTTAGTATTTAATAAAATACATTTTAAAACGTAATTTAAAAATTTAATCGTGTATCGGTTTTCAAGATATTGAATTTTCAAAAAAAAAATTGTATTATTTTTTTAAAAATCCAAAAACTATTTTTTCGAAAAAATTTTTAGTTTATATTTTTTTAAATGCAAAGCAGCTCCTGCATAAAAATTTTGGTTAAAATCGTTAGAGCCGTTGGTGAGAAATTCGAAAATCAAAAAAACCGTTCTATGACAGGTACTCCTAATAACATTTCCCCCCAAAATTTTTTTTCACCAAAATATAGTCCATGTCCATAATATTACACTTAATTTTTTTTATCAAAATCGTTAGAGCCCTTTTCGAGATAAATAAGATTTTGCATTACGGGTGTATGGGGGGTACCCTTAGTTTTGGAGCTAAAAAAAAAATTTCAATTTTTCCTCTAGGGAATCACCGACGACCCTTAACTACCGAGATTGAAGGAAATAGGTCCAGTGGTTTAGGCTGTAGTGAGAGGTACAGACATACAGACACACTGAAACATGTTTTTTGTGTACTAAATTTTCCTTAAAATTTTTATAAAAAAAATTGATATGCAAATTGTTAGTATTTAATAAAATACATTTTAAAACGTAATTTAAAAATTTAATCGTGTATCGGTTTTCAAGATATTGAATTTTCAAAAAAAAAATTGTATTATTTTTTTAAAAATCCAAAAACTATTTTTTCGAAAAAATTTTTAGTTTATATTTTTTTAAATGCAAAGCAGCTCCTGCATAAAAATTTTGGTTAAAATCGTTAGAGCCGTTGGTGAGAAATTCGAAAATCAAAAAAACCGTTCTATGACAGGTACCCCTAATAACATTTCCCCCCAAAATTTTTTTCACCAAAATATAGTCCATGTCCATAATATCACACTTAATTTTTTTTATCAAAATCGTTAGAGCCGTTTTCGAGATAAATAAGATTTTGCATTACGGGTGTATGGGGGGTACCCTTAGTTTTGGAGCTAAAAAAAAAATTTCAATTTTTCCTCTAGGGAATCACCGACGACCCTTAACTACCGAGATTGAAAGAAATAGGTCCAGTGGTTTAGGCTGTAGTGAGAGGTACAGACATACAGACACACTGAAACATGTTTTTTGTGTACTAAATTTTCCTTAAAATTTTTATAAAAAAAATTGATATGCAAATTGTTAGTATTTAATAAAATACATTTTAAAACGTAATTTAAAAATTTAATCGTGTATCGGTTTTCAAGATATTGAATTTTCAAAAAAAAAATTGTATTATTTTTTTAAAAATCCAAAAACTATTTTTTCGAAAAAATTTTTAGTTTATATTTTTTTAAATGCAAAGCAGCTCCTGCATAAAAATTTTGGTTAAAATCGTTAGAGCCGTTGGTGAGAAATTCGAAAATCAAAAAAACCGTTCTATGACAGGTACCCCTAATAACATTTCCCCCCAAAATTTTTTTCACCAAAATATAGTCCATGTCCATAATATCACACTTAATTTTTTTTATCAAAATCGTTAGAGCCGTTTTCGAGATAAATAAGATTTTGCATTACAGGTGTATGGGGGGTAGGTACCCTTAGTTTTGGAGCTAAAAAAAAATTTCAATTTTTCCTCTAGGGAATCACCGACGACCCTTAACTACCGAGATTGAAGGAAATAGGTCCAGTGGTTTAGGCTGTAGTGAGAGGTACAGACATACAGACACACTGAAACATATTTTTTGTATACTAAATTTTCCTTAAAATTTTTATAAAAAAAATTGATATGCAAATTGTTAGTATTTAATAAAATACATTTTAAAACGTAATTTAAAAATTTAATCGTGTATCGGTTTTCAAGATATTGAATTTTCAAAAAAAAAATTGTATTATTTTTTTAAAAATCCAAAAACTATTTTTTCGAAAAAATTTTTAGTTTATATTTTTTTAAATGCAAAGCAGCTCCTGCATAAAAATTTTGGTTAAAATCGTTAGAGCCGTTGGTGAGAAATTCGAAAATCAAAAAAACCGTTCTATGACAGGTACCCCTAATAACATTTCCCCCCAAAATTTTTTTTCACCAAAATATAGTCCATGTCCATAATATCACACTTAATTTTTTTTATCAAAATCGTTAGAGCCGTTTTCGAGATAAATAAGATTTTGCATTACGGGTGTATGGGGGGTACCCTTAGTTTTGGAGCTAAAAAATCTAGGGAATCACCGAAGACCCTTAACTACCGAGATTGAAAGAAATAGGTCCAGGGGTTTAGGCTGTAGTGAGAGGTACAGACATACAGACACACTGAAACATGTTTTTTGTGTACTAAATTTTCCTTAAAATTTTTATAAAAAAAATTGATATGCAAATTGTTAGTATTTAATAAAATACATTTTAAAACGTAATTTAAAAATTTAATCGTGTATCGGTTTTCAAGATATTGAATTTTCAAAAAAAAAAATTGTATTATTTTTTTAAAAATCCAAAAACTATTTTTTCGAAAAAATTTTTAGTTTATATTTTTTCAAATGCAAAGCAGCTCTTGCATACAAATTTTGGTTAAAATCGTTAGAGCCGTTGGTGAGAAATTCGAAAATCAAAAAAACCGTTCTATGACAGGTACCCCTAATAACATTTCTCCCCAAAATTTTTTTTCACCAAAATATAGTCCATGTCCATAATATCACACTTAATTTTTTTTATCAAAATCGTTAGAGCCGTTTTCGAGATAAATAAGATTTTGCATTACGGGTGTATGGGGGGTACCCTTAGTTTTGGAGCTAAAAAAAAAATTTCAATTTTTCCTCTAGGGAATCACCGAAGACCCTTAACTACCGAGATTGAAAGAAATAGGTCCAGGGGTTTAGGCTGTAGTGAGAGGTACAGACATACAGACACACTGAAACATGTTTTTTGTGTACTAAATTTTCCTTAAAATTTTTATAAAAAAAATTGATATGCAAATTGTTAGTATTTAATAAAATACATTTTAAAACGTAATTTAAAAATTTAATCGTGTATCGGTTTTCAAGATATTGAATTTTCAAAAAAAAAATTGTATTATTTTTTTAAAAATCCAAAAACTATTTTTTCGAAAAAATTTTTAGTTTATATTTTTTCAAATGCAAAGCAGCTCCTGCATAAAAATTTTGGTTAAAATCGTTAGAGCCGTTGGTGAGAAATTCGAAAATCAAAAAAAACGTTCTATGACAGGTACCCCTAATAACATTTCCCCCCAAAATTTTTTTTCACCAAAATATAGTCCATGTCCATAATATCACACTTAATTTTTTTTATCAAAATCGTTAGAGCCGTTTTCGAGATAAATAAGATTTTGCATTACGGGTGTATGGGGGGTACCCTTAGTTTTGGAGCTAAAAAAAAAATTTCAATTTTTCCTCTAGGGAATCACCGACGACCCTTAACTACCGAGATTGAAAGAAATAGGTCCAGTGGTTTAGGCTGTAGTGAGAGGTACAGACATACAGACACACTGAAACATGTTTTTTGTGTACTAAATTTTCCTTAAAATTTTTATAAAAAAAATTGATATGCAAATTGTTAGTATTTAATAAAATACATTTTAAAACGTAATTTAAAAATTTAATCGTGTATCGGTTTTCAAGATATTGAATTTTCAAAAAAAAAATTGTATTATTTTTTTAAAAATCCAAAAACTATTTTTTCGAAAAAATTTTTAGTTTATATTTTTTTAAATGCAAAGCAGCTCCTGCATAAAAATTTTGGTTAAAATCGTTAGAGCCGTTGGTGAGAAATTCGAAAATCAAAAAAACCGTTCTATGACAGGTACCCCTAATAACATTTCCCCCCAAAATTTTTTTTCACCAAAATATAGTCCATGTCCATAATATCACACTTAATTTTTTTTATCAAAATCGTTAGAGCCGTTTTCGAGATAAATAAGATTTTGCATTACGGGTGTATGGGGGGTACCCTTAGTTTTGGAGCTAAAAAAAAAATTTCAATTTTTCCTCTAGGGAATCACCGAAGACCCTTAACTACCGAGATTGAAAGAAATAGGTCCAGGGGTTTAGGCTGTAGTGAGAGGTACAGACATACAGACACACTGAAACATGTTTTTTGTGTACTAAATTTTCCTTAAAATTTTTATAAAAAAAATTGATATGCAAATTGTTAGTATTTAATAAAATACATTTTAAAACGTAATTTAAAAATTTAATCGTGTATCGGTTTTCAAGATATTGAATTTTCAAAAAAAAAATTGTATTATTTTTTTAAAAATCCAAAAACTATTTTTTCGAAAAAATTTTTAGTTTATATTTTTTCAAATGCAAAGCAGCTCCTGCATAAAAATTTTGGTTAAAATCGTTAGAGCCGTTGGTGAGAAATTCGAAAATCAAAAAAACCGTTCTATGACAGGTACCCCTAATAACATTTCCCCCCAAAATTTTTTTCACCAAAATATAGTCCATGTCCATAATATCACACTTAATTTTTTTTATCAAAATCGTTAGAGCCGTTTTCGAGATAAATAAGATTTTGCATTACGGGTGTATGGGGGGTACCCTTAGTTTTGGAGCTAAAAAAAAAATTTCAATTTTTCCTCTAGGGAATCACCGACGACCCTTAACTACCGAGATTGAAAGAAATAGGTCCAGTGGTTTAGGCTGTAGTGAGAGGTACAGACATACAGACACACTGAAACATGTTTTTTGTGTACTAAATTTTCCTTAAAATTTTTATAAAAAAAATTGATATGCAAATTGTTAGTATTTAATAAAATACATTTTAAAACGTAATTTAAAAATTTAATCGTGTATCGGTTTTCAAGATATTGAATTTTCAAAAAAAAAATTGTATTATTTTTTTAAAAATCCAAAAACTATTTTTTCGAAAAAATTTTTAGTTTATATTTTTTTAAATGCAAAGCAGCTCCTGCATAAAAATTTTGGTTAAAATCGTTAGAGCCGTTGGTGAGAAATTCGAAAATCAAAAAAACCGTTCTATGACAGGTACCCCTAATAACATTTCCCCCCAAAATTTTTTTTCACCAAAATATAGTCCATGTCCATAATATCACACTTAATTTTTTTTATCAAAATCGTTAGAGCCGTTTTCGAGATAAATAAGATTTTGCATTACGGGTGTATGGGGGGTACCCTTAGTTTTGGAGCTAAAAAAAAAATTTCAATTTTTCCTCTAGGGAATCACCGAAGACCCTTAACTACCGAGATTGAAAGAAATAGGTCCAGGGGTTTAGGCTGTAGTGAGAGGTACAGACATACAGACACACTGAAACATGTTTTTTGTGTACTAAATTTTCCTTAAAATCTTTATAAAAAAAATTGATATGCAAATTGTTAGTATTTAATAAAATACATTTTAAAACGTAATTTAAAAATTTAATCGTGTATCTGTTTTCAAGATATTGAATTTTCAAAAAAAAAATTGTATTATTTTTTTAAAAATCCAAAAACTATTTTTTCGAAAAAATTTTTAGTTTATATTTTTTTAAATGCAAAGCAGCTCCTGCATAAAAATTTTGGTTAAAATCGTTAGAGCCGTTGGTGAGAAATTCGAAAATCAAAAAAACCGTTCTATGACAGGTACCCCTAATAACATTTCCCCCCAAAATTTTTTTTCGCCAAAATATAGTCCATGTCCATAATATCACACTTAATTTTTTTTATCAAAATCGTTAGAGCCGTTTTCGAGATAAATAAGATTTTGCATTACGGGTGTATGGGGGGTACCCTTAGTTTTGGAGCTAAAAAAAAAATTTCAATTTTTCCTCTAGGGAATCACCGACGACCCTTAACTACCGAGATTGAAAGAAATAGGTCCAGTGGTTTAGGCTGTAGTGAGAGGTACAGACATACAGACACACTGAAACATGTTTTTTGTGTACTAAATTTTCCTTAAAATTTTTATAAAAAAAATTGATATGCAAATTGTTAGTATTTAATAAAATACATTTTAAAACGTAATTTAAAAATTTAATCGTGTATCGGTTTTCAAGATATTGAATTTTCAAAAAAAAAATTGTATTATTTTTTTAAAAATCCAAAAACTATTTTTTCGAAAAAATTTTTAGTTTATATTTTTTTAAATGCAAAGCAGCTCCTGCATAAAAATTTTGGTTAAAATCGTTAGAGCCGTTGGTGAGAAATTCGAAAATCAAAAAAACCGTTCTATGACAGGTACCCCTAATAACATTTCCCCCCAAAATTTTTTGTTCACCAAAATATAGTCCATGTCCATAATATCACACTTAATTTTTTTTATCAAAATCGTTAGAGCCGTTTTCGAGATAAATAAGATTTTGCATTACGGGTGTATGGGGGGTACCCTTAGTTTTGGAGCTAAAAAAAAAAATTTCAATTTTTCCTCTAGGGAATCACCGACGACCCTTAACTACCGAGATTGAAGGAAATAGGTCCAGTGGTTTAGGCTGTAGTGAGAGGTACAGACATACAGACACACTGAAACATGTTTTTTGTGTACTAAATTTTCCTTAAAATTTTTATAAAAAAAATTGATATGCAAATTGTTAGTATTTAATAAAATACATTTTAAAACGTAATTTAAAAATTTAATCGTGTATCGGTTTTCAAGATATTGAATTTTCAAAAAAAAAATTGTATTATTTTTTTAAAAATCCAAAAACTATTTTTTCGAAAAAATTTTTAGTTTATATTTTTTTAAATGCAAAGCAGCTCCTGCATAAAAATTTTGGTTAAAATCGTTAGAGCCGTTGGTGATAAATTCGAAAATCAAAAAAACCGTTCTATGACAGGTACCCCTAATAACATTTCCCCCCAAAATTTTTTTTCACCAAAATATAGTCCATGTCCATAATATCACACTTAATTTTTTTTATCAAAATCGTTAGAGCCGTTTTCGAGATAAATAAGATTTTGCATTACGGGTGTATGGGGGGTACCCTTAGTTTTGGAGCTAAAAAAAAAATTTCAATTTTTCCTCTAGGGAATCACCGAAGACCCTTAACTACCGAGATTGAAAGAAATAGGTCCAGGGGTTTAGGCTGTAGTGAGAGGTACAGACATACAGACACACTGAAACATGTTTTTTGTGTACTAAATTTTCCTTAAAATTTTTATAAAAAAAATTGATATGCAAATTGTTAGTATTTAATAAAATACATTTTAAAACGTAATTTAAAAATTTAATCGTGTATCGGTTTTCAAGATATTGAATTTTCAAAAAAAAAATTGTATTATTTTTTTAAAAATCCAAAAACTATTTTTTCGAAAAAATTTTTAGTTTATATTTTTTCAAATGCAAAGCAGCTCCTGCATAAAAATTTTGGTTAAAATCGTTAGAGCCGTTGGTGAGAAATTCGAAAATCAAAAAAACCGTTCTATGACAGGTACCCCTAATAACATTTCCCCCCAAAATTTTTTTCACCAAAATATAGTCCATGTCCATAATATCACACTTAATTTTTTTTATCAAAATCGTTAGAGCCGTTTTCGAGATAAATAAGATTTTGCATTACGGGTGTATGGGGGGTACCCTTAGTTTTGGAGCTAAAAAAAAAATTTCAATTTTTCCTCTAGGGAATCACCGACGACCCTTAACTACCGAGATTGAAAGAAATAGGTCCAGTGGTTTAGGCTGTAGTGAGAGGTACAGACATACAGACACACTGAAACATGTTTTTTGTGTACTAAATTTTCCTTAAAATTTTTATAAAAAAAATTGATATGCAAATTGTTAGTATTTAATAAAATACATTTTAAAACGTAATTTAAAAATTTAATCGTGTATCGGTTTTCAAGATATTGAATTTTCAAAAAAAAAATTGTATTATTTTTTTAAAAATCCAAAAACTATTTTTTCGAAAAAATTTTTAGTTTATATTTTTTTAAATGCAAAGCAGCTCCTGCATAAAAATTTTGGTTAAAATCGTTAGAGCCGTTGGTGAGAAATTCGAAAATCAAAAAAACCGTTCTATGACAGGTACCCCTAATAACATTTCCCCCCAAAATTTTTTTTCACCAAAATATAGTCCATGTCCATAATATCACACTTAATTTTTTTTAGCAAAATCGTTAGAGCCGTTTTCGAGATAAATAAGATTTTGCATTACGGGTGTATGGGGGGTACCCTTAGTTTTGGAGCTAAAAAAAAATTTCAATTTTTCCTCTAGGGAATCACCGAAGACCCTTAACTACCGAGATTGAAAGAAATAGGTCCAGGGGTTTAGGCTGTAGTGAGAGGTACAGACATACAGACACACTGAAACATGTTTTTTGTGTACTAAATTTTCCTTAAAATCTTTATAAAAAAAATTGATATGCAAATTGTTAGTATTTAATAAAATACATTTTAAAACGTAATTTAAAAATTTAATCGTGTATCGGTTTTCAAGATATTGAATTTTCAAAAAAAAAATTGTATTATTTTTTTAAAAATCCAAAAACTATTTTTTCGAAAAAATTTTTAGTTTATATTTTTTTAAATGCAAAGCAGCTCCTGCATAAAAATTTTGGTTAAAATCGTTAGAGCCGTTGGTGAGAAATTCGAAAATCAAAAAAACCGTTCTATGACAGGTACCCCTAATAACATTTCCCCCCAAAATTTTTTTTCACCAAAATATAGTCCATGTCCATAATATCACACTTAATTTTTTTTATCAAAATCGTTAGAGCCGTTTTCGAGATAAATAAGATTTTGCATTACGGGTGTATGGGGGGTACCCTTAGTTTTGGAGCTAAAAAAAAAATTTCAATTTTTCCTCTAGGGAATCACCGAAGACCCTTAACTACCGAGATTGAAAGAAATAGGTCCAGGGGTTTAGGCTGTAGTGAGAGGTACAGACATACAGACACACTGAAACATGTTTTTTGTGTACTAAATTTTCCTTAAAATTTTTATAAAAAAAATTGATATGCAAATTGTTAGTATTTAATAAAATACATTTTAAAACGTAATTTAAAAATTTAATCGTGTATCGGTTTTCAAGATATTGAATTTTCAAAAAAAAAATTGTATTATTTTTTTAAAAATCCAAAAACTATTTTTTCGAAAAAATTTTTAGTTTATATTTTTTCAAATGCAAAGCAGCTCCTGCATAAAAATTTTGGTTAAAATCGTTAGAGCCGTTGGTGAGAAATTCGAAAATCAAAAAAACCGTTCTATGACAGGTACCCCTAATAACATTTCCCCCCAAAATTTTTTTCACCAAAATATAGTCCATGTCCATAATATCACACTTAATTTTTTTTATCAAAATCGTTAGAGCCGTTTTCGAGATAAATAAGATTTTGCATTACGGGTGTATGGGGGGTACCCTTAGTTTTGGAGCTAAAAAAAAATTTCAATTTTTCCTCTAGGGAATCACCGACGACCCTTAACTACCGAGATTGAAAGAAATAGGTCCAGTGGTTTAGGCTGTAGTGAGAGGTACAGACATACAGACACACTGAAACATGTTTTTTGTGTACTAAATTTTCCTTAAAATTTTTATAAAAAAAATTGATATGCAAATTGTTAGTATTTAATAAAATACATTTTAAAACGTAATTTAAAAATTTAATCGTGTATCGGTTTTCAAGATATTGAATTTTCAAAAAAAAAATTGTATTATTTTTTTAAAAATCCAAAAACTATTTTTTCGAAAAAATTTTTAGTTTATATTTTTTTAAATGCAAAGCAGCTCCTGCATAAAAATTTTGGTTAAAATCGTTAGAGCCATTGGTGAGAAATTCGAAAATCAAAAAAACCGTTCTATGACAGGTACCCCTAATAACATTTCCCCCCAAAATTTTTTTCACCAAAATATAGTCCATGTCCATAATATCACACTTAATTTTTTTTATCAAAATCGTTAGAGCCGTTTTCGAGATAAATAAGATTTTGCATTACGGGTGTATGGGGGGTACCCTTAGTTTTGGAGCTAAAAAATCTAGGGAATCACCGAAGACCCTTAACTACCGAGATTGAAAGAAATAGGTCCAGGGGTTTAGGCTGTAGTGAGAGGTACAGACATACAGACACACTGAAACATGTTTTTTGTGTACTAAATTTTCCTTAAAATTTTTATAAAAAAAATTGATATGCAAATTGTTAGTATTTAATAAAATACATTTTAAAACGTAATTTAAAAATTTAATCGTGTATCGGTTTTCAAGATATTGAATTTTCAAAAAAAAAAAATTGTATTATTTTTTTAAAAATCCAAAAACTATTTTTTCGAAAAAATTTTTAGTTTATATTTTTTCAAATGCAAAGCAGCTCCTGCATACAAATTTTGGTTAAAATCGTTAGAGCCGTTGGTGAGAAATTCGAAAATCAAAAAAACCGTTCTATGACAGGTACCCCTAATAACATTTCTCCCCAAAATTTTTTTTCACCAAAATATAGTCCATGTCCATAATATCACACTTAATTTTTTTTATCAAAATCGTTAGAGCCGTTTTCGAGATAAATAAGATTTTGCATTACGGGTGTATGGGGGGTACCCTTAGTTTTGGAGCTAAAAAAAAAATTTCAATTTTTCCTCTAGGGAATCACCGAAGACCCTTAACTACCGAGATTGAAAGAAATAGGTCCAGGGGTTTAGGCTGTAGTGAGAGGTACAGACATACAGACACACTGAAACATGTTTTTTGTGTACTAAATTTTCCTTAAAATTTTTATAAAAAAAATTGATATGCAAATTGTTAGTATTTAATAAAATACATTTTAAAACGTAATTTAAAAATTTAATCGTGTATCGGTTTTCAAGATATTGAATTTTCAAAAAAAAAATTGTATTATTTTTTTAAAAATCCAAAAACTATTTTTTCGAAAAAATTTTTAGTTTATATTTTTTCAAATGCAAAGCAGCTCCTGCATAAAAATTTTGGTTAAAATCGTTAGAGCCGTTGGTGAGAAATTCGAAAATCAAAAAAAACGTTCTATGACAGGTACCCCTAATAACATTTCCCCCCAAAAATTTTTTTCACCAAAATATAGTCCATGTCCATAATATCACACTTAATTTTTTTTATCAAAATCGTTAGAGCCGTTTTCGAGATAAATAAGATTTTGCATTACGGGTGTATGGGGGGTACCCTTAGTTTTGGAGCTAAAAAAAAAATTTCAATTTTTCCTCTAGGGAATCACCGAAGACCCTTAACTACCGAGATTGAAAGAAATAGGTCCAGGGGTTTAGGCTGTAGTGAGAGGTACAGACATACAGACACACTGAAACATGTTTTTTGTGTACTAAATTTTCCTTAAAATTTTTATAAAAAAAATTGATATGCAAATTGTTAGTATTTAATTAAATACATTTTAAAACGTAATTTAAAAATTTAATCGTGTATCGGTTTTCAAGATATTGAATTTTCAAAAAAAAAATTGTATTATTTTTTTAAAAATCCAAAAACTATTTTTTCGAAAAAATTTTTAGTTTATATTTTTTCAAATGCAAAGCAGCTCCTGCATAAAAATTTTGGTTAAAATCGTTAGAGCCGTTGGTGAGAAATTCGAAAATCAAAAAAACCGTTCTATGACAGGTACCCCTAATAACATTTCCCCCCAAAATTTTTTTCACCAAAATATAGTCCATGTCCATAATATCACACTTAATTTTTTTTATCAAAATCGTTAGAGCCGTTTTCGAGATAAATAAGATTTTGCATTACGGGTGTATGGGGGGTACCCTTAGTTTTGGAGCTAAAAAAAAAATTTCAATTTTTCCTCTAGGGAATCACCGACGACCCTTAACTACCTAGATTGAAAGAAATAGGTCCAGTGGTTTAGGCTGTAGTGAGAGGTACAGACATACAGACACACTGAAACATGTTTTTTGTGTACTAAATTTTCCTTAAAATTTTTATAAAAAAAATTGATATGAAAATTGTTAGTATTTAATAAAATACATTTTAAAACGTAATTTAAAAATTTAATCGTGTATCGGTTTTCAAGATATTGAATTTTCAAAAAAAAAATTGTATTATTTTTTTAAAAATCCAAAAACTATTTTTTCGAAAAAATTTTTAGTTTATATTTTTTTAAATGCAAAGCAGCTCCTGCATAAAAATTTTGGTTAAAATCGTTAGAGCCGTTGGTGAGAAATTCGAAAATCAAAAAAACCGTTCTATGACAGGTACCCCTAATAACATTTCCCCCCAAAATTTTTTTTCACCAAAATATAGTCCATGTCCATAATATCACACTTAATTTTTTTTATCAAAATCGTTAGAGCCGTTTTCGAGATAAATAAGATTTTGCATTACGGGTGTATGGGGGGTACCCTTAGTTTTGGAGCTAAAAAAAAAATTTCAATTTTTCCTCTAGGGAATCACCGAAGACCCTTAACTACCGAGATTGAAAGAAATAGGTCCAGGGGTTTAGGCTGTAGTGAGAGGTACAGACATACAGACACACTGAAACATGTTTTTTGTGTACTAAATTTTCCTTAAAATCTTTATAAAAAAAATTGATATGCAAATTGTTAGTATTTAATAAAATACATTTTAAAACGTAATTTAAAAATTTAATCGTGTATCGGTTTTCAAGATATTGAATTTTCAAAAAAAAAATTGTACAGTACAGCCTCGCTAGTCCGGACACATAAGGTTTCTACCGTGTCCGGAATAGCGAAATGTCCGGACTATAGAGAAAAAAATAAATACACAATTGACAACCGAAAACCCGCGCTGTGGTAAAACTTTTAAAGGGTAATCATATTCCCTTGAGCGTGTGTTGATTATAAAAAAAAAAAAAATTTAAATATATACATGTATGTATCTACGTATGTAAGCAATATGAACGCATTTTAATTTTTTTTAAAGAGTAGGAAAACACGTGTTAATTTTTGGTTGGAACGCTTTATCTAAAAACATCTTTTCAGCTTTTTCGCGTAACCTCTTTAGGAGAAGGATATCCATTTGAGATACATTATTTTGTTCGGCCCACTGAATGCCCTTGGCAAATATCCTACTTGCTTCATTGTTTGAAATTTTCGAAACTTCTTTGTTTACATTTTCATCTTCACTGTCTTGGTCTTCTACTTCATTTTGACCAGTTGCCCATTTATTGATTTCATATGTAGATGTGTCACCATTTGGATCAATTATTCTTATCATAGCAATCCGAGTCAATTTGTTGGCGTAACTGTGAAAGTGGTATAAGGTCTTCATTATTCCATTGGGATGCCAGTTCTGGCCATAATATTGACCAACTCTTTTTAATATTTTTCTCTCCGATACCTTTCCAAGCTGAATCTAAAAAATAAACAGCATCTCGCAAATTAAATTTTTTTAAGACTGCTGCAATGTTTTTATCATCTTCCAGTAGAATGTGGGCCAATAGCTGCTTTCTATATGCTACCTTTATATTCTGAATTAAATTTTGATCCATCGGTTGTAATATTGCTGTACAATTAGGCGGTAAGGTAAGAATAAGACTGAAGATGGGATCAAGGTTTATTTCGTCTTCTTTAGGATGAGATGGGGCATTATCCAAAACCAAAAGTGCTTTCAACGGCATGTTAATCTCTGTCAAAAACTTTTTCACACTTGGAATAAAATTATTCTTGAACCAATCAAATAAAATCGTTGTAGACATCCAGCCTTTTTTGGTAGCTTTATATGTATGCTACTGGAAGATTAACGTTCTTAAAAGCCCCCGGATTAACTGATTTTCGAATAACTAAGAGGGGTAACTTATGAGTTCCTGCAGCGTTAGAACATGGCATAAAAGTAACGCGATCTTTCGATATTTTTCTGCCAGAAGCAGATTTTTCATTCGCATGAACCCATGTCGTCCCCAGAAGAACCCTCCAAAAGACTCATCAGCATTATAAACCTGTTCTTCACATATGTTCATTTCTTGAATCAGTTTGAAAATTTTTTCTTGAAAAGGCTTAACAGCAGCAACGTCGCTAAATACTTTTTCGTCACAAATCGTAAGACATCGAATCCCATGTCGCAATTTAAATTTTTTCAACCAACCAGAACTTGCTCCGAAATCTTCTTTACCTTTCATCTCTTTGTAAAAGAATTTGGCTTTGGTTTGAATCATATCTGTTGAAATTGGCACATGTTGATTTCTTTGTTGGATGAACCATGTCATCAAGGCTTCCGCTGGGTTATCACCTTGTCTGATAATTTTTCTCTGTCCTTGAAGCAATTGTTGAATGTTCTTAGACCTTAAATTTAAGACCCTTATCTGATCCTTGAAATGTGTTAGATACAAATTTCCGAATTTTCATCTTATTCATTTTTATATCAAAAACAGTTAACTTCGAGACTTGAAAATTTCTGCTACTTGCCTAACTAATTTGCCAGTTTCAATATTATCTAATATTTTACATTTCTCAGAAAGTGTTAAAGTAACATGCTTCCTTTTCTTTGTAGAAGCCATAATAAGTAATAGCTTTTGTTTTAAAAAATTTTCAATAAGAAATTCAATTTAAACCAAAAAATATGCCTTATCCTTAAAGAAAGCTCACAATGAAATGTAACAGAGCATGAAAAATCAACGACCACAAATATAAACTTCGAATGAGTAAATTTGCAACGATTAAAATGTCTAGATTTCAGAGCCAACTACAAGCGACAAAACTAGTAGGGGATTCCCCGTAATCGTATGAGCAAACGTTTTTTCCAAGAAACGGAGTCAAATAAATATGTACATATGTATGTACATTTTACATACGCATTTTAATACGCTGTCCGGACTGCAGAGGTAAAATTTTGAAAGTGTCCGAAACATAGAGGTGTCCGGACTACTGAAGTGTCCGGGCTAGCGAGTGTCCGGACTAGCGAGGCTGTTCTGTATTATTTTTTTAAAAATCCAAAAACTATTTTTTCGAAAAAATTTTTAGTTTATATTTTTTTAAATGCAAAGCAGCTCCTGCATAAAAATTTTGGTTAAAATCGTTAGAGCCGTTGGTGAGAAATTCGAAAATCAAAAAAACCGTTCTATGACAGGTACCCCTAATAACATTTCCCCCCAAAATTTTTTTTCACCAAAATATAGTCCATGTCCATAATATCACACTTAATTTTTTTTATCAAAATCGTTAGAGCCGTTTTCGAGATAAATAAGATTTTGCATTACGGGTGTATGGGGGGTACCCTTAGTTTTGGAGCTAAAAAAAAAATTTCAATTTTTCCTCTAGGGAATCACCGAAGACCCTTAACTACCGAGATTGAAAGAAATAGGTCCAGGGGTTTAGGCTGTAGTGAGAGGTACAGACATACAGACACACTGAAACATGTTTTTTGTGTACTAAATTTTCCTTAAAATTTTTATAAAAAAAATTGATATGCAAATTGTTAGTATTTAATAAAATACATTTTAAAACGTAATTTAAAAGTTTAATCGTGTATCGGTTTTCAAGATATTGAATTTTCAAAAAAAAAATTGTATTATTTTTTTAAAAATCCAAAAACTATTTTTTCGAAAAAATTTTTAGTTTATATTTTTTCAAATGCAAAGCAGCTCCTGCATAAAAATTTTGGTTAAAATCGTTAGAGCCGTTGGTGAGAAATTCGAAAATCAAAAAAACCGTTCTATGACAGGTACCCCTAATAACATTTCCCCCCAAAATTTTTTTCACCAAAATATAGTCCATGTCCATAATATCACACTTAATTTTTTTTATCAAAATCGTTAGAGCCGTTTTCGAGATAAATAAGATTTTGCATTACGGGTGTATGGGGGGTACCCTTAGTTTTGGAGCTAAAAAAAAAATTTCAATTTTTCCTCTAGGGAATCACCGACGACCCTTAACTACCGAGATTGAAAGAAATAGGTCCAGTGGTTTAGGCTGTAGTGAGAGGTACAGACATACAGACACACTGAAACATGTTTTTTGTGTACTAAATTTTCCTTAAAATTTTTATAAAAAAAATTGATATGCAAATTGTTAGTATTTAATAAAATACATTTTAAAACGTAATTTAAAAATTTAATCGTGTATCGGTTTTCAAGATATTGAATTTTCAAAAAAAAAATTGTATTATTTTTTTAAAAATCCAAAAACTATTTTTTCGAAAAAATTTTTAGTTTATATTTTTTTAAATGCAAAGCAGCTCCTGCATAAAAATTTTGGTTAAAATCGTTAGAGCCGTTGGTGAGAAATTCGAAAATCAAAAAAACCGTTCTATGACAGGTACCCCTAATAACATTTCCCCCCAAAATTTTTTTTCACCAAAATATAGTCCATGTCCATAATATCACACTTAATTTTTTTTATCAAAATCGTTAGAGCCGTTTTCGAGATAAATAAGATTTTGCATTACGGGTGTATGGGGGGTACCCTTAGTTTTGGAGCTAAAAAAAAAATTTCAATTTTTCCTCTAGGGAATCACCGAAGACCCTTAACTACCGAGATTGAAAGAAATAGGTCCAGGGGTTTAGGCTGTAGTGAGAGGTACAGACATACAGACACACTGAAACATGTTTTTTGTGTACTAAATTTTCCTTAAAATTTTTATAAAAAAAATTGATATGCAAATTGTTAGTATTTAATAAAATACATTTTAAAACGTAATTTAAAAATTTAATCGTGTATCGGTTTTCAAGATATTGAATTTTCAAAAAAAAAATTGTATTATTTTTTTAAAAATCCAAAAACTATTTTTTCGAAAAAATTTTTAGTTTATATTTTTTCAAATGCAAAGCAGCTCCTGCATACAAATTTTGGTTAAAATCGTTAGAGCCGTTGGTGAGAAATTCGAAAATCAAAAAAAACGTTCTATGACAGGTACCCCTAATAACATTTCCCCCCAAAATTTTTTTTCACCAAAATATAGTCCATGTCCATAATATCACACTTAATTTTTTTTATCAAAATCGTTAGAGCCGTTTTCGAGATAAATAAGATTTTGCATTACGGGTGTATGGGGGGTACCCTTAGTTTTGGAGCTAAAAAAAAAATTTCAATTTTTCCTCTAGGGAATCACCGACGACCCTTAACTACCGAGATTGAAAGAAATAGGTCCAGTGGTTTAGGCTGTAGTGAGAGGTACAGACATACAGACACACTGAAACATGTTTTTTGTGTACTAAATTTTCCTTAAAATTTTTATAAAAAAAATTGATATGCAAATTGTTAGTATTTAATAAAATACATTTTAAAACGTAATTTAAAAATTTAATCGTGTATCGGTTTTCAAGATATTGAATTTTCAAAAAAAAAATTGTATTATTTTTTTAAAAATCCAAAAACTATTTTTTCGAAAAAATTTTTAGTTTATATTTTTTTAAATGCAAAGCAGCTCCTGCATAAAAATTTTGGTTAAAATCGTTAGAGCCGTTGGTGAGAAATTCGAAAATAAAAAAAACCGTTCTATGACAGGTACCCCTAATAACATTTCCCCCCAAAATTTTTTTTCACCAAAATATAGTCCATGTCCATAATATCACACTTAATTTTTTTTATCAAAATCGTTAGAGCCGTTTTCGAGATAAATAAGATTTTGCATTACGGGTGTATGGGGGGTACCCTTAGTTTTGGAGCTAAAAAAAAAATTTCAATTTTTCCTCTAGGGAATCACCGAAGACCCTTAACTACCGAGATTGAAAGAAATAGGTCCAGGGGTTTAGGCTGTAGTGAGAGGTACAGACATACAGACACACTGAAACATGTTTTTTGTGTACTAAATTTTCCTTAAAATTTTTATAAAAAAAATTGATATGCAAATTGTTAGTATTTAATTAAATACATTTTAAAACGTAATTTAAAAATTTAATCGTGTATCGGTTTTCAAGATATTGAATTTTCAAAAAAAAAATTGTATTATTTTTTTAAAAATCCAAAAACTATTTTTTCGAAAAAATTTTTAGTTTATATTTTTTCAAATGCAAAGCAGCTCCTGCATAAAAATTTTGGTTAAAATCGTTAGAGCCGTTGGTGAGAAATTCGAAAATCAAAAAAACCGTTCTATGACAGGTACCCCTAATAACATTTCCCCCCAAAATTTTTTTCACCAAAATATAGTCCATGTCCATAATATCACACTTAATTTTTTTTATCAAAATCGTTAGAGCCGTTTTCGAGATAAATAAGATTTTGCATTACGGGTGTATGGGGGGTACCCTTAGTTTTGGAGCTAAAAAAAAAATTTCAATTTTTCCTCTAGGGAATCACCGACGACCCTTAACTACCGAGATTGAAAGAAATAGGTCCAGTGGTTTAGGCTGTAGTGAGAGGTACAGACATACAGACACACTGAAACATGTTTTTTGTGTACTAAATTTTCCTTAAAATTTTTATAAAAAAAATTGATATGCAAATTGTTAGTATTTAATAAAATACATTTTAAAACGTAATTTAAAAATTTAATCGTGTATCGGTTTTCAAGATATTGAATTTTCAAAAAAAAAATTGTATTATTTTTTTAAAAATCCAAAAACTATTTTTTCGAAAAAATTTTTAGTTTATATTTTTTTAAATGCAAAGCAGCTCCTGCATAAAAATTTTGGTTAAAATCGTTAGAGCCGTTGGTGAGAAATTCGAAAATCAAAAAAACCGTTCTATGACAGGTACCCCTAATAACATTTCCCCCCAAAATTTTTTTTCACCAAAATATAGTCCATGTCCATAATATCACACTTAATTTTTTTTATCAAAATCGTTAGAGCCGTTTTCGAGATAAATAAGATTTTGCATTACGGGTGTATGGGGGGTACCCTTAGTTTTGGAGCTAAAAAAAAAATTTCAATTTTTCCTCTAGGGAATCACCGAAGACCCTTAACTACCAAGTTTGAAGAAAATACCTCCGGCGGTTTAGGCTGTAGTTCGAGGTACAGACATACAGACATACAGGCATACAGACATACAGACATACAGACAGACAGACGGAATTGTCGGACCCACTTTTTTCGTCTTCGCTATCATCGTAATGTCAACTTTGATCAAAATCTCGAGTTCGATTTTTTTTCCAAATGCAGAACTTGCCCTATAGTACCTATATCGCAAGTAAAAATATTATCTAAAATTTTTTTTCGAAAAAATAGGTTTTTGAAAATTCAATATCTTGAAAACGGATACACGATAAAATTTTTAAATTACGTTTTCAAATGTATTTTATTAAATACTAACAATTTCCATATCCATTTTTCTAATACAAATTTTAAAGAAAATTTAGTACACAAAAAACATGTTTCAGTGTGTCAGTATGTCTGTACCTCTTCCTACAGCCTAAGCCACTGGACCTTTTTTCTTCAATATCGGTAGTTAAGAGTCTTCGGTGATTTCCTAAAGGGGAAATTGAATTGTTTTTTAGCTCTAAAACTAACGGTACCCCCCATACAGACGTAATGCAAATATTATTTATCTCGAAACGATTTTGATAAAAAAATTAGGTGTGGACTACATTTTGTTCAAAAATGATTTTGGGCAAAATGTTACCAACGGTACCTGTCATAGAACCGTTTTTTTTTGATTTTCGAATTTCTCATATAACACGATTTTAACCAAAAATTCAGCAAGAAATTTTAAAATAATATTGTATATAAAATATTCGCAAAAATATTTTTTGGGTTTAAAAAAAAAAAAAATTCCAAGTTTTTTTTTGAAAAATCGATATCTTTAAAACGTTTGAACGATTATTTTTGAAATTATTTCCTAAAATCTATACTACTAAATACTTTAAATTGGCATCCCAAATTTTGTTCTCGAAAAATTTTAAAGAAATTCGTTATATAAAAAAATTACCTTAATAAAAAAACGATTTTAAACTTTGTTTGCATAAATTCATACTTTTCCGGAAATCAGACGGCAATTCCATGCATTTGAATATTATTATCTCATTAAATCCATGTTTTATATTTATAAAATATATTTTAAATTAAAATGCACTTTTACATAGGAGCAAGTTCGTGCGATCCAGTCGTGCATTTTATTTTATATTTTCTTTCTAGAGACAATGGCGCAAAATTTTAGTTGAATTAATATGATGTTAAAGCTGTTTTAGTATGAAACTAGGTTAAAACAACGATTTTGGAAATTTTAATCGAATATAACATCATAACTTCTCTACCCTTTTATTAAAGTTAAAATCATCGAATAACTATTTTATTTCTTAAGTATCGTGCTATTTACAAACACCACAAAAGGTCTGTTTATTTAGTTTTTTGCACGAACTGTCATTGTTTCAGGTGTGTTCAGAGGCAATTTGTATTAGTATTTGTATTTTTTATTCATTCATTCAAACTTAAAACTATATAACAATATACCAATAAGAAGATGAATAATAGTAATCATTGGTCGCGTTCACCTCGTAGTCCGATAGGGTATCTAAGATACTTTAGTATCCGATACGTTGGCGAACGACCAAAACCGGATAGGTACCATTTACTGTCAAAGTCAAAAAACGACGTGAATCGACCAGGGTTGGCCGAATCAACTACATGCCTAATTTACTACAATTTGTTACGTCTGCTACATACGTAGTTAATTCATAAAAAAATAGAATAATGGAAACCAAACAATTTTGCACATTTATGATCTTAATCTTATGAAGGTTTGTACAAAAACTGAAAATGTTTCATTTACCATAAGGATGAGAAATTGTAGGAATTATACATGATAGATGGGAAGTTTATTTTTGGAGACAAACAATTTTCTTTGGCATAATTAAAGGATTTGGATTATGAATACATGATTTAAAAATATTTTTTAATGCTGAATTTATTGTCCAAGGTATGTTTATTTATTTATTTATTTATTTATTTATTTATTCGTCTTAAAAGCTACACACTCTACTTAGACTATTTGAATTATGATAATAACATGATAAAATACATAATTTAACATATAGCATTATAACAAATTTAATAATTTATGTTTCAAAACATTTCTATTAATACTAAAATCAATTGCAAAATCATATTCATTAAAATCCATACAAGCTCTTGTGATAGGATTATGCTTAGCATAACAAGTACTGTGGTAAGGAACATTTAAAAAATCGCAGTTACGCGGGCGCAAGTTTCGAGAAGGCGCATAAATAAAAAACATAGATAACAAAACCGGACAGTCAATATTACAATTCAATACATCAAAAGCAAAAAGTATTGAGTTTAATTTTCTTCTCTGAGCAAGAGGTTTTAGATCAATTAAAATACACCTCGTCTCATAAGAAGGAACATTAGAATAACCAAAAATTTTTCGTAAGGCAAACTTTGTGAACCTTTTTTGAACTTTTTCTATACGACAAATGCTAGACGCGGTAAAGGGGCTCCATATAAGAGTACAATATTCTAAATGTGGTCGGACAAGACTAGAATAAAGAGCTTTCAATGTATATGGGTCTTCGAAATCTTTTGAATTTCGAATAACAAACCCTAGCATAGAGTTTGCTTTTGAGATCGCATGGTCTATGTGATTTGAAAAATTCATCTTAGAATCGAAGATTACGCCTAGATCCTTATGGCAATCAAATCTCTGTAAAATGTCGTTTTCGAGTTTATAATTATAATATAATGGACTATGATTTCTAGAAAATGTCACAACGCTACATTTTTTATTGTTAAAATATAGCCCATTGATATTACACCATTTAATTAAATTATTTAAATCAATTTGAACGTTCTTTGCATCGTTCAATGAATTTATGGAGCTGAATATTTTCAAATCATCAGCAAATAGAAGATATTTAGAAAAAGTAAGATGTAATGGTAAGTCGTTAATAAAAATGATAAAAAGAAGTGGTCCAAGGTGACTACCTTGAGGAACACCCGAAAAATTTATAATTTCCTTAGACAAGGCATTGTCAATTTTCACCACCTGTTTTCTACCTACTAAATAACTCTTTATCCACATTAGGAGCTGGGAGTGGAATCCAAACATCTCTAGTTTTCTTAAGAGAACACTATGTTGAACGCGGTCGAAAGCCTTTGAAAAATCAGTGTAAATAGTGTCGACTTGGGAACGCATTTCCATCTGAGATAGACAAAAATTTGAAAATATTGATAAATTTGTAGTGGTGGATCTACCTTTTATGAAACCATGTTGGTAAACTGAAATATTATTATGAATAAGATTATACAATTTGTTTTTTACAACAGCTTCGAAAACCTTAGGAATTAACTGCAGTTTTGCGATTGGTCTGTAATTTTCAACCGAACTTTTTGTACCTGATTTATGAAGGGGAGTTATTATAGAGTATTTCCATTCATCTAAGAACTCACCATTACTTAAAGAAAGGTTAAATATTATACAAAGTGGAGTAGCAAGTATATTAGCACAAGTTTTTAAAAGAATTGGTGGAATATTGTCTGGTGAAATAGAAAAATTATTTTCAAGAGATAAAAGTACTTGTAAAACATTGTCTACAGATAACTGCAAATTACCAAGATCAACCACAGGATCTGAATTTATTGTGTTGGCATAATCTAATTTGAGATCAATAAAATTAGATTGAAAAAACGACGCAAAGTTATTGCAAATTATATTAATATCATCGGACAGCACATTTTTATAAGTGATGCTAGATGGAATCCCAATTGAGTTTCTTTTCGTGTTCATATATGACCAAAAACTCTTAGGGTTATTCTTAATATTCGATTCAAGAGACGAGATGTATTGCTTATATAAAAATTTTTTCAAAAACTCATACTCCCTTCTAATTTGTTTGAACTGTTCATTTAAATGAATTGAAGATTTTTTAATTTTATTAAGTTTATTCATGACATTTTTCAGTCTTGATATACTTTTGTTGAACCAAATAGGTTTATTCAAACTTTTAAATAAAGTTTTT
Organism: Chrysotoxum bicinctum; assembly: GCA_911387755.1. Taxonomy (NCBI): domain Eukaryota; kingdom Metazoa; phylum Arthropoda; class Insecta; order Diptera; family Syrphidae; genus Chrysotoxum; species Chrysotoxum bicinctum. Next base: position 141,235,857 of record OU426987.1, on the reverse strand, counting down.
TTAGGAACGTAAGAAGAAACCGCTGAATCTAAAATGTTCCGAAACAGAGTAAAAGCTTGTTTAGTATCTTCACCACTTAAGATATGTTGCCACTCTATTGTGCTCAAATAAGTTTTTATGGAATCATAATCAGCTTTTTTAAAATCATACAATTGTAAATTATTATTTGATTTAGATTCATTCAAAATGGAAAAATTAAAAACTATTTCAACTGAATTGTGATGAATGCTATTTTCTAATATTTTATAAGATGGTTCATTACATTGAGCTTCAAGGCAATTATCAATAAAAATTAAATCTAAAATACGACCAATAGAATTAGAAATATTGTTGATTTGATACACATTTAAGGCTGATAAACTATCAATAACATTATATTCATAATCTTTGACAACATTATAAGGAAACATTTGCTTTTCATCATTTGAGAATTTCCAATTAATATTAGGCAAATTAAAATCTCCAACAACTACAAAATAACAATTTTCATCTTTATCATTAGCAATATCTAAAATATTTTTAATATGAGACTCATACAAAGAATTTTGAGATGAAGGTGGGATATATGATACAAAAATATATAAATGAATCATTTTAAAAGATTGAATAAATAGATCTACACAGACACAAATCTGATCAATTTCGAAAGAATGATAAGGTAGTTTAATTTCTCTACTTGTAAAATTTGAGTGAACAGCCAACAAAACTCCTCCTCCTCTAGTTTGACCAGTTTGACGATCTTTGCGAAAGACATTGTAATCGGAAGGGAAATATTCACCATTCAAAAAGTTATCATTTAACCAAGTTTCAGTTAAAGCTATAATGTTGTATGGACAGTCCAGGACAGCAATAAAGAAATCATGCGATTTGGTTCTCAAACCGCTCGCATTATGATAATAGATGGAAAAACTGTTGTCATAGCTAAAAATCGGAAGATCATTCACTATGTTGATGTTGGATTTTGTTTTTGGACTAGTCCGTTTTTTGGATGGTTCACAAACTGCTTAACTTGTACACCAGTTGGCCATAAAGATGATTGAAGAACAGCATTGAAAGATCCCGAAGGTACACCAAGTTTAAAATTTATAAAATGTAGTTGAGAAACATCTGCATCTTTCTTTACCAGTTTAGAGCAAATAAGATTTTCTGCTGGCAGATTTAACTTTTGTGCAACAAATTTCTTAATGTCGTTTTCATTGACAGTATTTTTAAGCCGAGAAACATGTATAAAGCGAAGTTTAGGTACAGAAGGAAGAACGGAAACGGCGAGAACATCGCTGCCTATTAAATGTTTTTGTTTCATACACTTATTAGTGACATTATTGCTTACAACAGCTTCAGCAACACGATCATCAACAGCAACAAGTTTTTCACTTTCGTTCGCACCTTCACCACGATCATCAACAGCAACAAGTTTTACTGTATCAACATTAACATCAGCAATATCATCAACATCACCAACATCACCGCGAGCATCGACAGCAACACGATCATCAACAGCAACAAGTTTTTCTCTATCAACATTAACAACAGAAATATCATCAACATCACCAACGTCACCGCGAGCATCGACAACAACAACATCTGATACAATTGAGTTATTATTATTACTAGTGTCATTGTTGCTAGCATCAACATCGATTTTTTTCGTAGGAACATTGTTCTGGTTAGGTGCCAATTTGACTTTATTGGAATTGGATAACGTAGAAGTTGATAACATTTTAGTTGATGAGGGAGTGAGAGAGGAACGCGTAGGAACGTTATATTTTAACGAAGAGCGACTCTGAGGTGTAGAGGTTTCTTCGAGAGGAACTTTTTTGTTTTTTGTATTAGTAATTGACTGTTTCTTTTTATCAGTTACACTTAAACTTGCTGTTCTCTGAGCACGAGTAGAAATACGGATGTTTCGACTCAGATCCGGAGAAGGTATTGCACTCTGAGAAGAAGAACTTGTAGATGGAACATCGAGCAACATAGAAAGTTCTCTTAATTTGTCAATGCACTGTTTTAAAGGAATGAGAATGCACTTTTCGCATTTAAAGAACAAATGTTTATTTGATTTGAAAGTGATAATTTCTTTTTTATCGATAAAGTTTATACATCCCGCATGTATGCTTCTGCCACAAACACCACATGACAGTAAGGAAACATCATCAACAACCTTTAAGCATTTATCACATTTAGAATTCATTTTAAGTAAATAATAGAAGAGAGCACAAAAAAAAACACAGCCGGCTTCTTAACTTTATACTTTATGTTTATACACTTATGTTGCGACGAGTTAGTTGCAGCAAGAGACCATTTGCTAATCCGCAAAGCAAACAAATAATATTATACATATACTGGATTACAAATCCTATGAATTTTTTTTAAAAATATAATATGGTATAGCCCTTATAAATATATACAACTTACAATGTCTCTATTAAGTTTTTAGTTCAATTTTTTGATAATTTAATCCTGCAATGAGGAAAGGTAAATTGAAAAGGGCAGATTTTTTAACCACAAATTATCTGACGCCAACCAGCTTTTTTTTGTTATTTTAATTAGCGGTGAGCTTTAAGCCGACAGAGTTAAGCTACGAATTCTTTTAGTTCTTGTTCGCGTTTGGTGAGCAGACGCTGTCGTTTCAAGGTACGTACATATAAATATTACCAAAAAACTTTTTAAAAATAATGAAAACCAATAACTGGCAATTAAATTTAAACTTGAAACTGTTTATTTTGTTTATGAATAAGTCCAACTAACATACTATCCAGAGCTAAACTCTTGAAATCTGACAAAAAAAAACTCCCATAGAACTCTCTTATATCCCATTGTTATACCTAAGTATTAATATCTTGTTATGAAACTGAACTGGGTTTCATAACATTTTTATTTTAAGAGGTAAACACTTTTGCAGCTTACAACTACTTAAATCTTATAGCTAAACTATTTTCTCTTCTTGCAATAAGATTATATAAGCTTATAGTCTTAAAAGAATCCTTTTCTGAAAACTCAGTTCTAAATAATATGTCCATATAATCCCATAACAAATCATGTTTGAGAGTTAAGATCATTTCATATTTCTATGAAAACCCTAAAAGAATTTGAGTTTAATACCTCCTATATCAAGAAACAATCTGAAGTTCAAAGAATAAAAGCTTTGCAGTAGGATCCGAATGAGATCTTTAATGCAACAAACTTTACTTTTCTCAATTAGTAAATTAGTACTAGACGTACCAAATGTTAAAAAGTTACAGTTCGGCCAACCCTGTACTCGACACAAAAGAAAATAGATCAGCTGAAATGTCAGCTGTTCTTCAAAATTCCCCTTGGATAGTTAAGTATACCAAACATTTTTGGATAGCTTTAGATTTCTACTTGACATCAGCTGTTTCGTTAATCAGTTGTTTTTTCCTATGGGATTACAGGTTAGGTTAGGTTGGAGTGGCTGTCTAGCTGTTGTTGACTCACTTAGACCTCAAGGGTCCGTTGTGATACCACTAAAGAGGTTACTCATGGGAGAGTAATGAATTTAAACAAACCATTTCGTGCTTTTAATAAAGTTAGAGAGACATTTTGTGTCGATTGTTGCCAGTTCACTGGTATTATCGAAGAAGGGATTACCGAGATAATTATTCCTTCTATTGGAGAGTGCTGGACATGTACATAGAAGGTGTTGGACTGTTTCCTCTTCCTCCTCGTCCATGCAGCTTCTACAGAAGTCATTTGTGTAGACTCCTAGCCTCAAAGCATGTCTACCTATGAGGCAGTGTCCTGTTATAACTCCTATTGTAGAGCTTATATTTTGTCTGCTCAGGGAGATCAAACCTTTTGACCGTTTTAGGTCTATGCTTGGCCATATTTGTTTAGTTGCCAGGCAGGTGGTACCCTGTGACCATCTAGCATTTGTTGATTCTAGAGCATATTGTTTGAGAAGATGTTTGCATGTAGCAAGTGGTGTTCCTATGTTATGTTTTTGTCTAACAGTAGGCAGAAGTGTTCCGTTTTTGGCGAGCTCATCGGCCTTGCAATTTCCCGGAATGTCTCTGTGGCCCGGCACCCAAATAAGGTGAATATTAAACTGTTCTGTCATCTCATTCAGAGATGATCGACAATCGTGGACCAATTGAGAGTTAGTGGAGACAGACGCGAGAGATTTGAGGGCGGCTTGGCTGTCCGAGAAGATCCGTATATCCTTGCAAGATATAACGTTTTCTTTGAGCCAGGATAGTGCCTCTTTAATCGCCATTTCTTCTGCCTGGAATACACTACATTGATTGGGAAGTCTGTATGAGATTTAGTTGTTTTGAATAGATGCCACTTCCAACACCGTAATCGGTCTTAGAACCGTCTGTATAGAAGTGTACAGCATTGTCTTCCAGGGGTCTCTCTTCTTCCCAAGACGATCTTGAAGGGATGGAAACCAGGAAGTTGTTATCGAATACCATTTTTGGGGTGGTATAGTCTAAGCGATCTGGGATAGATCTGAAGTTGTCTAAGATGGTTGTATGACCAGTATTGTTACTGATCCATTGAGAGGTGGCTCTAAGTCTCACGCATGAGTTGGCTGCCACCATTTTGGAGAAGATGTCAAGAGGTGTTAGGTTTAAAAGCACTTCCAGGGCTGCAGTTGGTGTCGAGCGAAGTGCTCCTGTGATGCACATACCTGCTGATCGCTGGACTTTGATGAGTTTATTTAGATTTACCATCTTGTCCAGTGCGGTCCACCATATGACAACTCCATAAATGAGTATCGGTCTAATAACCGAGGTGTATAGCCAATGGGTTATTTTTGGGGAGAAGCCCCATTTCGATCCTATTGCCTTTTTACAAGTGAAAAGCGCTACGGTAGCCTTTTTTACTCTTTCATCAATATTTGCCTTCCAATTTAGTTTTTTGTCTAAAATGAGGCCTAAATATTTGGCTTGGTCGGAAAAGCTTAATGGTATTCCTTTAATCTTGGGTGGGTTAATCTGAGGAATTTTGTACCTTCTCGTAAAGAGTACTAATTCTGTTTTATGTGGATTGACGTCCAAGCCACACTGCTTAGCCCACTTTGTTAGCCTGTTTAAGGCATTTTGTAGGAGTTCTAAGAGAACTTGGGGATGTTTCCCAGATACAGATATTGCAACATCGTCAGCATAGGCAATCACCTTGAAACCCTCTGCTTCCATTGATGTTAGCAGTTCGTTTACTACCATGTTCCATAAGAGAGGCGAAAGGACCCCACCTTGGGGGGTACCTCGATTCACCGATCTGGTGGTAGTAAAACTTCTCATGCTGGAAGTTATTGTCCTGCTTTTGAGCATGAGACTTATAAGATCAATGAGTGGTTTCTCTAATTCCAGCTTGTTCATTGCTGTTGTGATCGCCTGGTAGCTGACGTTGTTGAAAGCTCCTTCGATATCTAGGAAAGCTACTAGATTATATTCTTTGTATTTGAGGGAATATTCAATACCACGTACCAGCGAATGAAGTGCTGTTTCTACTGATTTTCCCTTAGAGTACGCATGTTGAGCTGTGGAAATGAGACATGGTTTTAAATTATGTCTGATGTGAATTTCAATCAATCTTTCCAAGGTTTTAAGAAGGAAGGATGATAGGCTGATTGGTCGTAGATCTTTAGGGCTAACGTGAGAGGGTTTCCCTGCTTTAGGAATGAAGACTACTTTTGCCATTCTCCAGGCTTTAGGAATATATCTCAACCTTACGCAGCTCGTCAGAATGATTTCCAATGGTGGAATGATCATGTCAGAGCATTTTTGTAGTTCGGCCGGAATGATTCCGTCTGGTCCTGGAGATTTATATGGATCAAAGCTGTCTACAGCCCATTGCAGTTTTTCCCGCGTTATTAGATCAACTGTGTCGCTTGTAGCGGTTTGAGACTCTGATGTTGAGTTGTAAAGTATATTAGAGCTACCTGGAAAGTGGGTGTCTAATAACAGATTAAGAGATTCTTCATCTGTGGTAGTCCATGTGCCTGCATCTGTCGTTAAAGCACTAGGTATAGTTGGACTTTTTGAGAGAATTTTCCTGAGTCTTGAGGCTTCTGAAGTATTTTCTATTTTTCCACAGAAGTTTCTCCAAGAAGACCTCTTGCTCTTCCTTAATTCTTTTTTATATTGCCTTAGAGCTTGTTTATATAAGTCCCAATCAGAGGGGGATCTAGTGTATTTAGATCTATTGAAGAGTTTGCGACAGCTCTTCCTGAATGGTTCTAGATCTTTGTGCCACCAATGAGGTTTCTTTTTACCCTTTATAATGGTAATAGGGCATGAAGTCCTCATTGATTCGTTAAGGGCTTCGGTGAGATGATTTACCGAGAGGTCTAGTTCATCTTTGGTGGAGGGGCTTTTAAGAAGGTTGTGGTCAAGCAGTTGTGCGAGTACCTCCCTATATCGTTCCCAGTTAGTGTTACGGTGATTGCGAAATCCCGTAGATATATTTGCCACATCACTGAGATCAAACTGAATATATCTGTGATCAGAGTAGGAATTCTCTTTTGAGACATACCAGTTTGAAATCAGGTTATGGATCGAGTCAGAGGTAAGTGTAATATCAAGTACCTCTTTCCTGTTCTTGGTTACAAATGTAGGTTCATTACCAATATTATTAATGAGTAGATTAGTGCTTAGTATGTAATCAAATAAGGACTCACCTCTCTCATTTATGTCAGAGCTACCCCATACCGTGTGATGGGCGTTAGCGTCCATACCGATTAGGAGACCCACTTTCTTCGATTGCGCGTCCGCAATTGCCTTCCTTAAGGTGTTTCCTGGAACTGGGCTGTCGTGGCCAAGGTAGGAGGACATGAGCCAGTAGGTGGCTTTATCCGTTGTTAGGACAGCGGTGGTAGTGTCCTTGTCGCTGTAATTGGGGAGTAAAAATACATTTAAGTCTTTTTTTACTAATATGCATGACCTTGGTTCACCTTTCTCCGATGCATATAATAGAGTATAACCAGGAGTCCTGAGGCCCCTGATGATGGAGTTAGAGACCCACGGCTCCTGTATCAAGACGATGTCCTCTTTGTTGCTATGCAGTCGGAGTACCAGGTTATTCGTGGCCATGATGGCGTGATGGAGATTAATCTGAACTAATCGCAGCATTGCTACTTTTAGCCAGATCAACCTCCACCACTGTTTTGTCGGCGTTTTCATCGTCTGAGGAGGAATGAAGTAGGATTTCCTCACTCAGAGTGTTGCCTAAGGTCGAGTCTTCAGTATCCATGTCGGAATTGCTGTCGACTATGGAATTAGCCTCCGCGTCGGATGGCTTGTTCGGGGCTTTGGAGATCGGTGGTTCCTCGTGTGGTGTTGCATCGACCTCCATTATTTGGGGTTGTGAAGCGTTTCCTTCCGCTGAAGGGGCTTCTGTGGGGGGCGCGTTAAGCGAATCTTCATCTTTTTTATAGATGCGAACTGTGACTTCGTCGAAACCATACTTAATCACGCCTTCGGTCGCGGCCAGTGGAGCTAGCGATTCCCTATTGATCACCAAGAGAGCTGATCTATAGCGACCCACTGTCTCCTTCTCAACCTTTGGGACTTTCCAGTCGTGAGTAGGCAGGCTTGGATTGCTGGTTTTGATTAATTTCAAAATCATATCCGGGCAGTTATGTAGAGCCGGGACCATTATACGTGCTCTTGGTCGGCAAGGGATATTCTCCCTTGTAACAACTTCGAGCTTGGCACCCGGCCAGACTTCTGGCAAGCCATTGACAGCAGCCCTGTACAGATCGAAAGATCTCTGATCTCCACAGGCGATGAGTTTGATACGATTTTGGTACCATCCTGCATCGGCTGTGTCAGGGAGAGGTCCCGGATTCTCCTCGATGACAGATAAAAATCTGAAACCAAGGTGAGCCTTGACGTCTGCCCATTGATCATGAGAGATGTTACCATCCACATGACTCCTGTCAATGACCGCGGCTATGATCTTGTCTTTGAGCGCGTCTCTAAAAGAAAGATCTTTATTGAAGGCTGTTGTGCTGCTGGAATGCACTTTCTGCCTTTTCGCTTCAGGCTTGTCGCCCTCAAGAGACCTATTACGCTTTGACGTTGAGTCGCTGCAGGTCGTTTTGGTTTTTCTGCTAAGGAAGCCACTAGCCCACTCGAGTTTTCGCGTTTGCTCGGGGGTTCTTTCCGCCGCCGGTATGACACCGACTGCGGCCAGAATCCGCGCAGCATTACGCTGATCTCGACTGGCCTGTGCCTTCATGGACCTCTTTCTGGCCGACCCAGAACTATGTCCGTGTGACACAGTTGTGGATCCACCTCCAGAGTTAATCGCTACCGATGCCAATCGGGGTGCGCCCACATCCTTCGAGTCATTTCCACATGTCGTAGATTTTGCCTCTCCGGATGGAGTGTCCCTTCTTGGGGTCGCTTGCGACGTCCTAGCAGGAGCGGGGATGGGGTTGGTTGTGGAATACCCGCCCTTGGGACAGCCGAGCGTCACAGCTGTACCACTGACGGGTAGTTCTTTCATGTAAAGGTTGCGGCTAGTAGAGGGAGAAGGATTCCCGCCACCAGTAGCAACCACCGGGTTGGCAACCCGTTCGCACCCCTGAGTTGACTCGACAGCCTTTCCAGGAGATGCGACCGCATTGTCAGCCCTGGCTCGATTTATTTTGTTTATTATTTTTCGATTTGATTGTTTGTTTTTCATTTTGTTCCCACGAGTAATGCGGAAAGACGGTCAGCCCCGGCAGAGCCGCTTACCGGGGCAAGGCAAAAAATATGACGGACCTTGCCACAGCATCCGAAAGAGCTCGTTAATGGCTGGTTTATCCCCCAGCCTTTCATTCTTCGGCACGGTTTAAAATACGCTCACACCACCACTGAAATTAGGAACCTCTAAACTATGATTGAATTGGGTTTCCGAACGTTGCACTATTGAGGAGTTATAACAATTCGGCGACCCAACTCAACCTTAGCTAATCACCATCCTGCCAAAAACGCACAGAACTACTGTGGTGATCATTGCCCGCCTGGCACCCACTAGGAGGGTTTGAATGAGGATTTTTGCCGGGCTATGGGATTACAACAACACCAACAAATCCAGATACCTTTGGATACGTACCCGAACGCGACCATTCCTTAACTGGGAAGTTAGTGTGAATGACACATCAATTGAAAATCCATTGCTAACTGATGTGGGGTGACAATAGTGTAAATTAAAATGCAAGAAAATGAAATTTTAAATACAAGAAAATGAAAAATGAAAAAAGCTTGCTAGCAACTGTATAGAAATAAAATGCACGACTGGGTCGCACGAACTTGCTCCTATGTAATCGACTGGGAATTTTAAAAACGAATGTTATTAAGAAAATTGTTCATAAGGATAAAATTAATTTTTATATTCTTTTAGTAGTAACAGAATGCTATGCAAATATGAATTTATGCAAGAACAAAATTTATAAGTCCTTGTAGTGGTTTCTTTAAAAGAAGCTTTTATATACAAACTTTATAAAAGCTTTTTAAAAAAAAATTTTGGTACGCTAATTTAAAGTTTTTATTATTGTTCGAATAAAAATTAAATTTACGAAAAGAAATATTAACCCATTTCGGAGATATCGAATTTTCAAAAAAAAGAAAAAAATAGATTTTTTTTCAAAAATTCAAAAAATATTTATTTTAAAGTTTTGAAATGCAATGTGTTTTAGACTTTTTAGAAGCTTCTCTATAAAAATTTTCATTAAGATCCGTTATGTGGATAATGAGAAATTCAAAATTCGAAAAAATGGTTCTATGGTAGGTACAAGCTGTAATATCTTAATTTCAAAATTTTTTTTATTAAATTAAAGATCGTAAAAATTAATTGAAAGAAAAAAAAATGTTATCAAAATTCTAGCTGCCGTTTTCGAGAAAAATACGAATTTTGAAAACCATTTTTTTTTAATTTTTTAGCATTTGTATGGTAGGTACCTTAATTTTTAGGTAAAATAAAAAATTTTGTTTCACATCTTGTATATCATATTGAGAAACTTTTATTTATCAAGTTTAAAAAAAATCTAGCATGGGGTTTTCGAAATATTGAGTTTTGAAAAAAAAATTTTGAAGTTTTTTTTAAAAATCCAAAAAAATTTTTTTTTGAAAATCACAATTCTATTTATGTGTTTGGGGAGCTTTAGCAAGAAAAAAATGATCAAAATCGGTTGAACCGTTTTTATGAAAATCAAAAACAAAAAAAAAAAAAAAAAAAAAAAAACGGTTCCATGGGGGGTACCCTCAATAACCATTTTTCGGAAATTTTTTTCCAACCAATACCTAGATTTAATTAAATGAAATTTTTCTGTATCTTCATTTTTAAAATCTGTTGAACAGTTTTTGAGAAAAAAAATGTTTATAAAATTTCGAAAAAAGTTCGTATGGGGGGTACCGTTATTTTTGGTCTTAAAAAAAAAGAAAAAAACGTGTGGGGGGAAAAAACTTAATAATGATATGTACCAAGTTTAAAGAAAATCGGCCGAGTCGTTTAGCCTGTAGTCGAACAGACAGACAGACAGACAGACAGACAGAATTGCGAGACCCACTTTTTTAGTCTTCGCTATCATCGTAATGTCAACTTTGATCAAAATCTCGAGTTCGATTTTTTTTACGAATGCATAACTTGCCTTATAGTACCTATAAGTCGCAAGTAAAAATATAATGAGATACTTAACAATTCATTAAAAAAAAATACATCTTATAGTTATTTTATTTTACATCAATTTTATAGGTGCTGAAGAAAAATACTAAATAAGTGATTCGATACAATTAAAATTCAAAGTGAATAACCAGTCTTTAACCTTTTTATTAAAAATTGAAAAACGGAGGGTTTCTCTTATAGATAACGGCAATTTATTGAATATATTTGGAGCTGTGTATGTATAAAAATGAGAGAAATGTGTTCTATAAGCAAAAGGTACATTAACAAAGTTCATATTGCTTACACGAAGGTTGTACATTTGAATATTCCTACTAGGAATATTTCCGCTTTGTTTGAAAACTCCTTTAAAACATTAAAAACATATAAGTGTCTCATTGGTAGAATAAGCAATTCTTTAAATAAAGGCCAACTTTCAGCCAAGCGAAAAGCAAAAAAGCTTAATTAAATACATTTTACGTGTGACCAACAACATATATGTTTTGATTATTTGAATATGATCTTTCCAATTTAGATTGAAATCAATTACTACTCCTAAGTACTTAAACTGTTGAACAGTTTCAATTTTAAAGCAATTATCTGTGCAATGTAAATTGGTTATAAAATTACTTCTACCACACTTATGAATAGGTAAAGAAAAGTGTTTGCAATCGTGAGCATGAAACCGTAAATTAAAGTCATAAATACTATTTCCAGATACCTTAAAACACATCAATTTAGTTTTTTCGCTGATAATCAATTTATGATAAGTAAACCACAACCTTAATTGTTCAAGATCTTCTTCAATATTTAAAATACTTTCAAAGATAGTCCCAGATGAATACGTAAAAACTATGTCGTCAGCAAAAGCAGTAGAAGTACCATTTAATTTGAGTTCGAAAATTGAATTGATGTAAATCAAGAAAAACAAAGGGCCAAGTACCGATCCCTGTGGAACACCGTTCTTTAACAGTCTTGGTTCACTAAAGATTCCATTATTATTAACTTGTTGTTTTCTATTTTTTAAATACGAATGTAGCAAATTGAAAAAACTACCGCGAAAACCTGCATTATAAAGTTTAGTTAGCAAAAGATCGCGGTTCACCAGATCGAAAGCTTTAGTCATATCAATAAACAGAACCATAGTTGATTTGTCGCTATTTAAACTTCCATAAAGTTGACTACACACCCTTAATATAGCATCTTCTGTTGACAATCCTGCTCTAAAACCAAACTGATTGTTACAGAAGAAATTAAATTTTTCTAAGAAGGAAACAATTCGAACCTTAAGCAGCTTCTTAAATTTTTTTAAAAAGGTTGAAAGAAGTGATATAGGCCTATAATTAGAAATAATTTTCCTATTTCCTTTTTTAAAAAGTGGTATAACCTCAGCACATTTCAGATGGTTAGGAAAACAACCATTTTCAACACTTTTGTTAAATATGAAGGCCAGAACGTCAACAACATACCAAGCTACATTTTTCAATAAAATACTTGATACACCATCGCTAGTACACGAATTTTTATTTTTTAAAGACATGATAACATTGAAAACTTCGCTTGATGTTATCTTATCAAAAACAAAACCATTAGATTTTATATTATCCACAACTCCTGAAGAAATGGAACAATCACAATTTAAACAAGGTTTAATATTAGGTTTCATTTTTTCTGAAATTTCAGTAAAATACTCATTGAATTTATTTGAAATTTTCAACGAATCTAACTCAGTAGCTCCTTCAATTTCAATACAGTCAACTTTAACAGAATTTCTATTTTTACCTAAAATGCAATCAACCACTCTCCGTTCTTCACGAATATTACCTTCTGCTCTAGAAAACATATCAGCATAGTAGTTATTACGAGTGTCATCAATTTCTTTATTAATCGTTTTGCTCAAAGTTTCGTAGTATTGTTTAAGTTTATAATTATTTTGATGTTTTTTACATTTTAAACTCAGTTTATTCTTTTTTTGTATCTTATTAAGGAGATAGTTATTCATCCAAGGTTTAAGATGTTTCATTTTACCCGAATGAATTTTGGAAAGTACTTGCATTAATATGTTTTTTAAAAGTTACCAAAAATAAGTCAAATGCGATAGAGGGATTATTTTCGAAATAAACTTGGTCCCAACATTCGATTGTCAATAAATCTTTTAATAATGTATAGTCAACACGATATTTAACTTGATCAGAAGCAACTTTTATGTTTTGAGAGTGATCGGCAGAAAAGTAATTTAATGCAATCATGCTATGATCAGAAAGTTTTAAATCAAACACTTTACCAATGAAAATATTTGTATTGTTTTTATGACATCTTAAAAAATGTGGTCAATACAACTCTTACAAGAATCTGTCAAGCGGGTAGGTTAATTTATTAAACTCTTAAGACCATTAGAAGCCATAGTAAATAAATAACTTTCAGTGTCTTTGTCAAATTCATTAATGATATCAGTATTGATATCTCCTAAAACAATTAAATTTTTGGCTGAAGTTGCACTAAGAATACTGCTTAATTCATCAATGAAAATACTTTTAGTAAAACTATGAAATCGGTCAATGCACAAAAAAGTATAATCAATATTCTCAAAGACGAACGATAATTTTAATACATCAGCGCTAGATAAATTAAGGCAAGAGCAATTACACATATAACCATTTTTCACATAAACAGCTACACCTCCAGCACAATAAGACTCATTACAATTACCAAAAAGAGTATATCCCTGTATATTGTATAATTATAATTCATTATTATGTATCCAAATTTCACTTAAAACTATTACAGCAGGTAAGATCATTAACGAATCAAGATGAGCTAAAAAATCGAGAAATTTTTCTCAAGCTACGTATATTTTGATGTATGTATACAAAAACAATTATCTACAGAATTAACGAGATCGACTGGGTTATAGCTTGAACCAATTCAGTTGGCCAACGGTCGGTTGCACAGAGAGAGGATTTAAGAGAACAAAAATGGTGCGCAAGATATTTAATGAGTAAAGATTTTTCCTTAAATCTTATGGCTAAAACAGATGTGCAGCAAGTCTGCACGCAGCAATGCATGCAGCGCTGCAGACAGAACACATGTGCATACTTCCTATAGCTTGAACCAATTCAGTTGGCAATTCTACTGCGCAGGTCTCTTTAAATTTCTTTGCTCTACTCTTTAATTCTTAAAAGAGACAGAAAAATCACTGAAAAAAAAAAAAAAAGATGTACATGCCGCCGTTGTTGTCAATGACGCTGCTGCGATCATCATCATACTGAAGCACTTTTAGGAGGGTGAGTTTTGTTTATAGCTTCGCTCTCAGTAAAATAGAAATGAATTTCCAGTGATGGACTTTCTTTGAATAAGATATGATCATGGTTTACTTTTCTTTCATAGCTTGATGTCTAAAAAACTATTTCAAGATTTTTAGGTGTAAACTTTACTTCGAAAAAATAAAATTAATAATTTTTGTTTTTATTAGTGGGACAAATTTCAGTGCACCTATAATAAAAAAATAAGTCTATTGCAAAATGCAATTGGGTTAGGCAAGAAAAACTACCTGCAAGCTGCGACATAGGATTAATGACAAAAAGTTTAGGGATTATTGTTTATTTCTATGTTTTATGATTTGTAGCTTAGTAACAGAAAGGTTCCGGGGGCGTTGTGTTTATATTTATTTTTTGGCGTTAGTGTATATTTGATATATTTTTTTTTTGACCTGTGGGGTTGGGATTAATTGTAGATTAGTGTTAGTTAATTAGATTAGTGCTTACGAGTTTGAACAATTTTTACGTACGAGTTTTTAAGAATGAATTTGCTTTGGTTTGCAATTCAGTTTAAAAAAACAACCCAGAATAATACATTGAAATACATTTAAAAGAAATTTTAATGGATCCATTTACAAAAGGAAAACCTACTGGAAGCCAGGCGCGTAAGATAGTTGTTAAGATATATAATGACAAACTGGAAGAAGCAAAGAATTCGTTTCTTGAAAATCCTGCGAGTTAAGCTAGCCCTAGACGACGAACATGCTCGCTGAACTTGTTCGTGCTCGCTATGTTTTCGTCGTGTAGGGGCTGGTTCGCGAGCCGCTCGCTGTTGGCGAAAAATTTCGATTTTGTCGTGTTCGTTGGCTTCGATGTTCGCCGTGTAGGGCCATGTTCGCGAGCAAATCTTATTTTTTTCTGTGAACGTCGCACAGTGGGTCCTCTTCATACATAACAGTGCTCAAAATACCGTTTTTAATTTTTGTCAATAAAAACAAAATAAAAATGTCTAATCAATATAAATATTAAAACAAATATTATAACACAGTATTATCTTTCCTCTCTGTCTAATGGCCAAGTTACGGTACATTTAAGTTGACTCTGTTCTCTGTGTCATTGGTTTTTCATTAAACATGCGGAATTTTTAATTTTGTGCAGTTTTCTTTTACATATTTTTAAAAGTCAGAACTATGTATATTCATTATTAATAATATTTTTATTTTCAACAGCAGTTAGTATCTATTTATAACAGTTTTTAGCATTTTAAACAAGACTCTGAATTTTGAGCACTGCTTAGTATGAACAGGACCCACTGTGCATCGCATATGCTTACTCTGTGAAGAATCAACACGAAATGAATGTTCGCCAAATGTGTTCGCCGCCGTGTAGGGGATAACGCAAACGAACAAGTTCGGCGAGCATGTTCGTGTTTAGGGCTAGCTTTACGCAACAACGCAAACAGTGGAAACTACTGGAATTTCTGAACGTTCAATCAGAAGGATTATTAAGGAATACGAAGAGACATGGGTTTGTGCAGTCACCAAATAAAAAAGTGCAGCATACGAAGTGGAAAACTGGACTAGACAAGTTTGACATCGCAGCTATTTGACGATACTATGAAAGCGACATTAGTTCTTAAAACTAAGTATATGTAAATGAACATTTATTATTTATATTATATTATTCTTATTTATATTGTTTTTATTTTATTATTATGTTTTATATTTATTTCTGAAGTACAAATTTATAATAATTATTTTAGGGTAAAATAAACTCTTAAAAACTCGTAGGTAAAAATTATTCAAACAGGTCAAAAAATAATAAAAACATATATCAAATAAACACTAACACCATAAAATAAATATAAACATAACGCCCTCGGAACCCTTCTGTGGCTAAGCCACAAATCATAAAACATAGAAATAAACAATAATCCCTCAACTATTTATCAAAGCAAAGTTGAGTTAGGCACTGTAAGATTTAAGGAAAAATCTTTACTCATTAAATATCTTGTGCACCATTTTTGTTCTCTTAAATCCTCTCTCTGCGCAACCGACCGTTGGCCAACTGAATTGGTTCAAGCTATAACTTTAATGATGCCTAGTTCTGTTAAAACAAAAATTACATCTGCCAAATTTTCATTCTTTTTGTTTGCTTAAAATGTTTTGTACTTAAAGATTTATAAGTTTATTTTAAATTGAATGGATATTTCAACAAACAAGGACAAAGTTTTGATTTTGATTGCCGTGTATGATAAATACCTCAAGTTTTTAAATGAATATAATTTGTTCCAGATCAAAACTTCAAGGCCGTGGACAAATTTAATTAATCAGAAAATGAAAGAGAATTGCACCTATACTTTCAAAAATTGTTCCTGGTGATAAGTAGGAAAAGCAAAAGAAGATACAAAGCACAAATGAAAAACAAAACTATACTAGACATGTAGTTTCCCTCACGTTGATGTTGCTATGTATGTATAGCTGAAGAAAATGTCCTTAGTTGGATACAATTTACCTATCCCAAACAGGAACTGGTGAGCATTAACAATCTTTCATCTGTATGTAAACAAAAATACGAGTCGGAGACAAAACAAATTCTTTTCACTTCTTGTTCATTGTACGGAGTTGTTTTGTCATAAATGAATTTGTTTTATTTTTTCTTTTATTATTGTATCAATATAAAGTTTTCCACCAAAGACAAAAACAAACTTTTTTTTTGCAAATATGACAGACAATGTCAACAATCTGTCAATATCAGTAATGCCAAATAGCATTATTTGGAAATTTTTGTTTTACAATTATGGCTGCAATGAAACTAGGCAGCAAATTTAGGAATAGAGACATCGTGCAGCGCAGCGCTGCATGCAGACTTTCAATGATTCTGCTCCCATAAGAACCTGTGTAATTAAATTTCGCTGCAGGGAAAATGCTGCACATGTGTTTTAGCCATTACAGTGCCTAACTCAACTTTGCTTTGACAAATAGTTTAGGGATTATTGTTTATTTCTATGTTTTATGATTTGTGCCTTAGCAACAGAAATGTTCCGGGGGCGTTATGTTTATATTTATTTTATGGTGTTAGTGTTTATTTGATATATGTATTTATTATTTGTTGACCTGTGGGGTTTTGGGATTAATTGTAGATTAGTGTTAATTAGTTAGATTAGTGTTTACGAGTTTGAATAATTTTTACCTACGAGTTTTTAAGAATTTATTTTACCTTAAAATAATTATTATAAATTTGTACTTCAGAAATAAATATTAAACATAATAATAATATAAAAACAATATAAATAAGAATAATATAATTTAAATAATAAATGTTCATTTACATATACTTAGTTTTAAGAACTAATGTCGCTTTCATAGTCGGTTGAAGAATCGTCACCTGGAGTAATTATAATTGAATCCGAAATTGTGTCCCACGTCAGGTCGTGAGAAAAGTATTCTTCCTCAGTTCTTATGGCTTCCTCACAAACTTTTCGCCAGTCTTCAGCCGTTATTTTTGAAAATTCTTCCTCTGTTAATTTTTGAACATCCATGTTGTGTTTCGTGAACCTACTCTTGCCTTGACAGTTGCCCAAATATTTTCGATGGGATTGAGATCTGGATGATAGGGTGGTAAACGTAGAACCTCATGTCCCATGCCGTGAATGATATCGTCAATCTTATGCTTTGGGTTGTGTGTAGCTCGGTGTCGTTTTATTACCTCATTCAGTTCAAGTTTCAACATCTGTATAGTATGCGGAATATTGTTTTCGGTTAGCCATTGTATCATCTCGGATTTCTTGCTAGCAGAAGTAATTTGTTTTTCTTCTAATTTATTGTGGTACGAGGCGTTGTCCATTACAATAACTGAAGGTTCCTCCAAGTTATTCAAAACTTGTTCTTGGATCCATTTGCAGAAATTTTCGAAGTTCATGTCATCGTGATAGTCTTCCGTTTTCGTTCCAGATTTGAATAAAAGTAAGGAGTTTTTCACGAAACCTTTTTCACCACCTGCTGGCGCGATTATCAGCCTCTTTCCCTTTGGAATTGGCGTCTTCAACTCACTGCTACTGTCATCAGTTCAAGCCCGTGGCCTTGTATGTGAGCTATGAATATAGCTTTCGTCCAAATAAAGGATATCATATTCTTTTGTTCTGTATTCCGGATTTTTCTCAGATACTTCACTCGCATGAGTTTAATATCATTTCTTTCACAGAGAAGTTTCCGGTTGTTTTGAGTTTTTTTGTAGCTAAATCTGTTTCTTCTTAGAATCCTGTTGAGAGACGTAATACTTAAGTTAAACTCCAGATCTTCCTCTCGTTATCTCAACATTTTTAAGGATATCATCAATTTTTTCTCCTGGTGGAAGTTGTGCATTATACGCCGTCTAGTCCAGTTTTCCACTTCGTATGCTGCACTTTTTTATTTGGTGACTGCACAAACTCATGTCTCTTCGTATTCCTTAATAATCCTTCTGATTGAACGTTCAGAAATTCCAGTAGTTTCCACTGTTTGCGTTGTTGCGTAACTTACAGGATTTTCAAGAAACGAATTCTTTGCTTCTTTCAGTTTGTCATTATATATCTTAACAACTTTATTACGCGCCTGGCTTCCAATAGGTTTTCCTTTTATAAATGGATCCATTAAAATTTCTTTTAAATATATTTTAATGTATTATTCTTGGTTTTTTTTTTTTTTAAACTGAATTGCAAACCAAAGCAAATATCATTTAAATACGTTAATTCCCTCTAATGCAAAAATTCATTCTTAAAAACTCGTAGGTAAAAATTGTTCAAACTCGTAAACACTAATCTAACTAATTAACACGAATCTACAATTAATCCCAACGCCACAGGTAAAAAAAAAATATATCAAATATACACTAACGCCAAAAAATAAATATAAACACAACGCCCCCGGAACCTTTCTGTTACTAAGCCACAAATCATAAAACATAGAAATAAACAATAATCCCTAAACTTTTTGTCATTAATCCTATGTCGCAGCTTGCAGGTAGTTTTTTTGTCTAACCCAATTGCATTTTGTAATAGACTTATTTTT
Organism: Chrysotoxum bicinctum; assembly: GCA_911387755.1. Taxonomy (NCBI): domain Eukaryota; kingdom Metazoa; phylum Arthropoda; class Insecta; order Diptera; family Syrphidae; genus Chrysotoxum; species Chrysotoxum bicinctum. Next base: position 141,216,938 of record OU426987.1, on the reverse strand, counting down.
TTATTATAGGTGCACTGAAATTTGTTCCAATAATAAAAACAAAAATTATTAATTTTATTTTTTTCGAAGTAAAGTTTACACCTAAAAATCTTTTCTTTTTATCTCACCAGAGATGAAATAGTTTTTTAGACATCAAGCTATGAAAGAAAAATAAACCATGATCATATCTTATTCAAGGAAAGTCCATCGCTGGAAATTCATTTCTATTTTACTGTGAGCGAAGCTATAAACAAAACTCACCCTCCTAAGTGCTTCAGTATGATCGCAGCAGCGTTATTGACAACAACGCCGGCATGTACATCTTTGTATTCTTTTTTTCAGTAATTTTTCTGTCTCTTTAAGAATTAAAGAGTAGAGCAGAGAAATTTAAAGAGACCTGCGCAGTAGAACTGCCAACTGAATTGGTTCAAGTTATACCAGTCTTATAGTCCGGGAGGTAGCGCTGCAATTTTTTTAGGAATTTTATACCGAATGAATTTTACTTCAAACAGTTGTTTAATGTTCGAAATTCAGTAAAGTGAGCGTCAGTAGTTGTCGCACTTGTGGTGGAGCTAAAGGAGACAACATGAAAAAGTCATTGGAAAAAAATTTGCTCCGATGAATTTTATACCAAGCGAAACTGTATTAAATTATTGTTTTAATCATATTTTTTCAAAAAATTATCGTCAGCTGTATTGACGATGGGGGGTTCAATGTCAGTCACGGGCATAAACCTCATTTAAAATTTGAAAAATAAATTTATTTTATACCTTATGAAATTTATACAGGGTGATTGGCATAAGGTGTGACAAAAAGCTAGGACGTGTAGGTTGGACTTAGACAAGAAAAAAATCGTATGGGAGGGGGGGGTCTATTTCCCCCCGTTTAGGCGGGAGGGGCAATTTAAGAAAAAAATCACTTAAAACAGAAAAAAAATTATTAAAAAATAAGGGTGATACCTACAGAGTAATGCTATAGCATTTTGAAAAGCCAGAAATACATTCTTTAATTTTGTTTTTAAATAAAGTTGTTCGAGTGAATAGTTTTTGAAAAATTAATTTTCAAAATCAAAATTTTGAAAAAAAAAAATGATTTTTTTTTTTAAACAATTTTTTTTTCAAAATTTTACGTAATTAAGTATTATTTTTTTATTCAATATTCAATGCTCTTAATAATTTTTGATCAAACACAAAAAACCGGATGTCAAAATGTTTTGTAGTTTTTGAGAAAATAAAAAATAACAAAAACTACTTTTGTTCTAAGAAAAGCCTTTTATTTTAGTTTTTACGTTTTTGAATTCTTATGTAGGTGAATTTACGATTGAAAGGATTAAATTTCTTTTTACTATTCTTTTAATTATCGTCTTATAAGCATACAATAATGTGACAAAGTACTGGATTAACCATATTTCACACATTTTTTCATTGAGAACACCTGCGTGAGAGCATTGGTTTAAAATTGACCTGCCACTTTTTTATTATGGTGGGGTCGGCTTGGCTTAGGTGCATTTACGAAAGAAAGGATTAACTTTTTTTGTAAATTTTTTTTATTATCAGTCTTATAAGCATACAATAACACATTTTTTCATTGAGAACACCTGCGTGAGAGCATTGGATTAATATTGATCTGCGAATGTTTTTTAAATAATGCAGCGTTACACGCCCTAACTAGTGACAGAAAAATGCAATTGCGAAATAAGAACAAAAATGTTCCTGAATCTTGAAATCAATTTAAATAATAAATACATGCATATTTAAATAAAATACATAATTACTGTTTATTTACAGTTAATCCTTTCTTTCGTAAATGCACCTAAGCCAAGCCGACCCCACCATAATAAAAAAGTGGCAGGTCAATTTTAAACCAATACTCTCACGCAGGTGTTCTCAATGAAAAAATGTGTGAAATATGGTTAATCCAGTACTTTGTCACATTATTGTATGCTTATAAGACGATAATTAAAAGAATAGTAAAAAGAAATTTAATCCTTTCAATCGTAAATTCACCTACATAAGAATTCAAAAACGTAAAAACTAAAATAAAAGGCTTTTCTCAGAACAAAAGTAGTTTTTGTTATTTTTGATTTTCTCAAAAACTACAAAACATTTTGACATCCGGTTTTTTGTGTTTGATCAAAAATTAATATGAGCATTGAATATTGAATAAAAAAATAATACTTAATTACGTAAAATTTTGAAAAAAAATTGTTTAAAAAAAAAAATTTCATTTTTTTCTTCAAAATTTTGATTTTGAAAATTAATTTTTCAAAAACTATTCACTCGAACAACTTTATTTAAAAACAAAATTAAAGAATGTATTTCTGGCTTTTCAAAATGCCATAGCATTACTCTGTAGGTATCACCGTTATTTTCTAATAATTTTTTTTCTGTTTTAAGTGATTTTTTTCTTAAATTGCCCCTCCCGCCTAAACGGGGGGAAATAGACCCACCCCTCCCATACGATTTTTTTCTTGTCTAAGTCCAACCTACACGCCCTAGCTTTTTGTCACACCTTATGCCAATCACCCTGTATATCTCAATTTTTATACTTTTAAAATAATAAAGAAAATAGTCAGCTGCACTTTTGACGGGGGTAACACCGTCAGTCAGCGCGATAAACATGTCGCGCGCTCAACGCATTCGAGCGTCGCATAGTATCTTTGGAACATAAACTGACGATCTTTACACCCACAAACAATCAGCTGACGACGATTTTGTTTTTCTTTAACACTTAAATTATCTTATACTTAAAATTCAATAAGTATAACATCAATTTCATATAAATAACATCGCAGTTTATTTATTTATTCCGTGTAGGTTTCAAATTACATATACAGGGTGATTTGCATAAGGTGTGACAAAAAGCTATGGCATGTAGGTTGGACTTAGACAAGAAAAAAATCGTATGGGAGGGGGAGAGTCTATTTCCCCCCGTTTAGGCGGGGGGTCAATTTAAGAAAAAAATCACTTAAAACAGAAAAAAAAATATTAAAAAATAACGGTGATACCTATAGAAAAATGCTATAGCATTTTGAAAAGCCAGAAATACATTGTTTAATTCTGTTTTTAAATAAAGTTGTTCGAGTGAATAGTTTTTGAAAAATTAATTTTCAAAATCGAAATTTTGAAAAAAAAAAATGAAAATTTTTTTTAAACAATTTTTTGCAAAATTTTATGTAATTAAGTATTATTTTTTTATTCAATATTCAATGCTCTTATTAGTTTTTGATCAAACAAAAAAAACCGGATGTCAAAATGTTTTGCAGTTTTTGAGAAAATCAAAAATAACAAAAACTACTTTTGTTCTAAGAAAAGCCTTTTATTTTAGTTTTTTCGTTTTTGGATTCTTAGGTGAATTTACGATTGAAAGGATTAACTTTCTTTTTACTATTTTTTTAATTATCGTCTTAGAAGCATACAATAATGTGACAAAGTACTGTACCATATTAACAATATTTCTCACATTTTTTCATTGAGAACACCTGCGTGAGAGCATTGGTTTAAAATTGACCAGTGCTCCAGTACTCCGTATTCTCGAAGACGTTGATGGATTCTTGAAAATATCGTATGACTGGGACACCTCCTATTGGAATACATTTCAGCGTAGAGTCTTTGCGCTTCACGACTTCGACCATGAGCCATACCGTAGCAGTAATGCATATCCGTTAATCCGGCACAAGAGTAATTTGACATCGTGATATGTTGACGACTTGACATTCAAATTAGAAATAATTTGTACAACTCCGTTAGATTTTTATGCTTGGGGATTCATGAAGAACTATGTGTACGAAGTGGAAATAGAATCTTTGGAACAACTGAAACATCGGATTGAAGTGGCTGGAGTCAAATTACAGGAAAATTTATCAAGTATAAATTTATGTGCAGCAATAAGAAGGCACTATAATCTTTGCCTTCTACAAAATGGGGATCATATGGAAAATTTTTTGTAATAAGCTTTAGTTAAAAAATAGTTAAAAATTATAATAAACAGTAATTATGTATTTTATCTAAAAATGCATGTATTTCTTATTTTAATTGATTTCAAGATTCAGGAACATTTTTGTTCTTATTTCGCAATTGCATTTTTCTGTCACTAGTTAGGGCGTGTAACGGTGCATTATTTAAAAAACATTCGCAGGTCAATATTAATCCAATGCTCTCACGCAGGTGTTCTCAAAGAAAAAATGTGTTAATCCAGTACTTTGTTACTTTATTGTATGCTTATAAGAATGATAATAAAAAAAATTGTACAAAAAAGTTAATCTTTTCTTTCGTAAATGCACCTAAGCCAAGCCGACCCCACCATAATAAAAAAGTGGCAGGTCAATTTTAAACCAATGCTCTCACGCAGGTCTTCTCAATGAAAAAATGTGAGAAATATTGTTAATACAGTACTTTGTCACATTATTGTATGCTTCTAAGACGATAATTAAAAAAATAGTAAAAAGAAAGTTAATCCTTTCAATCGTAAATTCACCTAAGAATCCAAAAACGAAAAAACTAAAATAAAAGGCTTTTCTTAGAACAAAAGTAGTTTTTGTTATTTTTGATTTTCTCAAAAACTGCAAAACATTTTGACATCCGGTTTTTTGTGTTTGATCAAAAACTAATAAGAGCATTGAATATTGAATACAAAAATAATACTTAATTACATAAAATTTTGAAAAAAAATTGTTTAAAAAAAATTTTCATTTTTTTTTTCAAAATTTCGATTTTGAAAATTAATTTTTCAAAAACTATTCACTCGAACAACTTTATTTAAAAACAGAATTAAAGAATGTATTTCTGGCTTTTCAAAATGCTATAGCATTTTTCTATAGGTATAACCGTTATTTTTTAATAATTTTTTTTCTGTTTTAAGTGATTTTTTTCTTAAATTGACCCCCCCGCCTAAACGGGGGGAAATAGACTCTCCCCCTCCCATACGATTTTTTTCTTGTCTAAGTCCAACCTACATGCCATAGCTTTTTGTCACACCTTATGCAAATCACCCTGTATATGTAATTTGAAACCTACACGGAATAAATAAATAAACTGCGATGTTATTTATATGAAATTGATGTTATACTTATTGAATTTTAAGTATAAGATAATTTAAATGTTAAAGAAACAAAAAATCGTCGTCAGCTGATTGTTTGTGGATGTAAAGATCGTCAGTTTATGTTCCAAAGATACTATGCGACGCTCGAATGCGTTGAGCGCGCGACATGTTTATCGCGCTGACTGACGGTGTTACCCCCGTCAAAATTGCAGCTGACTTCTTCTTCTTCCTTTTCTTCGGCGCTTTTATGATCTCGATGTCGAGGGGATCATAACTCTCCCACGTATCTGCTTCACACTAGTGATCCGCCTGTGGGGTTCGCCGGGTTGACCTCAGAAATCGGCGGCAAGCCTCCCGGTTTTGTATTGTTCCATTTCTGAGGCCAACTGAATGCTGGTGTTTTTGCATTTGTTTGTACCAGGAGTGTTTAGGCCTACCTTTCTTTTTATTCCGAATTGGAACGTTGTATGATATTGCCTTTTTGACGGGGTTCTCAGGATCTCTCCTTTGAACATGGCAATACCAACTGAGTCGGTCGTGTTCAATTTTTTGGGAAATGGTATTCTTAACATGAAGGCTTCCTCGGATCTTCGTACTTCTAATTCGATCAAGCTTTGTAACTCCTGCTGTCATACGAAGCATCTTCATCTCAGCTGCCGTAAGCTTACTCTCATACTTTTTGTACATTGTCCAACATTGTGAACCGTATGTGAGTGCTGGATGCACAACTGAAGTGTAGAGCTTTCCCTTCAGCTTAGGGGGCATTTTTCGGTCACAGAAGATAGCAGAATTTTCCCGCCACTTCATCCACCCTACGCTTACGCGATGATTGATATCGTCATCACAAGTAGCTTCGTTATTTATCATAGACCCCATATATTTAAACTTTTCACACTTGGGAAGCACTACTCCATTCAAATAAATGTCTGGAATAGGCCTGTGTGGATCAGAAAATGGGCAGCATAGGTATTCTGTCTTTTTCGCGCTTATGCGGTACCCACTTCCTTCTAGAACATCCACCCAAACGGCAAGTGCTCGTTGTAGGGATATCGGGTCTTCACTTATGATGGCTCCATCGTCAGCAAAGAATAACTGATGTACTTTTGGATCCGTCACTTTGCCTTCAAGCAGGTAATCAAGAACTGTAATAAAGAGCAGGGGACTCAAGACACTTCCCTGGTGTACACCTACTGTGATTTCGAATTCTTCGGTGACTCCAGCTGCGCATCTTACTTTAGTAACTGCTCCATCATACATGTCCATAATTATCCGCACATAGGTTTCTGGAACTCCTCGTTGCCTGAGGGCCACCCATATTAGATCTCGTGGTTGCCGATCGAATGCTTTTTCAAAATCAACCAATACGACATGCAAATCCTCCAAAGAATCCCGATGTTTTTCCATAATTATTCTTATACTCTGGATTGCATCCGTGGTTGACTTACCCCCGACAAACCCGCACTGGTCATCAGATAGCCTAATTATTTTTCGCAGTCGGCTACCCAAGACTCGCTCAACGATCTTCATGGTGTGTGACATCAGCTTAATCGAACGGTAATTATCACAGCTTCGACTATCACCCTTTCCTTTATAAATTGGAAGAAGGTAACTTTCCCTCCATTTATTAGGCATGCGATCACCTCGAATAAGTTTGGAGACAAGAATCATGAGCCATCTAAACCCGATGTCTCCCATCTTTTTCCAAAACTCTGAGGGCATTTCATCTGGGCCAACAGCTTTTCCCTTTTTGGAGTATTTTACCGCCTCACTAACTTCTTCGACTGTGACGTCGGATACTTCGCTTAAGTTAGGTGGAGCTATTGGAAAGTATAGCCTTGGAAATTGTTCGTTTAGAAGTCCGTCACAATACTGTCGCCACCTGTGAAGAATTTCGTTGTCTTCCACAAGTAGTTGGCCTTGAGCATTGTTAATGAACTTTGGCGAACAAATCTCCTGGGCATTTCTTCTTCTTTGAGCGGCTATTTTAAAGATAGTTGCGCCCTTATTCGTGTTTTGCCGTAGCTCTTGAATAGCACCAGCTGTCGGGGTAGAAATTTCATCCAGCTCCCGATACAGGTTTTCTGTATTCTTTGCTTGAATTTGGGCGCATTTCTTCTTCGCTTCTTTCTTGCAGTTTCTATATTCCACTTCGAGGCGTGACTTTTGCTCTGTATTATTAGAGGGGCACTTCGACCAAGCCTTGAAAGCCATTTTCTTTTTACTTATAACTGATTTAGCTTCATCATTCCACCACCATGTTTCTTTGCCTTGTTGGTTGTGTCCTTTTGAAACCCCTAACAGTGTTTTGGCTTTTTCTTTGCAAGTTCTCTGTAGGAGATCCCACATACTTTGTGCTGTACTCTCATCATTTCGAACTATATCGGTGTTGTTATACAGAACGTTTTGCATATTCGAAATAAAAGCTTCGCCTTTTTCCTTATCCAGATTATACCATTTGATCTTCCCAAAAGTTTTTGTATGTTTGTTGTCGTTCACTGTCTCCATAAAAAATTCTGTCAGTAGGAGACGGTGTTGGTGAGCGATCGCTTCTCCTAGTATCACTTTGCAATCTTTTACCCGGGGTTTCATGAAACTAGATACCAAATGGTAATCAATCTGGGTTTCATTTCCACCACTGCTGTAAGTGACCAGGTGTCGGCTTTGTTTGATGAACATGGTATTTAGTACGATAAGACCGTATGTTTTGCACATGCTCAGGATGTCTTCACCAGGAGGGTTCCTGGTGCCGTATCCGAGGCCTCCATGGCAATCTTCATAGTCTTCGTTTATCTTCCCGACATGCCCGTTCAAATCTCCGCCCACGAACAAAAACTCTTATTTTGGGATGTCCTTAAGTAGATTGTGAAAGTCTAGCCAAAATGCATCTTTTTGTACCTGCTCACATCCAATTTGGGGAGCATATGCAGTGACAATATTCCACAACTTTCCTTTAATCACCAATTTAAGGGACATCAAACGGTCGCTGGATTTCGAAATGGTCAATACGCTGCCTAATAGATGTTTTGCAAGGATGATTCCGATTCCGTTTTTACCCTTTTCCGTTAGTAGAACATCTTATAGTTTTTTGTCCTCGTATCCAAGAAACGGGCCCTGTTTCCCGTGTTTCGCCATTTCGTTTCTTGAACACATAAGATGTCCACTCGCCTTCTTTTCATCATCTCTTCCAACTCGAAGCTTCGACCTGTCATACTGCCAACGTTCCAACTCGCAACTCTCAGATTTTGTATAATCTGCGGCATTACTTTGCTAGCCCCCGGAATCCGTCTAGCTCTGACCCGAGCATTGCTGCTCGGTCCAGGATCAGTACCATGTGTAACAATGGTAGTGCCTGGCGGGGTAGTGTCATTTTGGACGAGTACTTCCATAATGCTTGAATCCACAAAATCCGTTGTAAGTATCGACGTGTGCATGCTCCAGTTTTGTTTTTGATCTCTCTTTTACGGCACCGGTGATCTCCAGTCGTGCCAACCCAGGGACTGGCATGCACACTTTTGGGAAAGTTTATAGGTGTTACGTGTCGCTAGGTTCACCTTGCTGTTTGCAGCTGACTATTTTCTTTATTATTTTAAAAGTATAAAAATTGAGATATATAAATTTCATAAGGTATAAAATAAATTTATTTTTCAAATTTTAAATGAGGTTTATGCCCGTGACTGACATTGAACCCCCCATCGTCAATACAGCTGACGATAATTTTTGAAAAATATGATTAAAACAATAATTTAATACAGTTTCGCTTGGTATAAAATTCATCGGAGCAAATTTTTTTCCAATGACTTTTTCATGCTGTCTCCTTTAGCTCCACCGCTTTCGGAGCAGCTGACGTTCAGATCTGTTATGTGTTATGGGAAAACTATTATTGTTATGATTTTCAGCCGGTATGAAATGACTTGATCAACTATAGCGCTACCTCCCGTACTATTACGTGAAGAACATTTTTGGTGGTTGTGTTGCCATTTGTTGTTGGATTCGCCAACTTTATTTTCTTCATGTAACACTGATTAATGTCTCTCTCTTGAACGTTCAAGCTCAAACCTTCACGAAACACTTTAAGCGCTACATCAGTATATGGCATTTCGGAACTGATGGACGGAACATTGAATATTTCAATACTATTAGTTAGCAGTCGTTGTTCGAGGTTATTGACCTTTGCCTCTAGAAAATTAATTCTTTTTTCGCACTCATAATTTTTTGCAAGAAGTGCATTGATAATGCTTATTTTGATTTTCTTCAATTGAGAGAACTTTTGTATATCATTTCCAATGTTATTGAAGCATTAGGTAGGCTGGTAGTTGGTGAAAAAAGCTCCGATGATCGAATCGATGAAACCAAGGGTTTCGGTTGAGTTGTAGATGTAGCAGCAGAAGGTGGAGGCGGAGGCGGCGATGGCGATGGCGATGACGTTGGTGGAGGCGATGATGTTGTTGGTGACAATGACGATGAGGATGGTGATGGCGTTTGATGTTTAGATAGTATTGTGCTGTTTGATGGTTTAGAGAAGGATTCCCTTCGTAGATTAGCACATTGTCTGCATCTCCAAGTAGATTTACTTTTTTTAAGGAAATCGAGATCGACGGCAGTGATTTTAACACTACTTCAACGAAAAATGATTCCGCAGTCACAGCACTTAATTTTAACTTCAGTTCTTGTAAGTTTAGATTTACAGATGGTGCACGACATTTTGTATTTAATTATTGAAAATACTTTATCAATCAAATCAAATTTAAGCTCTCTATTTATTTATTTCTATATTTATTAAGAAAATTGCTTTAGTACGATATTAGTTAGAAAATGTTTAAGATTAGGAATGAGTTAGTAAGCTACTTTAAGGTTAGCAAATTGTTTAGTAGTATCATACTAATACCTTATATAATAGGCTGTCTAAAATCGTGTGCCATTGGCGTTGAATTAGTCATTGGCGATTCCTGATCTTTAGTCTTGGGTTAGCTCCGTTTTATGAGGAAGTTTAAAAAAAATACAATTGGTAGTTTTTTTTTTTTTAATTTTATTAATTAGGACAAAAACAATTACAAACAATACTTCATAAATCAACAACATAAGATAAGAGATTTAAAAAAGTATCGGTACATAAATACGGTTCTCCCTTCAATGGTAGCAACATTTTCTACGACTTGATTATAAAATTTGTCACTTTCTTTAAACTCTTTCAAAAGAGCCTTTTCGATAGACACCTTGAGTACTTCGAAGGCATGTTTTTATCCTTTTCAATGCAGAAAAGAAACGCTCTATAGACGCCGTTGAAGCTGGTACTGTACAATGTACATATGTATGAGTTTTAAAAGCTTGTACATGTACATCTGCTAAAAACTGTCGGCGAAGTTTGCCTCCATCCAGAGCAAGACATTAAATGGTGTTATCGTTCTTAAAGTCCCAGCTGGTGTTGTACCTGTTGGCTGTATAGCATCTGTGTTTTCATAAAAAAAACAGTCAATTCATTCTTTAATTAAGTAAATTCAAATATGTTTGGTCAGCTTGCAATTATATTTTTGATAACTTCTTCAGGAAAATTGTTTTTTTTTTGCGATATTTAATAAATTTGTTCCCGTTCAGTAAATCAAAATATTTCTGTTTTTCAAAGGATGCAAACCTTTCTGATATCTGCATGCTTTAATTGTCAACTATTTCAAAGAATAATCTTTTGTTTTTGTTTCATTTATATCAAATGGATCATTTCGAGCTTTTCCTTTTTTAGCATGTGTTAAATAGCCTGCAAGATTGACTGCCAAATTTCCTGAAACCCTTCCTTTCTTTGAAATTTACGAAATTCATTTAGCTTTTTTATTTGGTTTATACAAAATATAATGTCTAAATTGGCGTTTTAAAGTGTATTAAAAAGCAGGCATATCTGAGTGTGAAAAAAGTTTTGAAAACACATTCAAAAGAAAAACAATTTCAAAGTTTTTTAGGAATTCACAGTCAACCGATGCAGCCATTCGATCATTGCTTTCCCATGTATTTTTTTCATCATTCTATATATATTTTCAAAATATTGTAGAATACTTTCGGTGCAATAGTAGAATACATTGACAAATCGTGAACTAAGGCACTACGAAGTCATAGCTAACGATGGTATATTCCTTTTTAAAATTCTTTAATATCATGCGAACGTTGCAATCCCATTCAAAGTGCTAACAAAATGTTGCACTCTCTTATGTTAGTTAATCTTTGAGACAGCACCAAATTCAAGACGTGTGCATAACAGTCGCCGAATTCTACATTGGGACATACATTCTCAACTTTTATTTGAATTCCATTCAAATGACCACTCCTAACGGAAGTTGTAAGTCTGAGCTATAACTTTATATTTAATGTCATATTTTTCCAATAGAGAAAGTTTTATGGATTTTCTTATTAAAGTAATACCGAAACAACGGATAATTTGAATTTCAAACCAATCATCAAGCATAATAGCAACAAAATCTGACTGTTTAATTTTTGTTGATGTATCACTGTTTAAAAGCTCAGGAACCGCTTTGATCAAATCATTTTGCCATTGAGGTATCTTTAAAACCCGTTGCCGCTTCGTTTTGGAAATTAAATAAAATTTAAAAAATCAATATAAGGACCACCCTACGTGCTGTGCAAAACATTTGCAACTTAAGCCAGCAGATCTTTCCATCTCATGAAAAGTGATTGAAAAAGCAAACAGCAAACTTCTTTTTACAAATTTGAAAACTTTATTTATAACAACATATGAATTTAGAAAAAAAAACAACATTATTTACTTAAAAAAATTATAAATCGAAGAAAACTCTAAAATACGGATTGATTGCTGTAAAAAACATTTGGAACTTTGAACCATGTCTTACAATTTTCTTACTTCTATGCAAGAAAATGCTAATATTTTATTACATACCCTTTATTTTTGATAACAGCAGCACATCTTCTAGGCATAGAAGCAATGAGGTCATTAATAATAGTTATTGGTATGTCATTTCACTGCCTTTGAATTTGAACATAAAGATCGCTCTTCCGCTTTAAAATTTGGCATCCGATTCTTCTTTTTACTATTTCCCACAAGTTCTCAATGGGGTTTAGGTCTGGGAACTGCGCTGGCCATTGCAAAACCGTGCTGTCTTTCTCAGAAAGCCAGTTTGTGGCCAATTTCGCTTTGTGCTTGGGGTCATTGTCGTGTTGGAACGTCCAGGCAAGTGGAATTTCCCAATCCGCATAAGGAAGCATGGTGTTTCTTAGAATTTCAACGTAGTCTTCTGACTTCATTATACCCTCTACTTGTCAAATTGGACCTATTATTTGGCCAGAGAAGCAGCCCCAGACCATCACAGATCCACCTCCGGGTTTAACTGTTCCTCTGGTACACTTTAGATTTAGTCTCCTTTTGGCCTCCTGATATGTTGCCTTCCATCAGATCCGTGCATATTAAATTTTGATTCATCAGAAAACAAGATTGTTTTCCATTTCGACAAATTAGAATTGAGATGAGTTCGTGCGAAATCCAAACGGGCTTTTAAATTTTTTTTGAAATAAATGGCTTTTTCACTACTTGGAAACCACGCAATCCGACCTGAAGTGCGCAGCGTCTTACTATAGATGAGTCAATGGGTTATTGTATTTGAAGTTTCACTTCTTAAGAAGATGCTATCGATGTTTTCCGAAAGAAACCAATAATTTTCCTGTCTTCTTTTGCCGTGGTACTACGTGGTCTTCCTCCTCTGTGATGACTGTAGTATTTCTATTGTATCCTGGCTGCCGGTTTATATACAATTGAAATGTAATTTTTAATTTTATTTTATCATTGAAGTTTTTCTATACAGACTTCCTTGATTCTATATTTTGATAAGTGTTGATTAAGAGTGATACTTCGATACTATAGTAGACGTCTGTTGTCGTTGGCCTCCAACAGTGTTGTCAGATACTATATCACTTTCTTATTTTACAAAATTGTATTATTATTTTTATTTATACATATTTTGTTTTTAGCATATAAAACAAAAATTCAATAAAGTATTGGTTCGCCATGTTTTTCAGTCGGTGAAGTCTTCGACGAAGCAGGTGTACCGAATTGGCATCTTAATAATTCGTCCAGTTCGATTGGGCTCCACATTGACATTGGAGTCTGCGGCTACGGCTACATTAGTGTCCGTTATTTCAGAGTCTGTTCCAGCTGAACTGCTTTGGGTAATCTTCTGTAAATGAGAAATGTTCCTCCTATATCTTTTCCCCGAGTCTATCGACTCGATCAGAACCTCTCCGCCCTTCTTTCCAATTACTCTGTAGCCAGATGGCTCAAATGATGGAGAAAGCTTGTTTGCCTTTGACATTAGTTTTGCCAGAACTTCATCTCCTACTTCAATATCTATTTTCTTAGCGCGGCGCCTGTCGTCCGAATACTGCTTCCCTTTCTCCTTCATTTCTTTATCTCTATCTGCGACTCCCTCATCAATTTCCATCGGTGATTGAATATTCGGTAGTTTGTCACGTATGTTGCCACCAAATAACATCTGCGCTGGTGATTTCAATGTTGTTGAGTGTGGAGTAGAGCCATACATCAGCAAGTAATCATTCAAATCTTCCATCCAATTTTTACCTGTATTTTGACTTATAATTAGACGCTTCAGTATAGCTGGGTTTTGCCTGTCGACTTCCCCATTTTGCTGAGGCCAATAAGGAATTGTGTTATTCAACACAATATTATGTACCTTACAGACATTTCTCATTTCCCCGCAGTCGAATTGTGGTCCATTATCAGCTGTGATTGATATAGGCAGTCCAAATCTCGCAAATATGACTTGCAATCTATTAATGGTTTTAGAAGCATCGAATTTCTTCATAAACTCAATCTCAACGTATCGACTGTAGTAATCAACCACCACCAGTAAATTATGACCTGACGGCAACGGACCCAAGAAATCAATCGCGATATGCTGCCATGGTTCATTTGGCAACTCTTTCCTGTTCATTGGTTGTGGTGGTGTTGGTGCTGCCACCAACATACACCCGCGATACTTTTTAACATATGCGTCTACTTGCATATCCATCTTTGGCCACCAAACTTTAGATCGCAATCGTTGTTTCATTAGTGTCATCCCCGGATGGCCTTCATGTGCCAGATCTAGGGTTTGTTTTCGTAATTTCTCTGGCATGACGATTCGATTACCTCGTACAAGAATATTCCCAGCGAAACACAATTCCGTGGCGAATATTTTAAAGGGTCCGGCTTCATCCGTCCATCGATTCTGGTCTAAACCAATTCTTACCGCCTTAATGGTTTCATCCAACTCCGATTGACTTTCAATTTCTAATAATCTCAAAGCGACTGGAACAGCCTGAGATACTACCCAGTTTACGTAGTGTTCAGCATATTCGTTAAACGTATGCTTTGGTCCCTTTCCAGTCACCGCAAGCCTTGATATTGGATCGGAAATGTTTGATTTACCAGGCCGATAAATCACTTTGTATTTGTAGCATTGCAAGCGCAACACCCACCGCTCAATGCGCGCACACGGACGTGAATTATTCCCCAAAAAGACTTCGAGTGGCTTATGATCCGTAATAAGCTCGAATTCTCGTCCATATAAATAGAAATGAAACCTCTCCTTTGCCCAAACCAAAGCAAGAGCCTCTTTCTCCGTTTGTGCATATCGTTTCTCAACGTCGGAAAGGCTTTTGCTTGCATAAGAGATAACTCTAGGACCGTTATCGTTTAGCTGAACTAATACAGCACCCAAGCCTACCGGACTGGCATCGGCGATCAACTGCGTGCGATCTTTCGCATCGAAATAGCACAACATCAATTCATTTGACATACAATCCTTGAGCTTAAGAAAAGCTGTTTGATGTTCTATGTTCCATATGAAACGCTGTTCCTTCTTAGTCAACAATCGCAACGGAGCAGTTACCGTTGCTAGATCTGGAATAAATTTTCTAATATAATTCACCAGCCCGAGAAAACTTCTTACTTCCTCTGCGGTTACAGGCTCTCTGAAACTTCGAAAAGCTTCAAGCTTATCTGCATCTGGTGCAATTCCCTTTGCAGACAAAACATGTCCAAGAAATCGTATTTCGCTGACACCGTACAGGCACTTGTCATTATTCAATGTGACCTCGCTTTCCTTCAAAGCCTTTTGTACATTCACTAAACGACTATCGTGATCTTTCAGATCTGCACCGAAGACAATAATATCGTCGATGAAATTA
Source organism: Chrysotoxum bicinctum (assembly GCA_911387755.1). NCBI lineage: Eukaryota > Metazoa > Arthropoda > Insecta > Diptera > Syrphidae > Chrysotoxum > Chrysotoxum bicinctum. The sequence goes on along the minus strand of OU426987.1, from coordinate 141,201,719 downwards.
AAGCATCCGTCACAGCCACTAAGAATTTGCTCCATCGTCTTTTGGAAAAGTTCTGGTGCACACGTTATACCAAACATCAGTCGGGTATATCGAAACAATCCCTTGCGTGTAATGAATGTTGTAATCTCTCGTGACTTTTCTGAAATTGCAACTTGATGGAATGCATTCTTTATATCCAATCGACTGAACACTTTGGCTCTGCCCAGGTGCGGTAAAAAGTCTTCAATTGTTGGCAAAGGATGATTTTCTCGTTCAACGGCACAATTTGCACGACGCATATCGATACATATTCTGATGTCGTCACCTTTTGGAACTGCAACAACTGGTGAAATCCATTTCGAAGGGTGATTCACTTTTTCGATTACTCCTTGTTCCAACAGATCCTGAATCTTGTCATCAACTGCTTTTTCAAGTGCCACTGGAATACGTCGATACGCCTGAATAACTGGCTGGGCATCCTTTTTGATCAGAATATCGAGCAAGACTCCTTTTATTGTTCCCAATTTGCCAAATGTAGAGTCAACTTTAGAAATATTCGTGCTTATACGAAGGATTCCCATTGCCGTGGCAGTTTCAAGTCCGATTAACAATTTTCCGTCACCTATGATGACATAGAAATCAGCTAATTGAATCTGTCCTCCTACTTTCATTTCAGTTGTAAATGCTTCGAGCAGTGGCAACTCGTGTCCACCGTACGCTTTGAAAACTTTTCCAGTTTCCTTTCGTTGATTCATGGCTGTAACTCCTTTCGATTTTAAGCTCTCCCAAATTGCTTGACTCAACAAATTATACCTTGAACCTGAGTCAATAATTGCGCTTACTTTGACTCCGCCAATTTCACATGAAATTACACTTCTATCATCTGCTGTAGTGACGTTGAAAATATACTCTTCGGCGACAACATGTTTGACTGTATTCTCTATTTTTTTAGTATCGTTTCGCTGTTCTTCGTGCTTCGGGTTTTTCTTGCTAAATGGTTCTACTGAATTGTTCTTCTGATCATCTTGACGAAAACGCTTGTTTGATCTGCACTTCTTGGCAAAATGGTCTCGCCCACCATTTATAATCACTTGCGAAATGACCAATGTATCCACACCGGTTGCATTCGACCTGTTTACCATTGCTAGGTCGATTACTCTTTCCGAATGATTTTGCCTGAATTCGATTCACTTCTACCAGTTGTTTTGGTGTAGATTCACTGGAGAACGATTTCTCCTGTTCACTGACCGTTTCGAATATCTTGGCGGTTCGCAAAATTTCACTTAGGCTAGCATCTCCTCGTTTTAAGAGCTCACGACGTAATGAAGTTGATATGCAATTTTGGATAATCTGATCTTTAATATTTTCTTCAAATGTATCACCAAATGCACAACGCTCAGCTTGCATACGTAAACGTATGGAGAAAATGTCAACACTTTCGTCAGATGTTTGCTTCATTTGTCGCAGTAAATGCCTTTCGTATGTGACATTCTCCTTCGGCAAGAAAAACGCATTCAATTTTTCCTTCGCTTCTTGATGCTCGGTCATGTTTGCAGTGTATTGCTCTACATTCGGTCGTGGACCACGGAACTTTGCATTTGGCAACTCAGGAAGTGTGTCGTACAGCTGCTGAACTTTTATAGTTTTATTCCAGCGTAATGCAAAAGTAAGTCTCTCTTCCACTCATCATCGCTAATACGACTTGCGCGGATCATGGTCTCGAACGAGAGAAGCCACTTTCGCCATTCCACTCCACAATGGTCGGAATAGTCAGTATAATCAAATGGTGGTAGCGTCATACTCGATCGTATTATTCCTGAAATACAGAGATATCTCACAATTATTACTTTTTTTTTTTTTTGACCGATCTCTTTATTGATCAAAGTTGCATTTAAGCAACCAACATATCTCTACATTTAAACTTTTTACAACAAAATTAGTTTAAATCCACATTTAAGTACCCATTTTGAATGCATTTAAGCAACACAATTCGTTCATTTGAAATTCGCATTAAAGCAACCGAATTGGACCAAATTAATCTGCATTTAAGCAACCAAAATTTGTTCATTAAAGATCCGCATTTAAGCGACCAAATTGGACTTATTTGCTTGCATTTAAGCAACTGAATTTATTTAGCCCTTATCCACATTCAAGTGATTAAATCTTTTTCTTTTCGATTACTACCAACGAAAAACGAAAAGAAAAAAAAGGACCGAAATTGGAGAAAATCCGCGATCTGCAATATATTATTATATTCATTCTTACCTAAGGAATTCCCAGTTTCCATCTTGAAAAGTTTCTAAATGTATGTCCAATTTTTTTTTTCTTCCTCTTTTTTTTTAATTAAATGTAGTTTTTTTTTTTTTGCCTACGTCGCCAATGTAGTATTTCTATTGTATCCTGGCTGCCGGTTTATATACAATTGATATGTAATTTTTAATTTTATTTTATCATTGAAGTTTTTCTATACAGACTTCCTTGATTCTATATTTTGATAAGTGTTGATTAAGAGTGATACTTCGATACTATAGTAGACGTCTGTTGTCGTTGGCTTCCAACAGTGTTGTCAGATACTACAATGACACACCAACTTTCCAGACTTAACTATCCGACAAATGGTAGATGTATGTACTTATTGAATATTTGATTGAAATTTCTTTCTGGGATAAAAAGTTTTTGAAGTCACTCAAAATTCTGGATTTAATTTCTGTTGAATACTTGTTTCCGGCCATTGTAATTAAAATTTGTTTATTTTTTACTTTTTTTATTTTTGTTTTTCTTAAAAAGCTTTTGTCTCGATCAAACATGCGGCCAATACTTACTCAACGAACCAAGCTACAGAAACAAATTTACCAATTTCAAAATGAATCAAATTAACCGTTATTAAAATGAGTAATGGCCGCCAGTTGCAAATGTCTTGCACAGCCAAATGCTTTACTTTTTTTGCTAAACAGTTGCAATTGTTGTACTTGTCTGTAGATTAGTGGTTTCGAATTTTGTACAGTAAGGTTGATACATATGAAGTCTAGAGCAATGGAAATAATTTCGTTTTAACAACTTAGGCCGCCAATTCACGACACAAAATAACTGCGCAAACTGACATTTTACTCAAGTTGGTTTGTGCAAAACACGATACAAGTGAGCTGCACAGTTCTCAGTTTAAAAAAGTTTTCGTTCTTTAAACATGCATTCAAAATTAGCTCTTTATATATTGCTTACTATTGCAATAAAAAAAATTGAAAACTCAGTGCAAAAAAAGAAAACGTGTGTGGTCTAAGAATTTGTATTTAAAAAGACAAAAATTAGGTCAAACAGAATTATTAAAAGAACTAGAATATACTTCTCAAGTTGATTTTAAAAATTATGTGCGCATGGAGAAACATCTGTTTGATGAACTTTTATCTAAAGTGAAACCCTTAATCGAAAAAGAAGACACTTTAATGCGAAAAGCAATTCCTGCCTATCATCGCTTATCACTGACATTAAGGTTTTTGGCCAGCGGAAATAGTTTCGAAGATTTAGAATTCTTGACAGCTATTTCTCCGCAAAGAATTGGACACATAGTTATGGAAACATGCGAAGCCATCATTAGAGTTTTGAAGGAATACATCAAGGTATAAAAAAGAAACACTACATTAAATAATTTTTCTTTATTCATACATGTACTTAATGTGTTTATTTTTTGTTGTGCAGTTACCTGAATGTGAAACCGAATGGAAGATGTTGGCTGAATCTTTTAATCAACGCTGGAACTTTCCTCATTGTATTGGTGCTATCGATGGCAAGCATGTGTCAATAACGAAACCACCAGGAACTGGTTCTCAGTTTTTCAATTATAAGAAGCATTTTTCAATTATTTTGATGGCTATTTTTAATGCCAATTGTGAATTTATTATGATAGAAGTTGGTGCAAATGGACGCTGTTCAGATGCGGGAATGTTTGGCGAAACGAAATTCTTTTCAAAACTAAAACAGAATAGCTTGAACATTCCAGCGCTCGAATTGATCCCCAAATTCAGTACAGATATGCCTTATGTGTTTGTTGCAGACGATTCTTTTCCACTGATGACAAATATCATGAAACCCTTCAGCCAAAAATCAATGAACAAAAAAGAAATGATATATAACTATCGACTTTCTCGCGCACGAGGCAATGTGGAAATGACTTTTCGCCAGTTAACATCAAAATTTAGAGTTTTATTGAAACCCATAAATTTAGCCCCAGAAAAAGCAACAACAATAACTTTAGCTTGCTGTTATTTACATAACTATCTGCGAAGAAAGAAAGATACCGTATATGCAAGTAATGAAAGTACAGAAAACCTTAATACAGACTCATTAACTCCTTTGAGATCGACAACTGCAAAAAATGTTTGCAACAACATCAAAAGTATAAGGCAAAATTTCTGCGAATATTTCAATACTACTGGAGAAGTTTCATGGCAAAACAATGTTTACGAAAAATTAATTAATCCAAACACAAAAAATTGATGTTAAAGTTATCTTTATTTTACATTAATAAAAGAAATTTTTATTTGTTTTCACTGTTCAAAATTTTTGTAAAATTCTCTGGTTGTGAAAGTTTTGAATTGTTGTGAGTGGTTTCAATTTTGAATGATCACTTGGGCATGAGAAAGCTTTCCGCAAGATGGGTGCCGCGTTTGCTCACAGTCCACCACAAACGCAATCGTGTAACAACTTCACAGGAAGGTTTGGCGTTGTTTAATCGCAATATGGAGGAGTTTTTGCGCCGTTTTGTAACCGTGGACGAAACATGGATCCATCACAACACACCAGAGACCAAACAACAGTCAAAGCAGTGGGTTGCTAAGGGTGAATCGGCGCCAAAGAAGGCCAAGGTTGGTTTGTCAGCCAATAAAGTTATGGCGACTGTTTTTTGGGATGCACGCGGGATAATCCACATTGACTACCTTCAAAAGGGAAGAACAATCAATGGGGAATATTATGCCAACTTATTGCACCGATTCAATGACGATTTGAAAAAAAACCGACCTCATTTGGCCAAGAAAAAAGTTCTTTTCCACCAAGACAATGCAAGGGTGCACACATGTGCAGTTGCCATGGCAAAAATCCATGAATTGGGCTATGAATTGCTCCCTCATCCACCCTATTCTCCAGATTTGGCTCCGAGCGACTACTTCTTGTTCCCAAACCTGAAGAAATGGCTTGGTGGAAAAAGATTTGACTCCAATGATGCAGTCATCTCGCAAACAAAGGCCTATTTTGAGGACCTCGACAAATCATTTTTTTGGAAGGGATACAAAAATTGGAGAAGCGTTGGAGAAAGTGTATAGAGCTCAAGGGAAACTACGTTGAAAAATAAAATTATTTTTTTATCAAAAAAACTGTGTTTTATTCCAAAAGTCACGGACTTATTGTAATAAAGGATGAGTCAACTGAATTTTGGACAGCTAGTAGCACGCCACGATAAGGAGTATCAGTAGATCGGTTGAGATCATCGTCGTGATAAACATTGTAATTTAATTTAATTTTTTTTAATTTTTTTTTTTTTTTTTATAATCAACTCACGCTTAAGGGAATATGAATACCCTTTAAATGTTTTAACACAGTTATAGTTATTAGTTCTTATAATCTAATATCATAATTTATATTTATTATTCAATATTGTTGAAAAACATAAGTTAAAATTTTTTACATTTTATATTATCATTTGCAGATTCTAAACAAAAATGAAATTCGTTACAAATTGTTATTAATTGATTTAAAGGGCTACATACACCATTTGATCTGCTAAATATTTGAATAATAGGTTGCTGAACTTTAATTTACTTAGAACTGATGGCAATGATATCGAACCATTAATAATCCCAACAATAAAACAAAATAGTCTAAGCTTTCTCTGGTTAGTCAAAGAAGGAAGGCTGATCAAAGCTAGTCTTTGAGAATAAGGGGGAAGTAGATATCCCTTGACCATGGAAGAGACAGAAACGCAGAAACCTTTTTTGGATCGCTTCAATTCTTGTAACATGTGTTGAGTAATAAGGTGACCATACCACACAGCCGTATTCTAGAATTGGTCTCACAAACGAAATAAATAGAAGCTTAAGAACATAAGGGTCGTGAAAATCACGACCGAATCTTTTAATGAATCCAAGAACCCTATCGGCTTTTTTAATTATATAATTTAAATGATCATTAAATATTAATTTGGGATCTAGAATAATACCTAAGTCAGAAAACATATTCTGTCTGCTGCCTTTATATTTTGAACTACGGAATTAAATTGATTGATAACTAAAATAAAATAAAATAAAATAAAATAAAATAAAATCATTCCCATAAACAAAAGGAAACAAAAAAAACAACGATTGAAACTTTATCTACGATCACAAGCTTAATTTTGTCAACTAGTAAGTCGTCCGTAAATTAAAAGAAAAATATTTTTATAAATTTTTGATGCGATTTTTCTCGAAAACAATTAAATTGAAGAAAAGAAAAGTTGTTTTACATATTTTCGTACTTTAAATTGGCACAGTTTAGAGTTTGCTTTAATCGAGCAATACAGAAGCATTGAAACTGATTCTGGACTATCTAGAAAATTGTTCGATCGTCGCCAAGGAGTAAATTAAACTTTTGTAAGCTTTTATAATGACATCCTCGTAGTGAATGCTCGTCTTCATTCTCCTAAACCGCAAATAGAAATCATAGATTTAATTAAACAAAACGTCAAAAGAAGAACCGGTGAACTTTTAATTACTTTTAATACACAAAGCCTTGCTGAGATTGTTTATGTGTGTAGATCTATCGAAAAACATGCACATGCACAAAATGAAGCTTTCAAGATAAAGCTATCACAGCCCAATAATTAAAAAAAAACAAGTAAGTGTAAGTGTGTAAGTAAGTAAGTAACGAAATCCTTTTTGCTACAAGCGTGGCACTGAAAATACGACTACTCCGAATTGCATAAAATGCAAGTCGGGAAGCCAAAAACGCAATTCGAACACCGGGTCGGGTTGTCAACTGAATTCAATCCCGGATCAAAATTAACTAAAAAATACCTCCAAAATAATGTACGCTTACCTGATTTGACTGAAACTATAAAAATACCAAAAGAAACCAAATATAATGAAATTTTAAATAATAAAAACGAAACCCAGAAAATAACAATTTGAAAACGTGAATCTTCCCAATGTCAAGATACCTTTGTATCTTCAAATAAATCTGTTTCTCTACACGAGCGCTTACAAAAATATTATACTACTCGTGAACGATTCTTTTCTAATATACATATTCTTCAACATATTCAAGAACTCAGATCGAAATTTAAGTTTTAAGAAGAAAAAGCAAACTTATCGCGAAATTTGTGCTACAACACTTTGTAGATCTTTGAAGATCCCAGACCGTATGCCTACGTTACGATTCTTGGAAAAAAAATTAATGGTCTTTTAGACATTGCAGCAAACATCACTTGTCTTGGGTCAGGATGTCTGGAAATACTACAGGATTTGAAAATTCCATATAAAAAGTTCAATTCGAACGAGAAAATGGCAAGCGGCCAACCACAAAAGATTATATGAGAAATTACCAGGACTGTGGAGTATAAAAACAAAGCAAAAGATATTAAGATACGAGTATTTTTGGTTCCATCTTTGGAACAACCCCTTTATCTTGGAATACATTTCTGGAGACTTTTCAATTTATTGTTTTGTATGACAGTCTGTTTTCGTTGTTTGTTTTAATATTATTTAGCCTTGAAAACAGTCGCCCTGCTGATGCAATTCCGTGAGGCAAACTAAGAAGAATCAACATAAATTTTGAATTACTAATGAACCTATGTAGAACGTTTTTGAATCTTCAAGAAAAATACTTTCGACTAGTCCAATCTCAAAAATTTTTCTTATTTCGCCAAAAAGAACATCTTTCTCGCACTCTAATAGATGAGAAAATTCTGATACCAAAATATTGAAGTGTGGCAGAATACTTTGTATATTTGGATTATTTTTTAAAAAGGTTGGGTCAATTATCTTAAACGCATTTAGGTAAAATAATGAAAAAAAAACGTGCCATTATGAAACTTTTCGTGCCACCGTGCCACTAGAAAATTTCCGTGTCAAAATGGCACGATCGTGCCACATCGGCAACGCTGTACTGAACCTATAAAACAAAGACACTATCCTGTGTCGCTAGCCATCCAGAAGTTGATGTATGAGGAATTGAAATTTTATTGAAGAAAGCGAAAGTGCCTGGAGTTCACCTGTGGTCCTTGTGCGTATTATTATTATCATATAAAAAAACGGCGAACACGTTTTTTGTGGTACACTTTTCGCGGCTCACAAAACCCGAAGGGGCATAAATTACATATTAAATGAAAGCATTTTTTGCATGGATGTGCAGAATGCCAAAAATATTTAAATATATTACTACCAGAAATTGTTTGAAACAATAAATAAAAATTGCAAAAAAATGTCCGGAAAATAAAAACAATTAGAAATGTCAAATCGACTGACACATAAAATGTCAAATCCAGATGAAAGCATTCAGCGAAAACCCAAAGCCAGGACCGGAAACATTAAGGTGGATTCACATTACACAAATCCGCCAACACGATAAAAGTTGATGAACATGTTGAATGTGAACCCCCAAAAGTGAAAAAGAATACACACATACACTAGCCACATCTGTTGCTGAAAAGAGCGTATAGTTTACACCATACAATTTCATGCCTTAGGTATTTGGATTACATTAGTTTATATTTCTTTTTTTATGAAGTTTTAAAAGAAATTTTAGATACTAAGATCGTGAGAATTTAACACTTATTACTAAAAATGACAGATATAATTTTTTTTGTAGAATTCAAAATTTGTAATATTAAAATTATAAATCGAAAATTTTATTGAATTTAAAAGAAAATAACACTGGTAAACACTGTTTTTGTCACACGAACTTTGTTATGATTTTTGTTTATGTTGATGTACCCTCATTAAAAATATATAACAGTTTTGTTTCTATCACATCCAGTTTTCTTGTGACAGCTACATATTCATTTCTGACCTTATATACGTTTCTTTGCTTAAAAAACTGCATTTAGTCGACTGTGTAACTACTGTGATTGCTAAATTACATTTTATTTACGTTAGTTAGATCGTAAATATGCCACGAGAGTGGCAACCCGGACAGTTTTTGTTACTCGTATGTGTGTGGAGAATTAACTTTTACATCTCAGCGTCGAAATTTCACATCATTAATTGAACAGTTCTATTTATACTATTTTGGTTTTCCTGTAAGGAATCAAGACAAACCCTGGGTGAAATCGGCTAAGGTGATAGTTGGTTGAGATTGTCATTTTGACAATCGATCTCTCTATATTTCTTTATTGATATGAGGGAGACAGCTATAGTCAAAATGACAATCACAATCAACTAACACCTTAACCTATTCCACCCCTGGGTTCCACATAAATGTTGTGTATCGTGTGTGAGGCTCCAATTAGGTTGGACGAAACAAGAAGAGAAATTCTTCAAACTCAGCGAGGCGGAAATCAAAGAAGGAATATTTGTAGGTCCACAAATACGGAAATTCAAGAAGGATAAGAGCTTTGAAGAAAAACTAAATGATCAGGAAAGATTCGATTGGAAATGTTTTCTGAATGTTCAAAATTTTCTAGGTAACCATAAAGCGGAAAATTACAAAGATTTAATAAATTAACTTATGATATCATATAAAGCTTTGGAGTGTATGTCCTTAAAAATACATTATGCTGGACTCTCATCTGGACTCCTTTCCGGCAAATTTGGGTGCTGTGAGTAACGAACAAGGTGAGAGGTTCCATCAGGACATTTCCTTAATGGAGAAGCGCTATCAAGGGAAATGGAGTCCAGGAATGCTAGCAGACTGTTGTTGGATACTTAAAAGGGACCTACCAAAAGCCAAATATTCAAGAAAATAATAAGTATTTATTAGATATTAGGAAATAATTTTGTAAGTGTGGCTGATTTTTGTACTTCTTACGAAAATATATGTTTTGATGTCACAAGAAAACCTGATGTGTACATTTTTTTTCATTGATATATTATTGTTTGGTGGCCCTAGTATATTCAAAATTTGATATAAGTTTTCATGTGACAAAAAAAAATTACAAATTTGTTGACCAGTGTAATTAGATAAAAGTTAAAAATATTGGTTACTGGCATAAGTCTCCCCCAAGGCTGCCCATATGTCTCTATTTTTGGCTTCGTTGTACCAATTTATACTTATTTGGGATAGGTCGTCACTCCATTTTTTACTGGGTCTTTTACTCTGGTCTCCATTTCGTTGTCATTTTTGTCCATCTTTGGTCCTGAAGTCTAGATACATGACCTTGTGCGTAAGCCAGGAAAAAATCGCTTATGTTTGGACTCTAGGAAGCTAAATTCAGTAACGAAAAATGATGCTTATCCTTTTCCTCATATAGAGAATCTGCTAAGCCGTCAATCGGAGACACACTATATCAGTAGTGTGGATTTGAAAGACGCATTTTGAAAGATTCCTCTAGCTGAAACGGCATACTGCGTTTAGTGTATCCGGTAGACCCTTTTATCAATTCAAGGTCATGCCCTTTAGCCTGTGCAACGCGGCTCAACGCTTATGCAGGCTCATGGGTAAAGTGGTCGCTAATAAATTGAAACAAAATGTTTTTGTTTTTTATCATGATGATTTGTTGATTGTTTCAGAAACGTTTGGGTACATATTAAAATACTTCAGACTTTAGCTTTAAATCTACGAAAAGTAGGACTTACTATTAACCTTGAGAAATCTCGCTTTTGCTCTAAAGAGCTCCCATACTTAGGCTCCATTGTAGGTGGGGGTGTCATAAAAACAGATCCGGACAAAGTGAGTGCTATCGAAGATTTTCCTGAGCCAAAAACACCCAGGTAGGTTCGAAGATTCTTAGAACTGACAGGGTGGTACAGACATTTTGTTCCAAAATTTTCAACTCTCGCTTCACCCATCACTGAGCCACCAAAGAAAAGTAAGACATTTATCTTTACACCCGAAGCGCTAAAAGCCTTCGAAGAACTTGCATAAGTTAGCCTTAAGGACATCACCAGTTTTGATGAATCCAGAATATAAAAAACCATTCTCTTTTGTTATAGAGCATCGCAAGGGCTCTGAAAATGTTGTTCCAGATGCTTTGTCTCGCGTCTATGCAGATGAGATTGCTATACATACGAACAAAGTTTGCCCTTCCGAGGTTCTACAAGTTAATCTCGCTGATCCGGCGTTCAAGCCGGATGAGTACATGAGTTTAATCAAAACTGTAGAGAAAAACAAACTCCAACTTCCTGACCTTCAGGTTTCAGACAATTTTAATAAATAAACTAAATAGAAGGTCAAGCATTGTACAGGGAATCCCAGAGAAGACGATTGCGTGTGGAAACTGTGGATTCCGGCTGCTCTTACCGATCACTTATTTCTATTGGCACATGATCCTCCTCGAGCTCGCATGGTGGAGTGGCAAAAACTTTGTATCGGCTTCGAGAACGATTTTACTGTCCTAATATGGCGGCTCAAGTGAAATAGTTCATCGGAGAGTGCATCGTTTGTAAATCCTCCAAGGCTCCAAACCAAATTTATCGACCTCCTAATGGCCAATCTTTCGTCGTCGACCGACCAGCACATCTATATAGATTTTCTTGGTCCATATCCAAGATCAAAACAGGGAAATTCATATATCATCGTTTGTCTAGACCAACTTACAAAATTCATACTTGCAAAAGCGATAAGAAAAGCAACATTTGATTTGGCCATTCAATTTTTAGAAAATCAAGTTTTCTCTCTCTTTGGAGTACCTGAATCGCTTCTTTCAGACAATAGGAGATAATGCATTGAAAAAGAGTTTTCAAAATTACTCGAATCCTACGGTCTAAGACATGTACGAACAGCTTCTTATGCTCTTCAAGCTAACGCGAGCGAGCGAGCTAATCGTTCAATATTAGCGGCCATAAGATCATATATTGGATCAGACCAAACAAATTGGGATACACATCTGATGTCAATATTAAGTTCACTGAGAACAAGCGTTCATTCTGCCATTGGAATGTCTCTACATGAGGCTTTATTTGGACAGTCAAAACTAGAACATGGTTCTGATTAAGCTTTGCTTAAAAGATTAAATGGCCTTAACAATTCAGAGTTGGATGTATTACCTAAAGCTATGAAAATGAATTTTATCCATAATCGTATTAAAAATGTCTTAACGCAAGCCCATAAAGCTTATGAGAAAATTTATAACACAAGAAGTAAATACTGTCAATATATTGTTGGTCAAGATGTTTTCAAAAGGAATTTTATTTAAAGGGATAAATGAACAAAAACCTAACCCGAAATTATGTCCAAAATTCATTCCAGCAAAGGTCCGAAAGATCATTAGCAACAACTTGTATGAACTGATATAAGATATACTATTTCAATTTTTTATTTCTTACTTTCTCTCAATTTTTTCTTTTACTTTAAATTTTTAAAATGTAACTTTTTTTATTTCACTTTAATCTTGCATTATTATATTTATTTATCTTTTTTTTCCTTTTTAGGAAATGTAAAATTATTTTAGCATCTCTTTTTAATAAGCCTAATTCTTATTTCTGTGGTTGTTTTGTTTTACTCAGGCGGTGTCCTAAGTCACTTAGAAATTATTATTGTAAACATGTCATTAATTGACAATAGGGGGGTTTCTCAGGCCTACAGCACCACAAATTTTAATAAAACAAAAGCAATGTTGAATATTTACCGGAAACGTAACAGTGGGATATCTATCTGTCATATAAATGCTCAAAGCCTTCGAAAACATCTGGATGAGTTTAAGGGCACTTTCAACGGCTCAACTGTAGATATTGTGTGTGTTTCTGAAACATGGCTGACGGAAAAAGTCGATAATAATGTTTTAAAAACGGGCGATTATAAGGTGTATAGATCTGATCGTGTGGAGTCTAGGGGAGGTGGGGTGGCTATCTTCATCAGGAAAGATTTTAATAGTAGAGTTGTTAGGTTCTCTGACAGAAGTAGTAGTCTGCAATTCCTTTTTATTGAGGTTGCGGTAGCTACTGACAAATTACTGATTGGGGTTATTTACAAGCCACCAAATATCGCTGATCCAAGTTTCATTTCAGATATTTTAGAAGACCTATCTGTAAACAGCAATCACATTTTCATTGCAGGAGATTTGAATGTGGACCTCTTAAATATTAATAATAGTAGCGTCAAAACTTTTAACGATAGTCTTGTCTCCCTTAACCTCTTCCCAATAAACCGGAAGCACCCAACACATTTCACTTCAACACGCTCAACCTTGTTAGACGTTTTTCTCGTTAACCAGCCTAATTATGTAAACTATTATGGACAGCTTGATGTGCCAGGTTTTTCAAAATATGACCTTATCTTAGCCTTTTATAATCTCGATACTAACCAAAATTTAAACAAACAAACATTTTCGTTTAGAGATTTCAAATCCTTAAACATGCAGGCCTTAGTATCAAATGTTTTGAATTCTAACCTTCAAAGCATATATCGTCTTTCTGATGTTAATGATCAGGTTAATTTTTTCACCGACATAATCAACAGCCTGTTCGATATTTTTGTACCAATCAAAACAATTCGAGCAAGAAATAGTGAGCTGGGATGGTATAACAACACCATTGAACAACTTATAGCAAAACGAAATGCAGCATATAAGCGTTGGAAACGATTTCGGGTCCAGGAATTCTTCGATTATTATAAAAGATTGCGAAATACTATAGTTGCTGAGATAAAAAATTCTAAACGAAGATTCTATGCTTCAAAATTTAATAATCTAACCTCCAAAAAACTTTGGAAAAATATCAAATCACTTGGTATCTCAACTCAGCAAAAGAGTACTGATGAAGAATGCGACGTTAATGAGCTGAACAAAATATTTGCGGCTTCCTGCTCCTACACCAATGATGATGCGGAAGTGGATATATTTTTAAATAGTAATAGTGATATCTCGACAGGTTTTAGTTTCAGAAGAGTTAATGAAATGGAAACTATATCTGTTATCAAATCGGAAGCTATTGGCCTTGATAACATGAATCCCAAATTTGTTAAAATAATTCTTCCGTTTATTTCGCCATTCATAACCCATATTTTTAACACTATTTTAACCAGTTCCCGTTTCCCTAAACTTTGGAAAGCTTCTAAAATCATTGCAATTCCTAAAAAATCAAACTCAAACACTAAAGAATATCGACCAATTTCTATTCTGCCGTTCCTTTCAAAGGCGTTTGAGAAGGTAGTAAGTCGACAGATCACTACCTTTCTCGATACTTACCAGTTGCTTTCTCCTATCCAATCAGGTTTTAGACCAAATCACAGTTGTATCACAGCGCTTTTGAAAATTGTGGATGACATACGGTTGCAAATGGATAAAAACTTAGCAACAACGTTGATTTTATTAGACTTTTCTAAAGCTTTTGATACTGTCTCGCACAGAATACTTTTAAAAAAGTAAAAGCATTATTTTTGCTTCGAAAGCTCGGCCGTATCTCTCATTGAGGATTATCTGACAGAAAGAACTCAAGCGGTTTTTGCAAATTCCAAGTTATCCGATTTCGTTTCAACTCACGCTGGTGTACCCCAGGGATCAATTTTAGGCCCTCTCTTTTTCACGCTGTTCAACAATGACTTACCCTCGGTCCTAAGAAATTGCGAAATTCATATGTACGCTGACGATGTACAAATTTATTTGAGTTACCCTATTGGAATGGTTGAGGATGCAACTTCTCGAATTAATGAAGATCTGATGCGTATATTGCAATGGTCACATAAAAATCTTTTGAAACTGAACGCAAAAAAATGTCAGGCTATTGTTATAAGCAATACTGCTATTGACACAACATGCTTACCTTGCGTTGAGCTTGATGGATCACTGTTGAACTACGAAAGCACAGTAAAAAATTTAGGCATAACTTTTAATCAAACTCTGACATGGGATAGTCGCTTAGCATGTGCTCTTGGAAGAACATATGCCACTCTTCGGATATTACACCTGTCTGGTGGCTGTCTTCAAATTGCAACAAAAATGACGATTGCCAAAACCCTTGTCTTTCCCGCTTTGTTCTATGGTAGCCTTATTTTCTGTAGTGTGGATCATGTGAGTAGAAGAAAGCTTCAAGTTACATTTAACAACACCGTCCGATTTGTATATGGCTTGCGTCGCTTTGACCGTGTTTCTATGTATGCTAAAAATGTCTTTGATATGCCCTTAAACAAACATCTAGATTTTCTAGTACTGACTTTTCTTTTTAAACTAATGCATAGCAAAAATCCCGCATACTTATTTGAAAAACTTATTTTTCCTGTATCACAAAGAAGTAAAGTTCTTATTTTACCTACTTTTAAATACAGAAACTCTAAGCAACAATATTTTGTGCATGCGGCTGGCCTTTGGAACTCCCTACCAGCCGACCTGAGAGGACTAAACAGCTATAAGACTTTTGAAAAATCACTTCAGATGCTAAAATTTTTCTAAACTTTTCTTTAATTCCTTAACTTATCGTATATAAGTAATTCTCATTTTCTCTTATATGTATTTGAAAATCTATTTTATTTATATTTTTTTTTTTTAATACTATAAATGTTTTTAATTAAATATTTCTTAACCGAATGTACTAAGCATAACAAAAAAGACACCATGTCTTAATATGCCTATGATTTGATACCAATAAATACAAATACAAATATACGAATGTAATCACAAAATTTATTTTATATTGATATTTTTTTTCTTCAATAAATACGTTGTCTTTTCAATTGTTAGGGTGGGTCGACTCTCTTTAATTTCAGTTTCATGTCCTTGCTGATCTGAAATTGAAATATTGTGTGTGGATCGACCCTTAGGAAATTCCACATCAGAATTCGAAAATTTATTCGAATTGCGCTCAGCTAGCTCGGCTCGACCGTCGAGCCAAAAGTTCGAAAAAGAAAACATTTATACCTTTCGAATATCCGCAATGTTTCATTTCCGAATATTAAGCTCATTGACTTATCTCGTCACTTGAAGCAACCACGCGCCAGCAAGGAGCCATCCATGATCGGATAGAAAAAAATAGTAATGAAAGTTTAATTACAAATTTAAAATTAAAATAAAATAGTTTCTTTTTTTAACAATATACAAAAATCGAGGAAGAGCAGACCATCCCACTAACATTAATGAGGAAAAAAGGGTACCTTTCTCTGAAACTGATCCAGGGATCGCACTTTTAAAGTAAAGTGCCGTCGCTAAGATGATTTATATTTGATCTGAAATAACTAAAGGTAATATCTACAAAAAAAAAAAAAACAATTTAAATAAATTCCGCAACAAAAATAAATAATAAGAAAAAATTTATTAGGACAAATTAAAACCTATAAAGCGACCAGAAAAAGGCAATAACAAAAATCGTTGAATTATAGTGCCCAAATCTTTCATCAGTGGGAAGATTCACTTTCACCAACTGTACCCACGTGAAGTCACCAAGAAAAATAAAAAAAACAATCGATCAACCGCGTAAGTTGCAGCGCCCCACTCTCTGGAAGCTGCTTGTGCTTTCTATACCCATCATCTTCATCATCATCATCGATTATCAATTTTTGCTTGTGTAACTTCTCTAAATTTATTTAAATTAATCATTTAATTAATTAAATCTGCTCAATTTAATTAAATTCTGAACTAAATCAATGTAAAGACATTTTTCAATAAAAAAAAGAAAAAAAAGAGGAATTTAAGAATTGAATTTATTTTAAATTCAATATTATTTTTTTACTTTTTTTTGAAAATTCAATATCTTGAAAACCAATACACGATTAAATTTTTAAATTACGTTTTAAAATGTATTTTATTAAATACTAACAATTTTAATTTTAATTTTAAGGAAAATTTAGTACACAAAAAACATGTTTCAGTGTGTCTGTATGTCTTTACCTCTCACTACAGCCTAAGCCACTGGACCTATTTCTTTCAATCTAAGGGTTTTCGGTGATTACCTAGAGGAAAAATTGAAATTTTTTTTTTAGTTCCAAAACTAACGGTACCCCCCATACACCCGTAATTCAAAATCTTATTTATCTCGAAAACGGCTCTAACGATTTTAATAAAAAAAATTAGGTGTGATTTTATGAACATAGGCTTCATTTTGGTCAAAAAACAATTTGGGGCAAAATGTTATTAGGGGTACCTACCATAGACCCGTTTTTTTTTATTTTCGACTTTCTCATTAATAATTAATAATATCCCGTGGCATGAATGAATGAATAAATTGAGGTATAAAAACACTGCGACATAAAGATCTATTGCGTCCCCCATCTAGAACTGGATCAGGTTGGCTCATCATTATAGTTCTTCCTCCAAATTTGTTCCTTTGAGGAATCGAAGTACTTGGAGTATTTTAAGGGATGATAATTCACTCTCTATTATGTAGTTTTTGCCCAGATACCTACGCCTTTGATGCACGAGTGCATCACATTTCCCCAGTATGTGGTCAGGTGTCTCTTCGTGAGTGTTGCAGAATCTGCAAGTCGCGTTGTTCTCCAGGCCAAGGATGTTGAGGTGTCTTCTCAACCTACAGTAGCCTGTGGGAAGCCCCGTGATTTTTCTGAGGTTGTTCCTACTTAATGAAGACTTGGATAGAATTTATCGTTGGTCTGAGGCGAATAACTTGAGGTTGAACCCAACAAAATCTAAATGTATGGTAATTTATAAACAAAAGCTCGATCTCAGTTATTTTTCACCCATACAAATTGGCAACCAGGTAATCGAGAACGTTGATAAAGTAAAGAACCTTGGTATATGGTTTAATTCCACATTTAGTTGGGATTGTCACATACAACACATTATAGGAAAAATTTACGGATGTCTACGCAGTTTTTCCTTCATACAGAAGCATACACCACAAGATATTAGACTTTACTTAGCAAAAACTTTAATCATCCCGATTATTACTTACGGATGCCAGATATTTTGCAGTCATAGCTCAGAATCTAAAAGAAACCTAAATGTTGCCTTCAACAACATAATTCGATACATGTACAATCTTAAGCGTTATGATCATGTTTCCGCGTATAAGAAAAATTTACTTGGTTGTACCTTAAATGCATATCTAAGTTACAATACTTTAAAGACTGAATGGCATCGTAGCAAAGAAGGAGCCATCTTATCTTTATAACAAAATTGTGTTCTCTACTTCCATCCGATCTTTTGTATTTATTCAACCAAGATTCACTTGTTCTGCCTCTGAGCGCCAATTCTTTGTTTGTGCTGTTAGACTCTGGAACTCCCTACCCTTAGACATTCGAAAGCTTCGAGGACGTAAGCATTTTGATCGCGTTATCTTTAGATATTTGGCTGAAAATTCTAAATTTAATTTTTATTTATTTTTTCTTAAATTTTAAATTTTTTGTTAATATTATTATAAATTTTAAGAAATTTTTAAATGTAACTTAACTATTCCTTAAAATTGAATTTATAAATTGAATTATTTTTCGTTGTTTTTTTTTTTATATATAATGCTCTAAATTGTAACATTTTAAATCTAAATTTGGATTAGCTTGTTATAGTATTACTATAATATATAATAAATGTTACTTTTGCTCCTATAGACTTAAGTGTACTGTAAAAGATGAAATGAAATAAATAAAACTAATAATAATAATAGTAAAAATAATAATAATAATAATAAGAATAATTTTTTTTTTTTTTTTTTTTTTTTTTGTACCTTAAGGGAAAACGAGAAGAAATGCTTGATGCACCGTAAGGACGTCTTGGCGTTGACTCATTTGGCGTCCCCGTGTGTCGGACTCGTCCAAACCGACTAAAACTCCTCTAAAAACCCTTATTGGCGTCTGACCTACCCCCCCGGGACCGCTTTTTGCATTACTTCAGGGGGGTTGTCATGTTTCCCTTTCAGGATTAACTCAACTCAACTCAGCTCAACTGTTTCCCGATCATTTTCTTCTTCTCTTTTTTTACTTCTGAGAATGTTTTCTATGTATCTGCCGATATTTTGCCAGTTTTGTTTGCTTTCTAGCATCTTCTCTACTATGTTGTCTGGAGTGATAACACCTATGTTGTTTTGCAAGTTTAGGCAGGGGGAATTCCATCTACTACAGGAAAAGAAGGTATGATTTACGTCATCTTCTGCAGAATCCCCGTACTGGCAAGCTGGACTTTCCTTTTTGCCGCTCTTATGGAGGAAGGCGTTGAAATAACTGTGTCCGGTGAGTAGCTGGGTGATGTAGTAATTAACCTCCCTGTGTTTCCGGTCATTCCACTCAGCCACGTTCCTGATCAGCCTTGCTGTCCATCTTCATCTAGTTTCCGAGTTCCAGCGTTCTTGCCACTTCTGATTTGTAAGCTCCTTAGATGCCGCTTCCGTTCCAATTTCCGTCTTTTTGTCGTGTACGTACTTCCTTTCAGCCGCTAGAAGATCGATGGGAGTCACTCCTGCCATTAAAAGGACGGCTGGTTCCGACACCGTTCGGTAAGAACTTGCTACTCGTAGAGCTCCTCGCTTCTGTACAGCTGCCATCTGCTTTCGATATTTCTCCTGCCGAAGTGCATCTGCCCAAATCTCGCATCCATAGAGAAGAATGGCATGCGTGATTGACATCAGAAGCCTACGCTTGCTAGCTGTTGGACCTCCTACATTCGCCATTAGTCTACTCAGTGACGTTGTAACTTTTGACGCTTTTTCTGTTGCTGACTTTATCTGTTGCCAGAAAGTGAGTTTCGTATTTAATGTTATTCCCAGATACTTGACAGCCTCCTTGCTTTTTATGACTTCAGAGCCAATTTGGAAGTCGATTAAAGTTGGGATCCTCTTCTGTGTCAGAAGGACAATCTCGGTTTTTTCGGTAGCCAGGCTCAGACAATGTTCTTTCATCCAGAAATTTACTCGTCTCATGACCTGGTTCAGCTTCCGTTGCGCGTTTTCGCTGTCTTTTGCCGTTATTACCGCGGCAATATCATCTGCATACCCTACCAAGAAAGTATCTTCCGGCAATTCCATGCGAAGGATTCCATCGTAGGAGATGTTCCAGAGATCAGGTCCGAGGATTGAACCCTGCGCTGCTCCGGATGTGATTTGCTTCCTTCGTGTGGTCTCATAGATCAGCTCGCGATCCCGAAGATAGTTCTTCACTATTCTTAAGAGATAAGCTGGAATTTTGAAAGTATTTTCAAGAGCATTCAGCATATCACTCCACTTGGCTGAGTTAAAGGCATTTTTGACATCCAGAGTTGCTAGCAATACAATCTGTCTTGAGTAGTGGTTTCCCTGTTGGGCGGTTTGGGTAGCCTTTATTACTTCCTCAATAGCTCCGATCGTTGAGCGGCCTTTTCTGAAGCCATATTGCCTTTCTAATAAGTCTCCAGCTGCTTGTACTGCAGCGGTGAGTCTCGGTCTTAACATTTTCTCCAGAAGTTTTCCTGTCGTGTCTAGCATACACAGCGGTCTATACGCGGATGGGGAATCTGGGTCTTCTTTTCCCTTGCTGATTAGTACCAAACGTTGTGTTTTCTTGTTTTTGAGAAAAAGTCCTTCCTCCATACAGCTATTGTACATGTTTAGCATGAGCTGAGGGCATACTAGAGCGGTCACTTTCAGTGCTTCCGTAGGGATTCCATCAGGTCCAGGGGCTCTTTTGTTTTGAAGGGATTTCACAGCTAGAAACAACTCTTCTTCACTAAAAGGCAGTATTTCCTGTCGTTGGGCCAGTATGGTGTCGGGGGGCCGGACAGGGTGAGTTGGGAAGAGTGTGTCCACTATGTGCTTCATCTTTTCATCGTTTAGCATAGGAGTGGTCATCTTGGCTCCAAGTTTCCTCATGACAATCTTGTAACCTAGTCCCCAGGGGTCGCTGTTGACTTCGCGGCGAAGATCCTCCCATTTCTGTTTTTTGCTCAGATTTGTGGCCTTTTTGAGCTCGGATTTTTTGCTTCGGAACTCCGCTAGATCTCCTTCGGTTTGCGTGGTATGTCTTCTTCTTCCCCTAGTGACTTTACGTCTAAGTTGCAGGCATCTTTTTCGGAGCTCGGCTATCTCTTCTGTCCACCAGTAGACAGGGTCCCTGTTCCTATTTCGGTTGGTCTTTCGGGGCATCGAGACATCACATGCGAGTCGGATGAGTTGAATGGTGGCTTCAGCCTTTATTTCCGCAGATCCTTCTACTCCTAAAACAGCTGCTTTTTCTTCTTCGATCACAGAGGTGAAAAGCTCTTCGTTGAGTCTATTCACATTCCATTAATAATAATAATAATAATAATAATAATAATAATAATAATAATATTAATAATAATAATAATAATAATAATAATAATAATAATAATAATTCTAGTCAAGAAATAATTAGTCACCTACTATATATGGATGACCTTAAAATATACGCTTCAACACGACAAAGCCTAGAGCAGTTAATAAAAATAGTCACAATGTTTAGTAATGACATTAATATGAAGTTTGGCTTGGACAAATGCAGGGCAATACATATCAATAAAGGGAAAATTACAAGCAGCGAAGGTCAGGACTCAAACACCCAAGAAATCAAGCAAATGGAAGAACAAGACATCTATAAATATCTAGGAATGGTCCAAAACAACCGAATAAATAAAAGAATCGTAAAAACCAACTTAACTAGAGAGTTCAAAGCACGTATCCACAAAATTGCGAAGGCAAATCTTAATGGTAAAAACTCAATAAAAGCTATCAATACATACACAGCCCCGATACTGACATACAGTTTTGGCGTTATCAAATGGACAGCAACGGAGATTCAGTCGCTCCAACGAAAAATCAGGACGATGCTCACGGAGTATAAATTCCACCACCCGAAATCATGTTGCGAAAGGATGATAACACCGAGAAGAGAAGGCGGAAGAGGCCTTGTTGACCTTCAAACCCTACATGATAACCAAATACAATCACTTCGGGACTACTTCTATATGAAAGCGCAAACATCCATACTCATCAAGACAATAACTGAAGCGGATAAAAACTTAACGCCTCTGAATCTGAACGGCAGCTTTGAACGACAATCGGAAGACAGATCTGTAATGGAACAAAACTGGGCGATAAAACCTATCCACGGGCGGTACTACAGGTCAATAAATGCTGAAAATGTTGACAAATTGATGTCACACAAATGGCTTTTAAATGGTAACCTGTATGCCGAAACCGAGGCCTTTATGATTGCCATACAAGACCAGGTGATCCCAACGAAAAACTACAGAAAAACTGTCATTAAGGACCCCAATGTCACCGATGACAAATGCCGAAGATGTATGAGCCAAGTCGAAACAATAGACCACATCATATCAGGATGCATGCACCTAGCACAAAACTAGTATACAAAAAGACATAATAACGTGGTGAAGATTCTTCACAAGAAACTTCTCGAGAAGTACAAGATCCCATCTAAAGGAACACCCTATTATGCGTATAGCCCGCAAACGATAGTAGAAAATGAAAACGTAAAAATCTATTATGATCGTACAATATACTCGGATCACACAAGACTCCATAACCGCCCAGATATCACCATCTTGGATAAAAAAGAGCGCAGGGGCTACTTCATTGATATAGCAGTCCCGGCAACGAGAAACACTAGTCGCACATACGCTGAGAAATGCAGTAGATATGCTGAACTAGCAGTAGAAACGAAAAGGAATTGGAATCTAGATGAAATGAAGATTATACCAATAATCATAAGTGCTGAAGGCGTGATCGACAAAAATCTAAAAGAAAATATCAACATGCTCGGATTGCGACAAACCACCATAGATACAATGCAGAAGTCTGTGATCATCGATACCTGTCATATTACAAGAAAATTCATGAACATTAATTAACAAAAACCCCACGTAATACATTTTGTAATGGGCCAAGGCCTCCAAAATGTATTGTAACGACCCAATAAGGAGACGAAAGAAGAAAATAATAATAATGCAGGTTAGAAAACGCTCTCAGTTGTAGTCCCCGAGTAGGAGTTTTGCCTGTCTTATCTTAGGGACTTCTTTCCAGATTTTTGATCTTTTTGTCTCCTCTTCTATTTTGATTTTGTTTTTGATCACGTTTTCTCCTATTCCGCAGTAGAGCTCTAGCGCTGTAAGGGGTGTCTATGCACCGTGGCCTGGTACCCAATGAAATGTGACAGTGTTATTCTCGCCCAGTTTTATCATGCATTCCCAAACAAGTTTGGAACTAATGACGTAGCAGCTTATTGCTTTTAGTGCAGCCTGACTGTCTGACATGATGGCAATGTTTTGGTTTTTGTATTTCCTAACGAGGTTTCTTCCAGCACATATGCCTATGGCATTTACTTCTGCCTGGAGTATGCTAGTGGACTGTCCCATCGGTAAGGAGAGTTTAGTTCTAAGCCCAAAAACTCCAGCACCAGTCCCTTCAGCTGTTCTCGATCCATCAGTGTACCATTTGATGGTATTTTCTTTAAGACTGTAGTTTATTGTTTCGCCTAGCCTGTCTTTTTTGCAACTTAACTCCGTTTTGAAATGTTTTTCGAAGTTATATCTTTTGATCATACCATCTCTTGGGATGTCAAGAAGGTTTGTTACTGCGGACCGGATTATAGAGTCTTTTTCTCTGTTTCCAATAATTTTACCCGTCCCAGTACCCTACTTGGCAAACCTGAATATGGCTCCCTTAGCAGCATTTTCAATGGCCACGTGTAGTGGCGTCAAATGAAGAGGATGGTTTCCATCGCTGCTGTAGGGCAGGTTCTCGTTGCTCCTGTTATACATATACATGCAAGCCTTTGCAATTTGTCTAGTGATTTCCTAGTTGTGTTTAGTTCGGTTCTTTTATGCCATGCAATCGCCCCATAGGTAATGATGGGTCTTACCATCATGGTGTACATCCATTTTATGATGTTTAGTTTGCAGCCCCATGATTTACCTGCAAGTCTCTTGCATATCATAAGGGCTTTTGTGTCTTTCCCGACAGTTATTTCGATATTGTTCCAGAGGAGTTTGCTATCTAGTGTAACTCCTAAATATTTGACCTCCTTCTGGGTTTCCATTACTTCTCCCGCCAACCGAATGGGTTTCATTCGAGGTAGTAGTCTTTTATTGGTAAATGGTACTATCGTTGTTTTGGTAGGGTTGATGTTAAGTCCCACAGATATAAACCATTTCCTAGTTATAGACAGCCTTCTCTGGACTATATCACAAAGAGTTTCGTCGTACTTCCCCAGTGCCGTTATAACGATGTCATCAGCAAGGCCAATACATCAAATCCCTTGGGAGGTTAGACTTTCTAGTATTTCATCAACTACAAGACTCCACAGCAAGGGTGATAATACCCCTCCCTGCGGACAGCCTCTTGTTGATGATGACTTTCTGGACGTTTAGTCCTGCGTATGCTTCCATCGTTCTTGTACTAAGCATTTTATTTATCCATCTGACTATAGTGATAGGAACGCTTTTCATTTCTAGAGCCGAATGAACTGCTTTATGAGAGGTGTTGTCGAAGGCCCCCTAAATATCAAGGAAGGCGCATAATGCCTTTTATTTAATATCTAAAGCTCTCTGTATTGTATTAGTTAGTTCGTACAAAGCGGTTTCTGTGGATCTACCCGCTCTGTAAGCATGCTGACGGTTATTAAGGGGCATGTTTACTAATACTTCCGATCTAATGAAGTTATCAATTACCTTTTCCAAAGTTTTCAGTAAGAAGGATGTTAACCTTATTGGCCTGAGTGACTTAGGATGTGTGGTATCTTTTTCCCCACTTTGGGATGAAAATTACCTTTGCTCTTCTCCATAGACTTGGTATGTACCCAAGTGCAATACTACTTCGAAGCAATCTAATAAGATCGGGCATTAGTTCCTCTTTACCTTTCTGCAAAAGTGCAGGAAAGATGCCATCTACGACCGGTGATTTGAAAGGTTGAAAGGTACTTAACGCCCATTCAATCCTATTGCCTGAACAGATAGTCGAAGCTATCTTCCAGTCTTCCCGGTTAGGACTTAGAGGTATTCTCTCTATCATATTTCCTACCATTGGTAAGCTGCCTGGAAAATGAGTATTTAGCAGTAGGGTTGACCTTTGCTCCTCGTTTTCAGTGAAGCTACCATCGGCGTAACGAAGTGCCAAAGAGGTTAATGTGTTATCTTTGGCTAGAGCCTTACGTAATCTTGCTGCTGCAGGTGTCGACGAAATGCCCTCACAGAAACTCGCAAAACTATTCTTCTTAGCTCTCCTTATTTCCCCGTTATATTTGGTCAACTCTGCAGAGTAGTTATGCCACTCTCCAGTACTCTTTCCTTTATTGAAGAGCTTTCTTACCCTGGATCTTAGTTTTAACAAATTATTGTTCCACCATGGAGCATCCTTCTGCCTTTTAATGGGTTTAAGGGGACAACTGAGTTCATAAGCCTCATTTATAGCCCCGCTAAATTCATTAACTAATGGCCAATTTCACGAAGGACTTTTAAATATTTAACAGGCTTCTAAGCCTTAAAATGAGATGTTTTGGTTTCACAGAGCGCTTTTAAATTAAACAAGCTTTTAAACGCCCTTATAAACTAAATGCCCATTTTTG
Organism: Chrysotoxum bicinctum; assembly: GCA_911387755.1. Lineage (NCBI taxonomy): Eukaryota > Metazoa > Arthropoda > Insecta > Diptera > Syrphidae > Chrysotoxum > Chrysotoxum bicinctum. Next base: position 141,176,174 of record OU426987.1, on the reverse strand, counting down.
GTTCATTAAATTTTAAAAGTGTCATTGAAATGTCATCATATGTAGATCACAACAATTGGATATAGGTAGCAGCTGAAATTATTGTTTTGCAACATTTTAGTTTTTAATTTTTGAAAATAAAAAGTGGATAGGTTTTTAAATAATTAAAATATGTTTTTTATTTCGAATAAAATATTGAAAATTCTTCATCCAATGCTAAAGTGCCACACATAAGTTATACGCCGAGCAAGAGTATTCCGGGTTCACAGGAATAGGAAAAGAAATCCATTCTCCGACTGACTTCGAAATACGAGTAGGTTACGACTTTCCAAAGTATTTGTGAATCTTGAATCTGTTTGTTGAATTTGTTTAGTCGACATTTGGAACCGAAACAAATGCATCAGTGCAAAAAAAATAAATTAAGTGCTTATTACGATTTTATCCCACAGGATCTTTCCAAATATTTTTGATTACATTTTTTTTGCATTTCTTGGCATTTGTTTCAACACATAACGCTTTCTCATTTGTTCTCATACATTGCGCTTGTTAGAAAGAAAGAACCAAATTCTTTTTTGCAGGGATGTGAAGAGAACTCAATTTTAACAAAAATGTCCCTAAAATTTCCCTTCAATAGATTGGTGAAACTAAAAATATTTAAGAGTCTGATAAAATTTAAAAGGATTTTTGATAAAAGTGCTTTTAGTGTTTGTTTATGAAATTGGCCATAAGTGTTCTAATTCAAGGTTACTGTTTGTCGTATCCCGTGGCATGATATCCAGTAGATTTCCTCACGGGTTGGTGATGGGATTGACAATACTAAATAATACTTTTAATACAGTGCTTTTTGGAACTTTAAGAAAAAGTATTTCATAGTATTAATTATTTGATAGGTAACACAAAACATTTAAGTAGTAGTGCTTCCACAAAAATCCTCAGTTCTTGTCAGAAGTTCTTAGAGGTAAACCTCAAAGAGAGAAAGGAACCTTGATTTAGTTGTGTTATGGTGTGATTGGTGAAAAGGCTGGTTGGCCGATTGGCTGGTTGTGTGTGTGGCTTGTTGAACGAAGAGGTGGGAGGAAGGAAATGACATGAGTCTCCTTAACGCTTAAAAAGTTTAAAGCTTAGATAACGTACTCGAAGCTTGAACAAATTTAAAGACTTCTTAAGATCTTCTAGAGAATTACTAAAACATTTAAAAGCCATTTCAAGCTTTAAAATTTTGTTTGCTTTGAGGCTCAAAGTAAAAACAAATGCTCCAAAAAACGCTTAAAAAGGTTCTTCAGTGTATAAGAAAATTTATACAGGGAAGATAAACCTAAAAAGGTTTGGCATATAGCCGCGGCGGTAGGCTGACCCTGTGTCAGCATGGAAGGGAACAGTTGCTTTGTCGTTTACCGAGAAAATAGTGTCTTCCAGGATTTCTATCGCACTTAGGTACCTCGGCTCGGGATGATGATCAGAGTGAATGACGGTGTTCTGCACCAGCTTCTTTATTGAATTTACTTTATTTTTAGAGATCCTTGTCCATTATGTTTTGCTCGCTGCCGCTCGAAGTGGAGTCCAGTGCAGATTCTTAGCATCTTGTTCTCGAAGATTTGGAGTTTTTTTTATCGCTGTCTTTGAGATTGTGAGCCAGACTGGTAAGCAATAGCTGATAATTGAAGTTGAAGTTGATATCCAGTTATTTGACGTTCCTTTTGGCTGCAGTGGTGGATCCATCTGGAATTTTCGGAACTAAAGTTTCTGCAGGTGGATGTAGAGCGACCTCTTTTATCACGAAGTCTTCTGAAGGAGATAAACACCAATTTTGCTGTATTGATTTGGATTCCACATTTTGTAGAAAATCGAAAAGTTTGTTGATATGAGCCTTTACTCACAATTAAATATGGTATATAAAATGCACTGACATTTGAAAAACAGTATAGTTCACGCATAACGCGCTAAGCTTATTTTTGGTGCCAATGGGGTTGGCCGTGGCGCGATGGATGAGTGCTCGCCTGTGAACCTCATGATCACAGGTTCGATCCCTGCCGTCGTCTATGTCGTTTTAATTCCATTAAAAAGCTTCTAAAAATTGTCATCAATGGGTTGCTGGTTTACTCATTACATGTTGTTCAGGCATAACACTAACAACATGTAATTGAGTTAAACTAGTATGCCCAACAAGGATGAACACGAATAAAATAATGTGAATTATAAGCGACATAGAAATAAGACACGGCATTCTCCGCTTTAGTTCAGCCGCCATCCCTGGAGATAAAATATCTGAGACAACAACCTTCAGTCTCAGAACATCGTGCCACACATCTTTCCTATCCTTCTTTCTCTTCCGTAACTTCACGCCCGCGCTGTGTTGAAACATTTAAAGGGTAATCATAATCCCTTGAGCGCGGGTAGATTATAAAAAAAAAAAAAAAAAAATTACAGTAAATATGTCGCAAATGTATTGGCCCTACAGTATAAAATGCTTCTGAGAAGGTTTTAAGCGAATGAAAGTTCTTTTTAGAGCTAAAGACGGATTGTAATGAGATATTAATTTATTCAATTATGGGTATTATTTTTAATTGGGTAGCATTTTCGTATTTTTTTTAAGCCGCTCCAAAGGATCAGCTTAATCGCTTCAAACATTTTACAAGCTTATACAAAATTTAAATACTTTGAATCCACTTAACGGGCCTAACATGGTACTGATGTTCAAGAAAACTGTTGAGAAAGGCGCCTGCCTGGCGACAGAACATACCATAAGCGGAGCAACGGAGTTGCGTGAGCATGTGAGAGCTCCGAAAATGGAGTTAAAATCCTGAGAACCCGCGAAGCGGTCCACCTGCGAAACTGATATCAAAGAAAGCTTCTGCGCCTTTCTGACATTTATATATTGTAAAAATCTAAGGGAATGTTTATTTGTGATTTTCTTAGGTAATATTGCTGTTGTAAGCTATAGTTCTTAGGAACTGCACTTTGTCGGGACCAGTCCTTCTATGTAAGACCGTCTAAAGGAGCTCATTCTTCTTCATTGCCTTGGTAATAGCTCCTCTCAATTTATTTATTTTTTTCTTTACTTTTATTTAATTATTATTTTCGATGTTTTTTCATTTATCTATTTTGCAATCGATTGATGTTTGATTAATTATTTATATCAAACTATATACTTTAAGTAAAATATTTATTATTAAATAATAAACAAATTAACTATCTGGTGAATTCCATTAGTTTTTAAGTTTCTCATACATAGTTAACAGACTTCCAAAAAGAAGTTTATACCATAAATTTAAAAATATCAAAAGAAAGTTTTCTACCTAGTTTTCATTCAAAAATAAATTCCTTTTTCTTTTTGTAAATCGTTATCATCATTTTGAATGTACATATTTTTCAGTTGTAAGATATAAACTAAATATCATATCCCTGTTCCCTGTGCAAACTGCGTATTCACAAAATCTTTGTAAATTGTAAAGCCTTTATTCTACAATAATAAATATACATTTATCTATTAAGCCCTTAAAGATTGTAAGTCTTGAAAAAAATTCTTTCATAGAATAAATTAAAACACTTCAACAATATTGTAAGCGATCACCACAACCACCCTCATCGTCGTCATCAACCACCACCCCGTCCATCAACCATCCCGTCTGCCAACCACGTCAGTCAACACTCAACCCACCAACGTCACCGTACTGTCCAATAACCATGTAGTCGGTACCAAGCACCCCAGAGTAACATACATAACATCATAACATACTATTTGCTGTTATCTTTTTAATCTCTTTTATTCTTGAATGTTTACTGATTGATTGGTTGATGCTGTACCGTTGTTTTGTATGTGCAAAGCTTTGGTGGTAAGTCAAAGGCGTCAGTCCATTGTCGAACCTCAACCGAATAAGTTGTCTTTTCATAAATTCAAAAAATTAAATAAATAATCATAATAAAAAAAAAATCAAAGTGTTTTTTAATTAACATTTTAACAAAAGAAAGTTTTTATTCTTATGTGAGATCTTATTACTGGCGCAGTCGGAAAAAGAAATATTACGCTCGGATTTAAAATTAAAACAAATAATATTAATTAACTCAAACATTGTGATTCAATTCATGTGATAAAAAAAAAAAGACAAAGAACTAACATGCATAAATAGAAAAAAATACGAAAACCAAAAAAAATTATAGCTGACAACGAGTTTAATACCGCTTACATGAAAAATTTCTTTAATAAAGAAAACATACTTTATCATTTCACATCCCCTAACACTCATACCGGTAATTCCACAATAGAGAGATTCCATTCGACACTTAATGAACATATTCGACTTTTTAAATTAAATCATGAAAATAAAGATATAGACCACAAAATGTTAGCTTTGAAAGCAACTGAAATTTATAATAGATAATACTGTCCATTCTACCACCAAGTATAAACCCAATGACCTTTTGCATTCTAATCTGAGCGAAAAAGATTGGGAAGACTTAAGAAAAAGAATTCTAGACTCAAAGACAAAACAAATCGACAAAATAAACTTGAAAAGAAACAATCCTCAAGACTATGGTAACCGAGAGCTTGTTAAAAACTTAGGTTTCCATAATATTAAACATCTACCTCGATATGTAATCAAAGACGTTAAAGAAAAGAATAAAACGTATTTTAAGGACGAACACGGACATAAACGAGACAGACAAATAATTAAAAGAAAATACAAATATCAAAACTCGATTAAAAATGTGAAATTTGATCAAAAATTAACCGGAAGAGACTATTCAAACAAAAATAAATAAATCAAACAGAAATATCAACAGATAAGAATCATAAAACATATAATAGATTATTAATTAAATTAATTATTAAATAATAATTATTATAAACACAAATAATGTACAAGAAAAATGTAATTTAATTTTAGTTTATAAAAAAAAAATATGTAAATGAATATGTTAATTTAACTGAATTTTTTTTTATAATAATAACACACCTAGATATGTACCTTATCTACTTTAATTTACAAAAACAAAGCTATACAAAAAAAATTAATTTGTAAACATGAAAAACATAATAGGACAGCATCAACAATACTACAAATATTGTCCATTCTTTGACGGGAGGAGTAACATACATAACATCATAACATACTATTTGCTGTTATCTTTTTAATCTCTTTTATTCTTGAATGTTTACTGATTGATTGGTTGATGCTGTACCGTTGTTTTGTATGTGCAAAGCTTTGGTGGTAAGTCAAAGGCGTCAGTCCATTGTCGAACCTCAACCGAATAAGTTGTCTTTTCATAAATTCAAAAAATTAAATAAATAATCATAATAAAAAAAAAATCAAAGTGTTTTTTAATTAACATTTTAACAAAAGAAAGTTTTTATTCTTATGTGAGATCTTATTACTCCAGGGGCCTGTTTCTCAGATCATACACATCATGCATTTCATACAACATACAACATTTTCATACATCATACACATCATACAATTTTCTGTTTCTCAGATTTCACTGGAAGTGTTGTATGAAATTTGTGTTGTTGTATGATGTGTATGATTCTGACATTTCATTATTATTTGAGTGTTAGGTTAATATAAATCTCAATTTTGTTTTCTTGCGAAATAAAAAATATAATTGTTAGATAAAAAAATAAAGTTTTACTAATTTAAAAGTAATATGGGTGATAATTTATTAAGAAAACTATGGAATTATGGTACTACGATATACAATAGTATAAACCATTTTTTTTGATTAATAATAGTAATTAATTGTAATAGTTGATTACAAAATTCAAATTTTAAATATATGGCTAAATTAATCATTCTTGGATTTTTAATGGAATATCGACGCTCCAAACTTTTCCATAAGACATTTGATCAAAAATTAATTGGTCCGTTTTAGAAGAATCAGAAAAATGGTTCTAAGGTTCTACTTAATTATATTATTATTTATTAATAAGGCTGGGGGTTCTATTTATTTTGAGTCTTCTATGTGGATTTCACTTCAAACATAAGATTCTTTTGAAAAACTACAAAATAATTTGGATTTGAGAGTGTCAAGCCAGTAAACTTTCATAGAATTGACTGCAGCACCAGAATTTTCCGTTCTTTGGACGACTGTAGAAAAGAAAACAATGAAAATTAATTCAAAATTGTTTTAATTTTATTAATTCAAAAAATACTTACTTTTCTTTATTTCCTTTTCATGTTGTTTCATGTGTAGCAGCCAATTACAACAAAATTTGGTGCTGTATTAAATGTATGAAAAATTGTATGTTAATTTGCTGTATGATGTGTATGATAAATTTCTGAGAAACAGAATCATACAACATTCCAACATTTCCAGTGTAATCTTCAGTCATACATTGTTGTATGAAAGCAGATCATACAACAAATTTGAGAAACAGAAATCATACAGCAGAAATGTCAATATCATACAATGTATGATGTGTATGATTTGAGAAACAGGCCCCTGATCTCTTATGTTAGTGTGAGTGTGTGACGTATTGCAATCGTTAAAACAGTGCGGTGTTCTGTGTATTGTTAAAATATTCCTTGATTCTCATTGGTCAGTTCACCAAATGGGGATTAATACAGCGCTATCGCTTTTTATCAAGAAAAATGGGAATCGGCGGGCAAACGTTACACGGGAAACTGTGATTCGGGATATCGTCTTACGGGAAAACTAGTAACGGGAAAATGATTTTCGGGCAAACGTTACACGGGAAAACATGACGCGGGAAATCATTTTGCGAGAAAACGTAGTTAACCTGTTTCTTTTGTTTATTGGGGGCAATTGCGGAGTGAAAAGTATAATGCGTGAGTACTAGACTGGGCCAAAAAAATTGACTATTTTTGTTTTAAAAGATATATCGAGAATATCATTCAGAATGACAAAAAAAAAATTTTCGTAAAAGTTTGAGCCCTTAATATCAATTTTAAGAGGGCTATCATCGCTAATTTTGATTTTTAGTCATAATTTCATGTTTTGCGTCAGAACTGACAAAACATTGAAGTAAAAAAAAATCATTTTGACTTACTTTTATATAAAATTAAATTCCCTACAAAAAAGGTCTGATTGAAAATTTTCGTCAGACAAGCCGTTTTTGAGTAATTAAGCTTAATAAATTGTTATTTTTCTTCGATTTTACTTTTTTAATTTGGAATTTTGTAACTAACGAAAAATAACAATTTATTAAGCTTAATTACTCAAAAACGGCTTGTCTGACGAAAATTTTCAATCAGACCTTTTTTGTAGGGAATTTAATTTTATATAAAAGTGAGTCAAAATGAATTTGTTTTACTTCAATGTTTTGTCAGTTCTGACGCAAAACATGAAATTATGACTAAAAATCAAAATTAGCGATGATAGCCCTCTTAAAATTGATATTAAGGGCTCAAACTTTTACAAAAATTTTTTTTTGTCATTCTGAATGATATTCTCGATATATCTTTCAAAAAAAAAAAAATAGTCAATTTTTTTGGCCCAGTCTAGTGAGTCCGCACAGCTTGGAAATGAGGAACGGCGATGGGCAGTTATGTGGGTCACACGCTCTATAGGTGTAGATTTTATTATTTTAAAGTTATAAAGTGAACACAGTTAATTGGGTCAGAGAGTTCGCGATTGGAAAATGTGCAGGGGTAGGCGAAGTTAAAAAAAAAATTTATTCACAGCAATAAACGAATGGAGAGACAAATTGAAAACACGTTTGTATTAGGATTTAGGAGGCAGTTTGTTTTGACATCTTGATGTAACAGCGACGGATGTTGTTTGTTACAACCTTTTGAAGGCACCGTACATTAAAGTTGAATGCGTTGATCGCCTAGTGGACGACCGGCATTACTTAGCGCCTGTGCTCAGAGTAAAAAAATATATAAAAAATGCAATTTTTATCACATGTTAACGGATTAACGATTAACGAAGTTAACTGTTTGATTAACGGTGCCCAGCTATGGTCTTACCCACGTTTTCGATTCACTCTACAGCCGGCAAAGATGTTTACACATCAAAAATCAAATGTTTTCCTTAAGCTATTTGAACCTGATTACATTTGACCCTTCACTTCATAGTGCCTACACACAATCTATTCAAAATCTTTATATGTACATATTTTGTTCGTGACTGTCGCCTCTCAGACCAACTAACCTCTTCGATTGCAGTCACAGTCTAAACTTATCTACGCCATGTCGTCATATATTAACACTTGGGAAATAGCTTTCCACGCAACCTGTATCTCAGACCTATAAACTCGAAAAGGTTATTGATTTTTTTTAGATTTTACAGCCCATGTATTTTTTTTTTTTATTTATTTCGTCTATCAAGTTACATTACTTTATTGAGACTACAGTTTAAATTATACAAAAATAATATTAATAATAAATTCAATAAATAACTTAAATAATAAAATTTACAATAATAATTAATGTCTAACCTACTTTTATTAAAATCAATTATAACATCAAATTCATTGAAAGCAATACAAGAATCAGTTATTGGATTGTGTTTAGCATAATTATTTGTGTTGTGGAAAGGAACATATAGAAAATTACCATCTCTAGGTCGCAGACTACGGTAAGGTACATAAATATTGAACATTGATAACAAATCAGAACAATCAATGTTTGAATTCATAACGTCGAAAGCAAAGAGCACTGAATATAGTTTTCTTCTCATCACTAAAGGTTTCAAGTCAATTAAAGTACATCTGGTCTCATAAGAAGGAAAATTCGAATTTCTAAAAATCTTTCGTAAGGTAAATTTGGTAAATCTTTTCTGAACCTTTTCAATCATATGGATATTAGATCGTGTAAAGGGATTCCATATAATACAACAACACTCCAACACAGGTCTCACAAGGGATACATAAAGGTTTTTTGAAGTATAAGAATCTTCAAAAGAAATAAAACCCAACATCGAGTTAGCTCTAGAAATTACATGGTCAACTTGAAGCGAAAAACTCATTTTAGAGTCAAAGATAACTCCAAGATCTTTTTGATTTTTTAATCTTTCTAAGGAATGATTCTCAATTTTGTAATCGAAACAAAATGGATTTAATATTTTTGAAAATGTTACAATACTACATTTTTTAATATTGAAATATAATCCATTTTTATTACCTACACCAGTCAACTACGCAATCAAGGTCTATTTGTATTTCCCATAAGATAAAACGAGAACAGTGTCTTGAAAACATTAATTTTTTTAATTATTTTTATATGAATCTATACCAATATTCTGATTGCAATGATATAGATAAATATCTAAAATCTAAAAGCTAAGTTGCTTTGATGTACATATAGTCTATTTAATAACTAACTATTATGTTGAGTGATAAAATAAAAAACTTCGGTGCAACAGAAATGATATTTTTCTTATCACTTGTCAGCTTCACAAATAGGAATCAACTCCTTATATCCTACTCAAAAATTGCTGAATGATAATTATTAAAAGTAACCTATGTATCTATTCTTACCAACCGCAAAATTAGGGAAAACAAATAAAAATATTTTATTTTTAATTAATTAAAAAAAAAAGGACCTGGCATCTGAATTTATATCAAAGCTGTCTTATTTTAATTACGAGTACTATTTTATTTTAATATACTATAATGTTAAGAAACAAGCAAAAACAATAACAAATAAAATTAATGCATTGATAAACTCTTCGAATGATGTAATGTTGTATTTTGCAAATTGAAGTCTGTTACAAATATACATAAGTATCTTTTAGCCATTTACAAATATAAACCTTAATTTGGAAAGTCTAATCATATTTTATCTTTTTTATTTCAGATGAAAATGTTCTTGTAATCGGAGCTGGCCCAAGTGGTATGGATCTCGCTCATTCAGTATCACTGGTGGCAAAAACAGTTGTTCTTAGTCATCACTTAAGTGAAAAACCAAAAACTCAATTCAATTCCAATTTAATTCAAAAGCCAGATGTTATGAGACTCACCGAAAATGAAGCAATATTCACTGACAATACCTCAATACCCATCTCAGTTATTTTATATTGTACCGGCTATAAATACTCTTTTCCATTCTTAAGTTCTGACTGTGGGATCTATATTGAAGAAAACTGTATTAGGTCCCTTTACAAACATGTTTTGAACATTCAATATCCAACAATGGCTTTCATTGGCATACCTTTTTATGTTTGTGCTTCTCAAATGATGGATCTCCAAGCTAGGTTTGCAATGGCTTTCTTTAGCAAAAAAAAACCAATACTTTCTAAAAAAGAAATGATAGCTGATACTGAAGAGGAAATGGAAAACAGATGGAAAATGGGTTACAAAAAGCATCAAGCACATATGATGGGGCCTATCCAAGTAAGTATATACGTATATAATTAAAAAAAAGCTCTACGTTACATCCAGAGTTCGGACTTAGGTTTTAAATTTTCGAAGTAGATACGGAAAAAAACTGAAGTAGATCCAAAATTTTCGAAGTAGTTTTAAAAAAATAAAATTATATAAACATAACATATATAAGTAAATTCTGATTTCAGACTTTTAAAATGTTTTTAATTAAATATAACTATTTTAAAGTAAATTTTCCATCAACGAACTTGTACTTTTGTATGAATTTTATCAATTCAAAAGGTGGCTCATATAATATCTTTAATTTTTCTGTAAGTGATGTCGAAAACATAAAATTTTCCACGGTGCTTACGTTTAAACGATGCATTAACTTGTTTTTTTTTTTATGTAATAAAGAGTGTTCAGCGCTATCTCAAATATGTTGGTTAAGAATTTCAAAGAGATCATAAAAAAGGGAAGTAGAGAAGTAGATTAAATTTTTCTCTCAAAATCGAAGTAGATCTACTTCGATCGAAGTAAAGTCCGAACCCTGGTTACATCTCTGAATAAGCGTTTAAGGGAAGAAGGACCATTGAAAAAATAGGGTAGACTTTTGCGCTAAGCTGTATAACTTTCACAATTTTATGAATATTTCAATGAAATAAATGGTCATCAATTAGAAAAAATTTAAGAAAAATACTTTTGAGGCTTCAAAAAAAAATAAAAAAATTGTGTGCCCAGAAACTGCCACACAAGTGGAAAAATCATACATTTTAGTAAGGTCCTTATTCAAATGATAGGGAGATTCGGAAAATTATACTTTTTTATTTTTTCTATATTTTTTTTTATAGAAATAACATATCCTTAAATCACGTATCGGTATTCTGTTTTTATTCTGTTGTCTTATTTATTCAAAAAAAAAATGTACAAAACTATGAAAAACGAGGCAAATTTGAATGCTCTACTAGATAAAACTTCATAGGTAAATATAAAAGATAGTCAAATACAAGTAGTCAAATTCACTCTTATACAAAGCCAATAAGTATGTGCAATTACGTTAATATTTTTTTTTTTTTTTTGTTTTACAGTAACTTTTTGCTAACAAAAAGTCAAAAAATTTACGTTTTTGCAAATATTTTGTTCGCTACCCTGGGAAATTGAGAGTTATATTTTTTTAATTTTTGGAAATATTTTTTTAATCAAAGATTTATATTCCCTGAACAGAGTATCGGTCTTAAAAATTAAATAAAACTCATCTAAAGTTCATAAAAATGCAATTAAATATGACAGTATTTGTAATGCATTTGTAAGGAAAGTATTGACAATACAATTCTTACATATTTCTTTTTATTTTTTTTTTGATATTTTATTTACTAAATTCAAAAATACAAAATACTTTTTGCACTCAATGTTTATTTAATTTTATTTTTATAAAAGAGGTCTATTTTGTATTTTTTAACAAAAAGTTTCTTTGCACACGCATACAAGTAAGTTTCAGTTCCCAAGAGTGCCACTGCAATATTAGCGCTTTGAAAGAGAAGGTTATGATGCAAGTGAGAAGGTATAATGACCATTCCACATTGTCGGAGGTAGGGTGGAAAAATGTTCTTTGTGTATATATAAAAAAGAATATAAGTAGGTAAATCACACATTCGCTGTCATAAATTTTGTTTTTTTTTGTATTTTTTTATTTGCGATCTATCATCACTTCTACTGGTCGTTTTTGTTTCTTCAATGGAAAGCCATTTTAGGTACACACATGGTAATAAATTGCGATGCAGAGTGATCTTCATTTTTGTTTTGTCAAAGGGTGTGTACATGATGGAAGAAATGAAATCTGCGATGTTGTGTATAGAATAAGATACATATGCATATAAATACGAGTATGTATCTACAATAGATTTTGTGTTGTTTTTTTTCCGATAGGTAGGTTTATAGGTATAATGTAGAGGTGCAACGCCGTGATTTGATATCGTAAGGATTGTTTTGATTTAATTTTGCGTAGGTAGGTAATGGATGTATCAAAAATGTATTAAATAAGTACTCGTACATGTTAATCCTGTGAATGAATGCAAATTGCATTTCACTTTAAGCGAATACGCAACAACCACTGGCTATAGCAAGTGGCGCCAAAATATGTACGTAGGCATCTATTTTAATCTAAATACCTATGTACATAAATAAATTTTAATTACAAAAATTAAACTATGAATTTTTAAAAAGATATTCTTAGAGCACAATGCTCGTTTTATTAAATCTTCTTAAGAACTGCTAACAAATATTGAAATACTCCTATTTATAGAAATGAGAATGTACGTAGTACATTCTTATTTTATACATTTCTTTGTGCGAATGACTTTGACTCATTCCTTTGTGTACAGGAATAGGATAGTAATGATAATGTTCGTATTACATTCTTATCTTATATATTTCTTTGTGTCGAATGACTTCAACTCATTCCTTTGCGTACAGGAATAGGATAGTAATGATAATGTACCAGTGGCGTGGTGTCCATACACCCCGATTCCTATCGGGTTACCTTTTAAATTTTCTTCTAAACAACAATGTTTACTAAATAACAAACGACCTTGCTGCACAAGAATGTTTACTAAATAACGACCAACATAAAATCTACTTTATAATACTAAATACGTATATATTCATTAACCTCCACAAGCTGCACACTCCACCAACTCAATTGAACCTTATTCTCATTTTTCAGTCAAATACACACCACACCAGCACCACATACGGTATTATCATGAGTAATTTCTTCCACACTCTCTGCCCACAAGCCAAAGCAAAAGCAACCCGAAATATCTCGGGTTATAAGATCTCTCGCTGGATAGAACATTGTTAGTTTTCTTTCTCTGTTTTACTTATGGTTTTTCTGAATTTGGGTCGACTCTGTCTAACGCCCGCTGTCTTATGCAAAGAAATAACACGCTTTTCTTCGACTTATTTGGTGAATGTTGTGTTGTGAGGTGAGGTGAGTATACCCAATTCCAAAACCAAGTCACTTTGTCAATGGTGGGTTGCGCAGAGAGAGCAAAAACAATGGTGCGTAAGAAATTTATTTATTTAATTATTTATTGCCTATAAGTATAAACTTTCTTAGACTTAACAATTAAAAATACTATAATTACAAAACTATTACTATTGCAATTCATTATACAGAAACAGAATAAAAGTATAACTACTATAAATATAATAATTTAACCTAGGTTTACTTAATTTTACTTGATTACAATAAAGTTCATTATTTTTCTTCTAAAAACATTTCTAGAACAATTTAGATCGATTACATCAGCATATTTGTTGAAAGATTTACAAGCTTTTGTAACTGGTTCATTACTACCGTAGTTTGTTGAATGTTGCGGGATTAAGAAAAAATTGTTTACCCTAGGTCTTAAATATCGAGCTGGACTGTATGATCTAAACAACAATACTAATGGTGGACAATTTATATGTCCCGTCACAATATCTCTCGCAAAAGAAACGAGGAAGTAAACCCTTCTTGCTTCAAGACTTTTTAGGTCAATTAAAATACAACGAGTTTCATATGAAGGCAGGGGCAAATTCCAGTTAAGCTGCCGAAGCGAAAATCTCGTGAATCTTTTCTGGATTCTTTCAATTCGATTTGAAGCGTTTTTGTAATACGGACACCAAACCACACTGCAATATTCCAAAACAGGACGGACGAAGCTGACATAAAGAGACTTCAACGTATATGGACATTTAAAATCTTTAGAATTCCTAGTTAGAAACCCAAGCAAAGAGTTGCCTTTAGAAATAATATAGTCTATATGCATCTTAAACTCTAACTTAGAGTCAAATATCACTCCTAAATCTTTATGATTATAAACTCTTTGAAGCTCGTCGTTTAAAATTTTATAACAAAAAACGGACGGAGAAGAAGATCTTGAAAAAGAAATTATACTACATTTGCTGGTATTTAATGAAAGGTCATTTAGAAAACACCATTCAGATAAGTTATCTAGGTCACTCTGAAGTTGTTGGAAATCTGATGAAGATTTAATCACTTTGTATATCTTAACATCATCTGCAAAAATTAAACATGAAGAATATGAAATGATATGAGGCAAGTCGTTAATAAATAGTAAGAACAAAAGCGGTCCCAAATGACTGCCTTGAGGAACTCCCGAGACATTTGAAACCATTTCTGATTTTTCTGGGCCTATTTTCACATATTGAACCCGATTTGTCAGATAACTATTGATCCACTTATATAGTTGAGAATGAAAACCTAATAACTTAAGTTTTCTTAACAATATGTTGTGGTTCACTCTGTCAAACGCTTTCGAAAAGTCAGTGTACACAACATCTACTTGACTGCCACTTTCCATTGAATTCACGCAAAAATTTGTGAACAATGTAAGATTTGTTGCAGTAGATTTTCCACTGACAAATCCATGTTGAAGAGGGGAAATAAAATCTTTTACAGCCTCATACATTCTTTTCTTAACTAGGGATTCAAAAACTTTTGGAATTAACTGAAGCTTAGCAATATGGTCTATAGTTTTCTACAGATTGCTTAGAGCCAGATTTAAAAATTGGAGTTATATAAGAGCTTTTCCAGCAGTCCAAGAAAACACCATTACTTAGAGAAGAGTTGAAAATGAACAGAAGGGGTTTCGACAGATTCGATTTACAATTCTTCAAAAATATTGCAGGAATATTATCAGGAGGCAAACTCAAACTGCTATCTAAACTACCCAGCTCCAACAGAATTTCATCCTCAGTTAGAGTTAGGTGTCCCATATCAGTAATAGTCGAAATTGCTAAATCCAACTCAGAACTAAATGAACTAAACTTAAAATTTGATTGAAAAAACGAAGCGAATAAATTACAAATTTTTTTAAGGTCACTACTTGTAGTTCCGTTATAGTTCATACAAGCTGGAATTCCAAATGACTTTCGTTTTGAATTTATGTATTGCCAAAAACACTTTGAATTGTTTTTTATCTTTGATTCAAGCGACCAAACATATTGACTATGTAAGAATTTTTTTAAAAACTCGTACTCACGGCGCAAACGACAATAATCACTTCGACAGCCAACATCAACCTTACTTTTTTTTTGCATTTTCATCATTGCATTTTTCAAACGCGATAAGCTTTTGCTAAACCAATAAGGTTTACAATTTTTCCTTATCCGCTTAACAGGTACAAAACTAGAAATCGCATTATGCAAAACATTAAGAAAGTTACTATAATTGCACGAAAGATCCTAATTATATAAGACCAAACTCCAGTTAATATTACTCAGGTAATTATTAATACTGATGTAATCAGCCTTATTGAAATCAAATCTATAATTTATATCTTGGCTTGTACAATATATTTTATTAAAATTGATAAAATCAATAGAAATTTGCAAAGCAATATGATGAATATCATTTTTTTCATTATTTAACAGCGGAAAATCTTCTTTACATAAAGATACATTAAGGTCTTCATGAACGAAAACTAGATCTAAAATCCTTCCAATAGTATTAACAATATTATTAATTTGGAAACAATTTAATGCTGACATAGTGTCTAAAACCAAAATTTCATTATCATTTAAAACATTAAACGGAAGTAGAGTCTTTTCATCATCCGAATAAATCCATTTTACGGTGCTTAAATTGAAATCTCCTAACACCAGGGCCGCCGCTACCATATGTGCAAAATGTGCGGCGCACAAGGGCGCCAACGTCAAGGGGCGGAAAATTAAGAGATCGATCTAACTCAACATATATATAGCATGCTC
This sequence comes from Chrysotoxum bicinctum, assembly GCA_911387755.1. Taxonomy (NCBI): domain Eukaryota; kingdom Metazoa; phylum Arthropoda; class Insecta; order Diptera; family Syrphidae; genus Chrysotoxum; species Chrysotoxum bicinctum. The sequence goes on along the minus strand of OU426987.1, from coordinate 141,160,156 downwards.
CAAAAGTTTTCCTTAAGTTATTGGAACCTGTTTATATTTGACCGTTCACTATGTAATATACCCACACACAATCTACTACCAATCTTTATTCATATTTTGTTTCTGACTGTCGCATCTCACAACAAATAACCTCTTCGATTGCAGTCGTAGTCTAAACTGCTTAACGCCATGTCGCCATAGATTGACACTTGGGAAATAGCTTTCCACGCAACCTACATCTCAGACCTATAAGCTCGAAAAGTATATTGATTTTTTTTTAATTTACAGCCCATGTATTCCCATAAAATAAAACGAAAACAGTGTCTCGAAAACATTAATTTTACTATTTACTCGTATTTTCGTATAAATGGGTATCAATATCCTGATTGCAATGATATAGCTAAATATCTTAAATCTAAGTTGGTAACTTTAGAACAAAATTAATAGAAGATGATTTAAAACATTGTAAACAAATGTAAACAAACCACCTTTACAACGGAAAAAAAAACAACGACAGGGTCTTAGGTAAAAGGAAAAAAAGTTTTGTGTCTCTAAATATTTATGTTTGTTTTTAAATAAGGATTTACGAATAGTTTTTAATTAATTTTAGAATTGAATTGATAAATAATAACTTAAATGTCAACGGATTGAAAAAAATCAGTATAACCCAGAAATTTAACGTTTCACTGTTCGTTCGAATTTGAGCTTTCAATTGACATTCAGAGTTCAGACTCTGTTTATATCAAAATATAGTTCGCACACAAATCACAAAATGTCAAATTCCATCAAATGATACCTAAGATGTCAAGGAATTATATATAATACTTCCAGGTCCGGAAGTAAATGATTAAAGCCCATTTGCTGATACGGAACATAAACACTTATGTTCCACATAAACTCTTATGTAGTAGAACATAAGCGCTTAGGTTGAACATAAATATTTAAGTTTCGTTTCAGCAAATGGCCCTAAGTGTCTTAAAAAGAGAGGTGAAAACAAAAACTTTTAAAAGTATCAAAAACTACTTTGTCTTCTTTCTGTCAAGCTATAAACTATATATATTTTTATATATTTTTACCAAAGGATTGATTTGACATACTTACATAAATTAAAAACTGTGCTAGGAACTCGAATCTTTGCATTTTATATGAAATGGTTTTGTTGAAGAAAATTATTCGCAATCGCCAAATTTTGTGTTTCCTCTTAAAATAAAATGCACGACTGAGTCGCACGAACTTGCTCTTATGTAAAAGACTTCAATTCGATTAGAAAAAAACTGTTCATAAACATAAAGTTCATCAATTAAATGACTAAAACAAATCTTAGTAGTAGCTGGAGCTAAGAATATGATGCCATGTGATGCAAGCAAATATTAGTTTATGTAAAAATCTAATCTGCGAGTATAAAATAATCTATTAAAATCCGTTCAGCCGGTAATGAGAAATTAAAAAATCGACAAAATGGTACTATGGTCGGTACAGTCAGCAATATATTGATTTCAATTTTTTTTTTAATTATTATAGAACGTAAAAATTTATCATAAGAAAAAAAAATTATCAAGATCCTCGGAGACGTTTTCGAGAAAAGTACGATTTTCGAAAACCATTTTTTAACATTATTTGTAGAATAGGTATCGTTATTATTAGGTAATACATTTTTTCTCTTGATATTAAGAAACTTTTATTTATCAAGTTTTTAAAAAATCTACCAAATCCAAACTAATTTTTTTTTGAAAATTATGAAAAAAAAAGAAAAAAAGCGTGTGGGGACAAAATTTCGAGACCCACTTTTTTTCGTCTTCGCTATCATCGTAATGTCAACTTTGATCAAAATCTCGAGTTCGATTTTTTTACGAATGCATAACTTGCCTTATACAAATATACATATGTAGTACCTATAAGTCTCAAGTATAAAGAGTAAATAATCTAAAGAGGATGCAAATATTGTATATGCTATGACAGAAACTATCAAACTCATTTACAGGAGAGACCCCCCAAATCCTAGTCTGACTACGTTCGTTTTATAAGAATTTGATGTAGATTGGAACGCGACAACAACAATGCACGTTTGCTTAAATTTTTCAACTGCGAAATGGAGAATAAATAAAACTTCCACTTATTAAACGTATATACCCCCGGCACCCAAGATATGGGGCGGCAATCTAAGGTTCTTGCACAAGGGCGCACGAAGAACCAGCGGCGGCACTGCCTAACACTACCACATAAGAATTTAAATTTAATTCACTAACAATTGTTTGGATATTATTAATATGAGAAGCATAAATTTCAAAGTTTGATTTTGGGGGAATGTATGAAACAAAAAAATATAGCGAAATTGGACAATCATTAGCATTAGAATATGAACAAAATATTTGTATACATATTTGTTCGATCAAACCTGAAGAATCCGGAAGAGATATTTGCCTACTCTTAAAGCTAGACTTAACCGCAAGCAGCACTCCACCTCCTCTAGTTAATCCAGTGCAGTTTTTGTCTCATCATTACATATTTCGCCATTAAGAACATCGTCGCTCAACCAGGTTTCAGTAAGAGCAATGACATCATACGAACAGTCAACGACAGCAGAATAAAAACATCCAAGTTTGGTTCTCATTCCACCTACATTGTGGTAGTATACAGAAAGAGCATTGGATATATCAGCATCATCAGCAGCAACAACAACAACAACAACATCATCAACAAGAGCACCTCCATCAACAGCATCAGCAACATCGGTATCATCAACAGCAGAAACTTCATCATCATTTGAATTTGCAGAAGTAGTGGTAGAGAATGATTTTAAACAGAAGATATTGGTGGTTTTGGTGGTATTTCTCGCTCTCCGTTTTTTGCAAGGTGTATGAACTCTCTTACACGAACTCCGGTTGGCCAAATTGAAGCCAGCATGATTTTTTCGATGAAATTCTCCGGAATTGCAGCTTTGAAATTAAGGAACGAAAGTTGTGACAAGTCTTGACCTTTTTTTGTAAGCATAATACACTTGATGAAAGATGGTGAAATTTCAAGCAAATTAGCAATGAAAGTTGTTATTGATTCGACGGTTGTGTTGATGTCGAAATGAGACAAATGCAACCATTTCACACTGGGAACGGAAACACCCTGTAATAATATTGAAGAATTGTTTCCAATTATGCAAGAACGAAGAGGCATCCTTTTATGAAGATCAGAGTCGGGGGCCGGGATGGGTGCAATGGCCTGCTCAGTAGTTGAATAAGTACTCACACCAGTAGATTCCGTAGAATTGTTGGTTTTTTTGTTCTCTTCAGAGCCATTCTGAGTATTATTTATCAACGGTGGATTTGTAGAGCTTTGGGGACACTGACCTCATGCAACGTTGGGATTGTTTTTTATGTTTTTCTTAGAGTTTTTTTTCGTAGAATTTTTTTTCATTGCACTGTTCACTGATTGGTTTGATAGATCGTTTCTCTTAGATTCACATAGCAAGTTTATTTGATCTTTCAGATCTTTAACATCAGATGTTAGTTTATCTAGTTTATCAAGGAGAATATTTTCAATCTGAGGTGATACAATACATGAATTACATCGCCAGATCATATTTGGGTTGGCGACCAGAACTTTACAATTATTTTCGGATATGCCGGCGCACTTTTTGTGGTATTTAATGAAGAACTGAAGACTGAAGCTGAAGGAGAATGTTATTTGTATTTGTTAAATTTTGTTTTATTTATTTATTTTAATTACAATGTAAAATCTTAAAGATAATTAAAGAGGAAAACAGTAAACTCATCAGCCTAAATTTTGTTTTATAAGTACACTTCTCTGCTTATGCAAAAAATAACTCGTATTTCACCGACTTATTTTTTTCTACCGCTGCACTTTCTTGGAGTAGGTCATTCATACATATTTAATGAATTCTCAGTGAGAAAAATGAAAAGACAGGCTTTCAGATTTAGCACTTATTTCCACAAAAAAGCGACTATTTGTTTAGAAACGCGAACTTTTGCTATTTTTTTTAATAACATACATTATTATATTTATTGTAGCCAAAAATATTACACTTCTTATACTTAAACTGTAATAAGAACAACTGTTTCTTAATGACGACCTCTTTATTCGACTCTCACTTAACTTCTCACTCATACTTCAATACTACGAGTACATCTTAGCTTAGATTCTATTATGTACATTGTGTACAGTGAGTATATCACTACATCTCCCTCTTTAAGTTTGTTTATAAATTTTAATTCTTATCTTTTAAATAACAGCAATTATTGTCACTTTTATTGTTTAATTTCCAAAATTTATATTGTTTAGATTCAATGTGATAATTTAAGTTATTATTATTATTATAATTTTTGTTTAATAAAAATAGTTATTTTCTAATAAGGTACTTCAATTTCTTGTATCTTCTTTCTTTCTCTTCTTTCCTCTCATTTTTTAATCCAAACTGATTTAATAACAAAGAATAATATAACAAAAATTCAAATAAATGTAATAATTCATGTATCTTATGTTAATTGGGAAGATAATCTTTTGAAATTTATAACTTTTTGTTATGTATATAGAATCGAAATTGTTTATACATTTTCTTCAAATCTTTATAATATAAATTGAATTATACTTTTAAGAGCTTGTAATCAGATTTTTTGTTTTTAATAATTAATATATCTACTTATTTCAATTTAGTACATGGTTGTGAATAAGTTGCAAGGCAGACTTCCAATCTGATTGAACATATTTGTTATTTATGCGCGCGATCTTAAATACTTTGAGTTTCGTCGAAGAATTCTACCACTTTGCAGCTGTATCAAATATGATCTAGGGAGTGAATGTTTTTCTTTGATTATTCCCGGAATCCAACATTTTCCTTCCTGCAACCAAACCTTCTGTTGTTCTTTGAATGGACTTCTATCTTTTGCACCGCGATCATGATAGTGCTTATTTGTTAGATTGTTGCTATTAATCACAGGCAATATTTCGTTAAAAATACCACAATTTTTATAGAGTTTTTGATCCCCGGGCAACAGTGTACGAGTTTGTCGGCCCATTAACACTTGAGTTGGTGTCAAATTTGAATTTTTTATTGGTGTATTTCTATACTCGAGCAGAGCCAACCAAAGATTACTTTTTGATTCTAAGGATTTGCGAAGAAGATTTTTTGCAATATGAACGCACTTTTCACTGAACCCGTTGGATTTGGCATATTTAGGACTGCTTGTGATTAGTTCTATATCAAACTTTGCAGTAAAGGCTTTAAATTCAAATGAATTAAAGGGCATATTATCTGCCACTATTTGTCTTGGAATACCATGAATCGCAAACACAGTTTGTAGTTTACCTATGATTGCTTTGGCTGTTTTACTATTCAGTGGTAAAACGTCTATGTACTTAGACAAATAGTCACCTATGACGAGGTATGATTTACTATCATATTCCATTATATCCATACCTATTCTCTGATATGGCCCCTCTGGTACTTCGTGGTTTATAAGCGGTTCTTTGATGTTACTTGATCTGTATTTTTGGCAAACCCTACACGTTGCCACTAGTTTTTCGATTTCTTGGTTCAAGGTTGGCCAATAGACCAAAGAACGAGCCCTTGCTTTTGTTTTTGCAATTCCAAGGTGGGAAAGGTGTAGAGTTTGTAAGACTGAATCTCTTAATTCTGTGGGTATAAAAATTCGATCAGTATAGAAAACTAAACCCTCATCTAAAAATAGATCGTCTTTCAAACTCCAAAAATATTTTAAATTTTCCGGAATTTTGCTTTTATCTTTTGGCCATCCTTTACATAAATATTCCTTGATGTTTTTTAGTACAATATCTTCATCCGTTTTTCTTTTATAAATCTCTTTTTTGGCATTACTAATGTTAACCGTATGTATTAACTCATTTAAACCTTTAATATTATTTTTATCAAATTGTATTGAACAGCTATTTCTTGATAATAGATCAGCTAAGACCATTCGACTGCCTGGCAAATATTCTAAATTTAAATTGTATTTTTCTAACTTTAGTTTCATACGTTGTAGTCGAGGCGACGGTATTTTACTATACTCTTTATTGATTATCCCTAAAAGTGGTTTATGGTCCGTGACAATATGAATTTTCCTTCCATAGATAAGTGAGTGCCATTTGTTGCACGCAAATACAATTGCTAGCAACTCTCTTTCAATGTTTGCGTACTGTTTTTCTGTATCCGTAAGGCTACATGAGGCAAAGGATACTGGCCTATTATTTTGCATTAAACAAGCTCCTAAGCCAGAAAGTGAAGCATCCGTTTGAATAGTAATTTTTTCATTCGGATCAAATGATTTAAGAATCGGGGCTCTGAGTATCGAGTTTTTAATTCGTTGAAGGCATTTGTCATGTACATTGGACCATTGAAAGCATATATTCTTTTTCAGTAATTCTCTGAGCGGGTAAGATAACTCCGATAGATTAGGAATATATTCTCTTACATAATTAATAAAGCCTAATAATTTTTGCAATTCAGCCTTACAGGTTGGAGGCTTAAGCTCTTGAATTGATTTTATTCTGTCATCATCTAAGGCGATTCCATTTTCGCTTATTAAGTGCCCTAAAAACTTGATCTGCTTTTGTTTGTATTGAACTTTTTCTTTGTTGAATGTTATATTTCTCTCTAAAGCTCGATCTAAAACCATTTGCACTGTTCTGTCATGGTCTTCTACAGTGCTTGTGGCTATTGCTATATCATCTATATAAATAGACACATTCGGAATATCACCAAAATTTTTTTCATTAATTTGTTGAAATGCTTCTGCAGCTATTTTTATACCAAGTGGCAGTTTAATATAACGATACAAACCAAAAGGTGTACTGAAAGTACAAATTTTCTTCGAATCCTCATCAAGTTCGATTTGATGAAATCCATCCTTAATATCGAAAACAGAAAAGATTTTCTTATTAGCAAATTTTGATTTTATATTTTCAAAAGATGGAATTTCGTGAAAGTGCTGAATAATAGCTAGGTTTAAGTGCTTTGGGTCGAGACAGATCCTCAATTTATTCGGTTGTTCAACAATCACGATGTTAGAAATCCATTCACTCGCGGTGGTACTTGGTTCTATTATTCCGAGTTTACATAACCTATCCAATTCTTGTTTCAGATGGTCTTTTATGGCGAGAGGCACGCGTCTTGATGGTTTCGCTACAGGTGTGGCGTCTTTTTTAATGCCTATGTGAAAATTTTTATAACAACACCCTAATCCGTTGAAAACTTGTTCGTATTTATTTAAAAGGTTTTTTTTTTCTTTAAGAATGCTCTCTTTATCGTTTTTAATCTCATTGTTTTTTATTTCATTTATTCTTTTAACTAATTCTAACTGCATGCAACTTTCTAGACCTAAAAGAGGTATTCTATCCTCATCAACGACATAAAATTCAATAACCACCCTTTTATTAGCAACTAAGCACTCTAAATTAGTTATCCCAAGCGATTTTATTTCCGTTCCATTATAAGCAGAAAGTTTGGCTGCATTTTTTGACAACTTTATGTTTTTGAGCCCATTTAAGTATTTTACTGGCAATATATTAACCATGGCTCCCGTATCCAATTTAAATTTTATATTAATGTTTTGTACTTTTATGTTTTCTAGCCAGGTACCCGAAATATTTTTTTCGTTCATGATACTGTCAATAAGAAAATCGTCATTTGATTCATTTACCTCGTTATCTTCTACATACACTTCCCGAACTGGTTTGTTTTTACAAACCACTGCAAAGTGATTAACTCCATTACATAAAGTACACCTCTTTCGAAATGCTGGACAAGATCTTTTGCCATGTGTTTTACCGCACTTCGTACAATCAAATTGGAGGTCCGTTACATTTGGTGATCTAGAATTATAAGAAGAAGAGTTTTTATTATTGTATTTGTTGTAAGTACTGTTGTATTTTTTCTCGTTCTGCTGATACATCCCTTGCTTTTTAACGGCATCTATGGGTGCATCTGTCCTGGTGTTCATCTGTTCTATCTGCTTGTTTGTTACTTCAGCACAGCGAGCCATCTCAATTGCCTTTTCTAGCGTTAATCCATCAGTCTCCAGAAATCGTTTTTGTAATTTTTTGTCACTGATTCCCAGGACTATTCGGTCCCTTACCATTCTATCTACATCATTGAACTCGCATTTTTTTACTAGCTTTTTTATTTCCATCAAAAAATTATCGAATGGTTCAGTATTGCCCTGGTTTCTTGTATGAAAGATGAAACTTTCATAAACTGGATTTGTTTTTCCAACACAAAACACTTTGAAGGCTTCAACTACCGTTGCTAGTTTTTTCTTATCAGCTTCGTTTAGTCTAAGCACATTTTGGAATATTTCAGTAGCTTCATCACCCGCAGCGTTGAGAAATATGGCAACTTGAACTTCGTCAGGTTTTTTCGCTAGTTCGATTGCTGTCGAAAAAACTTGAAAATTTCTATAAAAAGTCTGCCAATTTTCACCTAGGTTTCCGGAGCTTAAATTGAGCTCACTGATTTTTCTCAAGAATTCCATGCTTTTATTAATATAAACGAATCTTATTTCTTTCGGAGGTCTCCCACGCGGTCTTTTATGTTCAATTATGGGTTTTTTCGCTCTACCCATGTGCCAAGTACAATTACGTTTTCTTTTATATGTTTAACGACTGCGCCATGTAATAAGAACAACTGTTTCTTAATGACGACCTCTTTATTCGACTCTCACTTAACTTCTCACTCATACTTCAATACTACGAGTACATCTTAGCTTAGATTCTATTATGTACATTGTGTACAGTGAGTATATCACTACATAAACCTACCTATATTGCAAAATTTACAGAGATTGGTAACATACATAAATCATCTATTTGTAATCTTTTGTACATAACTATTTATTTTTAATTGATATTTTTATATCATGATATTGAATTACTTGAAGAATTTAATTGATTTACTTGCTTATTTATCTCATACTTAAATATACTTTTGTTTTGAAGTTCCTTATTTTTAGTTTTTTATAACATTACCTTAAATTTTCCTTAATGTACATGCAATGCACTTGCCAGAAACGGTTTTTTTCGAAGCCACTTTTATTATGCTTTAAGAGTATTTATAATTTATAAATTAATGATTTGAAGTATACAAAATTGGAATGAATTGCTTCGCTTGTTTGTTTTGGAAATTAGAGCTGCAATACCTTTATTAATTTAGGATACATATCGATATTAGAATTAATTATCATTTGCTAAGTCTAAGCTTCGACTTACCATTTGAAATTTTTCACGCCACGCCACTGTAATGTAAGTATTACATTCTTATCTTATATATTTACAGGAATAGATTAGAATATGTTATTTACAAGTTTATGCGTAATTGGAGATTCTGTATTCGTCGTCTAACGGTTCAAAATTGACCGTTGGAAGATTTACAATAGTTTTGTTTACTTTATTTTTACTTTTACAATATAAGACTAGTATGATTATTACAGTAATAAAAATTATTAATATTATTCCAATATGAGTAGTCTGTTTTTGATTTAACTTTACTTCTATTATAGGTTTTGTGTTTGCAATATCTTCAAAATTTAGTAGGTATTCCTATTTTGGATTCTTCTTTTTTAAAAATAAATTTATTTACTGGCATAATTAAATCTCCTTTATATTCTTTCCTATTAAAAGTTTTGTTCAGTATTTCTACTCTACAATTTCTTAGCTTTATTAAATAATTACCTTCAATTTCATATTTTAAATCGTTACATTTATGTTTCAGTTGTGTTTTATAAAAGTTTTTTAGTACAATAAATTCTCCATTTTCGATAGTTACATTTTCTTTAGTAAATTCCTCTTCATTACATTTGAACATTTTTTTAAATAATATACTTTCGATCATTTATTTTCTTCAAATTTTTTAATTCATTATCTTCAAAATAAGTAATATTATCTTTTTCTACAAATACATTGGTTGGTAATTTTATGATTTTATTATTTATTGGAAAACTCTGTATAAGATATTTATTATAGACTTCTTCTGTGAATTCCGGGATAGACATTATTATCAATATGCATGCTTTGTTGGTTGCGATATGAATTTTTACATTTTCTAGTTTTTCAAAAGTTATTTATTTTTATTTATTTATTTATTTATTGACTCATTAAAATAATATATAAAGTATACAAACATTTTGATAATTATAGCTAAGAGTATATTGGTTTGGCCGAAAGCCGTCTACCAGACTGACATACTTTGTATTAGAATTTTGATTTTGATTATGTTTTAACAGATAATATATAGATACATTAATTATAATATAATACATAATGTAAACATTATTTAAAAATCTTCGTTTACAATGCAGTTGCGATATTTGAATGTTTTAACCATGAAATTATAAAGCACTTTTCAGCCCCGAGATCCATTTAAGATTTGTAGGGTTTCTTCTAAATCCAATCACTGCACTCCAAAATAATGAACTCGAAATTCTTTTAAAACGGGACAGACAGCTTTAAAATGAAACACATCTTCTCTTTCATTACGGTTACATAAATTACATAAAATAGGTAATTCAGAACGGTGTGGTATAAAATTGAGGTTTAATAGTTATCCTCTTAATCGGAAGATTATGCTTATTAATTCCATCGAATGTTCTTCTAAACAATAAGTTCTTTCATTTAAGTAGTGATTCAACTTGCTATAATATAATCTATACTGCGAATTCTGAGCTTCCTTCATGAAGTTTTGGTACATTCTGTTTCCCGTTTTCTGCCACTTTTGGTTTTAGGGATTCCACGTGCTCTTTAGCTGTAACCACCAAGTTTCTTGAATACATCCTCCTTCAGTCGACATTAAGTGCATAAGTACTATTTTTGGTATTCTCTGCTCATTCATTGCTAAAACTCGCATTATGTAGTTGAAGTGAATCTTAAGAGAAGAGTATCCAAATACATAGGAGGAACACCAGACTCTAAATGTAATACATATGTAGTTGGGCGAACTAGTGGGTATTCTAACGAACCTCCTAATAAAGTAACGTAGGAACTTCTCTACTGTTTCGTAGGGACGGAATCCCCAAGCTTGTGCTCCACAAAGAAGAATGGAAGTTGCAGTTGAACGAAATATTGTTCGTTTAGAAGTATGTGAAATACTCTTTTTATGTATACAGCTGCCCCAAACCGAACATATAGCTCGCTTTGCCTCTGCTAGTTTGACTTGAAGATGTTTTTTCATGTTAGAGTTCGATGAAATCAACACTCCCAGATATTTTTACTCCTTTACAATTTCTATTTCCTCTCCTTGAAACACCCACTTCTCGATTCGTAAGTGTCTGCCTCCACTACGTCTTAGGATCATCATTTTCGATTTTTCCAGGTTGACAGATAGGTTCCAACTTTTACAATACCTTTCTAATCTGTTTATCATAAGCTGCATGCCATCAACTGTCTCTGCAAGGAAAACTATGTCATCTGCATAATAGTAAGCCTGGAATTTTTGTCCGACGGAGCTTAATTCCACTTCTAACAGCATCTGTGATATCGTTTATGTATAGTGTAAATAGTAGTGTGCTAAGAACACACCCTTGTCTTACTCCCACTGTTGTTTCGAAATCTTCGAAGAGACACTTTCCATCCCAGATACGAGCTGTATTATTATGGTACAAAGCCTTCAATACATTTAACATTTTGGAAGATATTCCCAGCCTATATAATTTGTAGAAGAGAGCTTCTCGTGGTATAGAGTCAAAGGCTGCTTGAAAATCGACAAAGAAAGCATAAAGCTTTTTATTCATGTTTTTATAGATCTCTGCTAAGCTTAACAATGAAAATATCTGGTCTACAGCTGAATAGTCTCTCCTAAATCCGGCTTGGAACTCATGCAAATTCTTATTGTTTTCTACCCACTGAGTTAGTTTTTTATATAGAACGGATGAAAAAAGTTTGGCCGATGTGTTCAAAAATGATATTCCTCTATAATTAGCAGGTTTTTCGTAGTCAACTTTTTTGTGGAGCGGATATATAATAGATTTTTCAAAAGTTATATTGTTTTCTTTTATTACTTGTGACGTTAATATGTCTTGTGTCAAAAATCCTGTTCTACTAGTCATTATTATGTCTTCTTCTTCTTTAACTTTATCTGAAAATTCTAACTCTATTCTAAGCTCATTTACTTCATTCTTTTGTCTTTTTAGTTTATTGCTTACATCTGTACCTTGGTTTACTATTTTTCTAAAATTTTAGATTGATCACTAAACTGTTTATTAATTTTAACTTGTTGATTAACATTGTCAATTATGTAATGATTATTTTCTTCTAAAATTTTCATGTGATCTTCGATTTTTTGTCTGTCGTCGTCGTCCATCGTTCCGAAAAAAAATTTTAAACCCATGCCAAATATATTTAATAACACTGCGTTACAAATGAAAAATAAAGTTGAGTACCCGCCTTGAAATGTTATGTTTTCTTATTTACACCTATCGTTTAATAAACATACATACAAATTTTCTTTTCATCACGTCTCATTAAATCATATTAAAGATTAAAAGACCAAAACGTATTCTAAAGAAATCTGATAAAATCAACCAGAAACTTTTACAATTATCAAGTTTATTTTTATTATTTAAGTAGCAAAAACTCAAAAAAATTATGTTATAAAATTTTAATACAAAATATCGTGTAACTTTAACTTTTTCTTTCGTGCTTTGAATGATCTTCTCGTTTTAAACGCCAACAGTATTCACCTAGCATAGTTGTGTCCCATCGGCCGTGAAATCATTCTTCAAGTTTCTTTATATCCTGGTGGAACCCCTCACCTTGCTCATCACTGACCGCACCAAGATTAGATGGAAAAAAAAGAAAAATGAGAATGAAGAAAGTGAATTTTTAATGACATTCTGCAACCAAGGTTTTCCTGTGCTTTTAACATGTCGTTAACTAGCTGTTCCGCAATTTCGGCCTTGTGGTTCCCTAAAAAACCCTTTTATGACTGCTTTCAGTAGTGATAACCAGGCATCAAGTTCCTTACTAGTAAGCTTTTGGGTCTTTATTCAATGTGCGTATTTGTGGTCCCACAAATATTCCTTCTTTCAGTTTGGCATGACTCTTAACTTTGAAAAAAAACTGTTTTTAAATATAAGAAGCCATCTCCCTATTTATCCTAAGCCCTGAAATAATTTTTTATCAAACCAAGTTTAATGTGGAATGGTGGTAAAATGACATTGTTAGGATCAAAAACCGCAAATAAACTCTGGCCTTCCTGGCCATACTTTTATAGTATAGTGCTTTTCTACAAAGAAAACAACAGTATTTGATAAATCCACCCTTCAGTCCGAGCAAAATAGCAATAACTTTAAGATCAGCGCATACTTTCCAGCTGTAATCTTTGTATTGTATTTTATTAAATTCAATATTGATTTCACATTTTCATGTTTCTTTTAAAACAGTTGAATATGCTATTGCTACTGACGCATACTTGTTACCGTTGTGCAGCAATACCGCTTTCACACTTCTTGTTTTTGAACCAAATAATAAAAAATAGCCAATCTTGTGTTTTGTAAGGAATGTTCGATTTACTCATCAAAGTTTCTATATCGTTACAGTAACATATGTTTTCAAAATTTGAATAAAATGAAGCCATTTTTCTATTACGTTTTCTTTGCACAGATACATTTTTGTTAGAAGCCAATAAATTCCACTCTTTTAATATAGATCCTAGTAATTCAGTCTAATATTGATAAACCTAAGTCTCGTACCAAATCATTCAATTCATTTTGATTTACTAGATGTGGTTGGCCAAGAGAACTTGTTGAAGGTAAAACCTCAGGATCTTCGCTGCTTCCGTCATTATATTCCACAATATTTAGCATATCTGGTTCTTCTGAAATCTCGATTTCATTTTTGGAGGGAGATAAAGGAGCACGCATTTCTTTACTGTGTGGTACTGGTTTCGACATTGAGGGAACGTCATGATACTTGATGTTGTGCTTGATTTTTTTAGTAAAACCTCGTATGTCAGTCATGCAGAAGTAGCAATCATTGAAATGATTACTATAGGTTCACGCCGCCGCAAAGCTGGTACGGCGAATGGCATTGACATCTTTTTCCCATTTAACCAAGATATGAGAGAAAACGTGGTATCTAGCACGGATATCCGTATATTCTCAGATAGTCAGGCTGCTTTGAAATCCCTCGCATCAGTCTCTGTAAATTCCATTACAGCCCAAGACTGTCGATCGTCTCGATGGAGATGGCCAAACAGTTTAACATTCACCTATTCTGGGTGCCGGGTCACAGGGACATTCCGGGGAATTGCAAAGCCGATGAACTCGCCAGAATTGGAACGGAAATGCCTATCTTACCCGAAAAGGCAAATATAGGTATGCACATAGCTACAAGTAAACTTATGCTGAAACGAATCGCTCTGGAACAATCAAACACAAGATGGCTTAATACTACCACTTGTATGGCGACCAAACAAATCTGGCCTAAACTGGATCCGAAACGGTCAAAATGTCTTTTGTCCCTCAGTAGATCTCAGATCAGCTCCGTCATAAGTGTCATAACTGGACACTGTCTCACAGGTAGACACGCCGCGCGACTCGGTGTGCTATCAAACGATTTTTGCAGGAGTTGCTTGGACGAGGAGGAAGAGGAGACAATCCCACACCTTCTTTGTACATGCCCTGCTCTCTCTTACAGACGCAAACTTCATCTAGGAGAATATTTCTATAATGGTTGGCTTCGCTTTTCTGGTCAGACAACACCCGAAGGAAGGTATGTTGAGGTCTTTGCTGAGTTAAACCACTTGACTCAGCTTGTTAATGAGCCAACTCGAATTCCTGACGTTGCAGGTCAAAATGCCAACACACTAGACTTGTTTCTTACCTCTGATCCTGATAAATACACCATCAGTGTATTATCTCCTCTAGGCACATCAGACCACTGTATCATATCTGCGAATTTCTCGTGTCAAAAAATCCCAGTTAAAGAGAAAACCCCCAAGAGAACCGTTTGGCAATACGAGAAAGCCAACTGGGACGGTCTCAATGATTTCTTCAGAAACTTTAACTGGTCACTATGCTTCCTCGATAGTGACGTGGACTCCAGTGCAGATATGATTACAAATTTAATTCTCATCGGAATGAGAGATTATATCCCGCATAGGGAAAAATCTATCAAACCGAAAGAGAACTCATGGTTTGATTCGAGCTGTAAAGAGGTTATCAGGGTCAGAGAAGTAAGTTTTCGATGTTATAAAGCTAACCCTACTGAGGAAAACCGGAATAAGTTTAAACAAGCTAGAAAGACCTGCAATGATCATATTCGACAGACCAAATTCTTGCATGACCAACAAATTAGGCAAAAAATACTACAATGTCCCAAGGGTAGTAAAAATTTCTGGTCATTTGTAAAAAACATTCGAAATACTACTTCGTCCTCGGTCCCAACGCTTGTTATCAATGACACCCCCTATGTCAGCTCACTAGATAAAGCCAATTTACTTGCAGCACACTTTGCTGCTAATTCGACGCTGCCAGAGAGTGTTATGACTCCTCCTGTACTTGAGAACACAAATTTTTCCATGGGACGAATCTTCTTTCGTACTCGTACAGTTGCAAGAGTCCTGAAAGATCTTGACATACACAAATCCGCTGGCCCGGATAGTATCCCTCCCATTGTTCTGAAGAGGTGTTCTTCAACACTGGCAAAACCACTGCGTAAGCTTTTCTATCTATCCTATTCCTCTGGACTCTTTCCGAGTAGATGGAAAACAGCATTTGTCCAGCCTGTCCCTAAAAAAGGTGAATCTTCTTCCCCCCTCTAATTATCGTCCAATTGCACTTACGTCCCTTCTTTCCAAGGTCATGAAAACACTGATAAATAATCAGCTCAAGAAATATCTCGAAGAACGAAAGCTTCTTAATGACCGACAGTACGGCTTTCGTAGCAATAGGTCCACTGGTGATCTGATGGTATATCTCACCGAAGAGTGGCACAAATCTTTACATCGTTTTGGAGAACGTAAGATTATTGCACTTGATATTTCAAAAGCATTTGATAGAGTTTGGCATCAAGCTCTCTTATCGAAAATGCGTGCATTTGGTATTGATGAATCTCTTCTTCGTTGGATTAGAAATTACCTTTCAGGCCGCTCAATACAAGTCGTTTTGGATGGCCTCAAGTCTGAAACTCATAAAATAAATACTGGTGTACCCCAGGGCTCCGTTTTGTCTCCGACTCTCTTCCTCATGTTTATCAACGATCTCTTATCTGAAACTTCTAATCCATTAAATTGTTTTGCTGATAGTACCCTCAGCTTTTCATATTCGTTTAAAGATTCACTTCCCTGTTCTTCGGAAGTGGAACTTGAACGGCAGCGTATGATAAGCTCATTAAATTCTGATCTTAACAGCATTGTCCATTGGGGAATAAAAAACCGTGTAGAATTTAATGCTTCAAAAACCCAATGCTGTTTTCTATCGTTAAAGCGAAACCCTCCCCTTTTGCCGCTATCCATGAGCGGCACTTGCATTGAGGAAACTGAACAACTCTCTGTGCTCGGTATGTGCATTACAGACCACCTTGTATGGAATGATCACATATTCGACGTTGCCAAAAACGCTGCCAAGTGTTTAGGTTTCCTTCGACGTTGCAAGAAATTTTTTAACCCTTCTGATCTGGCTGTAATTTATAAGACTTATATTCGTCCAAAGCTCGAGTACAATTCCCATATTTGGGCAGGTGCTCCAATAACACACTTGAGTCTCTTGGATAGAATCCAAAAAAGAGCTTTAAAAATGATAGGTGATAGAAGTATAACAGAAACATTTGAATCTCTCGAGCACCGTCGCAATGTTTCTTGTCTTTCATTATTTTATCGTTACTTCTATAAGCAGTGTTCTAGCGAAATAGCCAGTTGCATTCCTCCCCTTAAACAATTTAACCGTAATACTCGCGCTTTTAGGAATGCTCATCAGTTTACCCTTGAGCCCAATTTCGGACGTACTGTGAAATACAGAGATTCTTTCTTTAGCCGGACTACACGCATGTGGAATGCTCTACCCAGCTCTATTTTTCCTTCCCATTGTAATCTTCAAAAATTTAAAACTAATGTGCATCGGTATCTCCTTTTAAACCCTTCCTTATTTTTCTAGCGCTCGTACTGTGTTAATCATTTTAAGGGTAGTAATAACCCCTTGAGTGCGCGCTAATTATAAAAAAAAAAAAAAAAAAAAAAAAAAAAAATGAACCAAGCGATCTCATAAATAAAGACATTAAAAGTCTCCTTCGCTTCATCAGAAGCTCCAAATGGTTTTAACTAGTAGGGAACCTTTTTTGTTCCCTATTATATCGTGGTATCACAATGGACCTCTAATGGTCTAAGTGTGTCAGACGCTTTAATGACAGCCACTTTAACCTAACCTAACCTAAGATATGAGAGTAGCATAGCACGAAACACAAAAAACTTTGGTATCCATGGTTTATCTTGATTAATTTATTAATAAAATAGAGTAAATATGCATTTTTCACTTTTTCCGATTTTGTGTTTGTGATTTCACAATATACTGTCCGCAAACGTAAAAAAACTTATTTGGTGCATTTAAACAGTTGCGACTGTAATCCAGTATTCATATTGAATTTTCAAACAAATACTCGTATGTA
The DNA here is from genome assembly GCA_911387755.1 of Chrysotoxum bicinctum. Taxonomy (NCBI): domain Eukaryota; kingdom Metazoa; phylum Arthropoda; class Insecta; order Diptera; family Syrphidae; genus Chrysotoxum; species Chrysotoxum bicinctum. The sequence continues at coordinate 141,142,561 of OU426987.1, read as the reverse complement.
CAAGATGTCGATGTTATCGAATTAAAACGATTAATAAACAATACTGTAATGTAATAACATTCATTCTTAAAGAGCCACAATCAAAACATTAACAATACCAAATGTAAACAGAGCCGCATAGTAAAATGCACTTTCATTGATACATTATACGTATAACCATAATATTGAATCATAATTTTGTTGTTCCCTTTGACCAACAAAATTGAGTGCAAAGACATCGTTTTGGTGACGATGCATTATGAGTGGCATAGAATGTATTTTATTACATTGCTCCAGAATGCAAAGTTATGAGTAATAAAATTGTTACAAATAATTTGTATATTAGAAGAAGAAAAGAATATCAATGATAATAAGTGGGGATAGCCCAAATAATTTGTAAAATAATTTAGGTATAAATAGCTGTAAGAATTGTAAATAAAAATCAATTCCTAACTTGAAAAAGATTGAATTATTTAACTGCGGCTCCCTAGCCATTGTTTGAAGCGAGCTGCGCTTTAATCAGCAATTTAGAGCGTGCTACGCAATATAGCAATAGGGCTTGCTAAAATACCCATAAAATATTACATGGCGATCTTGCCAAACCTGTTAGGGTACACAAAAAAAAATATATATAAGTAACCAACAGGCAAGACGGACCAAAAATAGATGTCGTACAACAAAGAAGAACTGGATACTCTTTTTGAGGAGCTGGAAAAACCTCATGCACCATATATTCCGGAAGCTCTTAATGCAGATACACCAACATACAAGGCAACACCTAAAACAGCAGGCCCGAAACCTCTGACAATAGAGGAATACAAGAGAAGGAACAACAAGAAAAAGATTTCACTTGAAATTCAACCATCTAATGAAGCGCCAAAAAAGACTAGAAGACCTAGAGCCGGAAAAGCAGTAAAAGCACGACAGATGCGAGCAGAACTACATAAAATTATCACAATAACCACCGACAGATCTTCAAGAACCAAATTGATTGAAGAATAAAAAAAAATGGGGCAACCACAATCAAAAGAAGTAATCAACAATAATCTGAGCAGCAGCCAAACGAACCAAATTTTTAATAGCAGTAATATAAATATGTACACATTTTTGATACTTATAATTTTATTAATTGCAAAAATTCATTCTTACTATAAAAAATATGTAAGGAAGCAAATTATAAGAAACAGAATAAACAATATAATAAAAAAAAAAAAAAAAAAAAAAAAAACAAGCTTTTAAGTAATTTTGAATAAATTTTTGATAAATAATTATATACATATAAATAAAAAAATAAAATGGAATTTAATTTCGATGAATAAAACAGAAGAATTAAAACTTGTATTGAAAAACTTAAAGAAAAATCCAAGTAGACATTACTCAGAAGAGTACATTTCAAAAACAAAAAACCAAACAGAAGATATTTGGAATAAAATTTTAAAAACTTGTAAAGAAGATGAAGTAAAAGAGATACAAATTTTATATTTAGAAATAAAAAATAAAATAATAGAGCTATTAACACCAAAACTAGAAAAGACAATTTCAAAAGAAATGGCAAAATTTGAAATATCAGTAGCTGCAAAGCTAATAACAGAATTCAATGGTGAGTCAAAGAATTTATCAAATTTTTTAGGATTAATTGAATTCTATAATGACACATTAGGTGAAGAAATAGAAAAGAAAAAATTGATCAAATTTGTAATAGCAACAAAAGTTTATGACAAAGTAAGAAACAGACTTCTTACACTAGAAAATCATCCAGAAGTTTTTCCTGATTTTAAAAAGGCTTTGATAGAAATTTACAAACCAAAAACAAATCCATTGAAAATACATAGTGAGTTAGCAAGATTACACCAAGGAAGCCAAGAAATAAATAGGTTTGCTGAGAAAATAGAGTTACTTATATCTCAATTACAATAAAAATAGTTATAGCAATAGCTATGAAAGAAACAACAGTAATAATAGAGGTAGTGCCAGAGGTAGTGCTAGATGTAGTGCAAGAGGATACCATAACAACAATACTAGGTCGGAAAACATAGGTATCCCCGGTCAACAGAATCGGGGAAATCAAAGAAGGTGTTAAATTTCCATGGGGAATATGATACAAATTTCGTTAACATAACTATAAAACATTTAAACAGAACTTTCAAGTTTTTAATTGACACGGGTGCAGATATTTCTGTTTGTAAAGAGTATATGGTAAAACATTTAAATGAATATACGTCATGTCAAATAAATGGCATAGCAAATAAAACAATATTTTCGAAAGGAACAACGAATCTAGAACTCATATTTGGAGAAACAAATATAAAACAACAATTCCACGTGGTTAGTGAGGAAATAAATATATCAACAGATGCAATACTAGGAAGGGATTTCTTCAAAACTCATAACTGTAAGATTGATTATGAAACTTGTGTTCTGATAATTTTAGTACAAGAAGAGGAAATTGTGCTACCACTAAATATGTTTATGAAAAATATTGGCAAAATAAAAATTGCACCGAGATCAGAAGTAATAAAAAGTATAAATTTAGATTTAAATGAAGATAATGTTGTCATAGGGAATGAGATTAAAAAGGGAATCTTCTTAGCAAATTCAGTAGTATGTACCATCAAAAGGCATAAAACATATAAAAATATTAAATAGTACAGATAAAGAGGAAACGATAGAAAATGTTATGATAGCAATGGAACCGTTGAGTAAATATAGGATATTATCAAACAACACAAAATTTAAAGACAAACGAAAATTTCAAAAACTTATGAAAAACATTCAAGGAGACAACTTGGACACATTTGCTGCACAGTCAGTAATAAAAATCTGCGAAGAATTTCAAGATGTTTTCCATGATGAAGATAAGGAACTGACCACATATAATTTTTATGAACAACATATCACTCTATCAGACAAAAATCCAGTTTATATAAAAAATTATAGACTACCAAATGCACAATTGGATGAGATTCAAAACCAAGTGTCTGAGTTACTTAAGAATGATATAATAGAAGAGTCTATCAGTCCATATAATTCACCGTTACTCATAGTTCCAAAGAAAAGCCAAAACGGACAAACTAAATGGAGATTAGTAGTAGATTTTAGGTCACTAAATAAAAAAGTTGTAGATGATAAATTTTCACTCACGAGATTAGAAGATGTATTAGATAAACTAGGTAATGCTAAATATTTTTCTACTCTAGATATGACAAGCTCTTGTCTCTCTCTTGTTAAGTGGAATTTGACTTAACAAACATTCTAGGCCATTAACGGCGTTTTCAACAAATAAAGGTCATTACCAGTTCAAGAGACTACCTTTCGGATTAAAAATCTCAACAAATAGTTTTCAGAGGATGATGTCGATCGCACTTAGTGGTTTACAGGCCTCAGCTTTTCTATATGTTGATGATGTAATAGTATTTGGCAAGAATTTGAAAAATCACAACGAAAATTTAATCAAAGTTTTAGGAAGGCTTCGTAGATATAATTTGAAACTCAACTTAGAAAAATGTAATTTCTTGAAAACAGAAGTAATTTATCCGGGTCATCTGATAACACCAAATGGAGTAAAGCCAGATCCAATGAAGTATGAAACAATTAAAAATTATCCACTGCCTAAAAACGCAGATGATGTAAGAAGATTTATAGCATTTTGTAACTATTATAGAAAATTTATAAAAGATTTTGCAGAAATAGCTAAACCTATGAACCAGTTACTGAAAAAGAAACAGATATTCTCTTGGACAGAAGATTGTGAAAAATCTTTTAACACACTTAAGCAAAATTTAATGACACCTCCCATACTTAGTTATCCAGATTTCAAAAAACCTTTCATACTAACAACAGACGCTTCTAATTTCGCGTTAGGAGCAATCTTGTCACAGGGAGATATTGGAACCGATAAGCCAATAGCATATGCTAGTAGATCCCTAAATAAACACGAATTGAACAAACCCATTATAGAAAAAGAATTGTTAGCGATACATTGTTGAATAAATTATTTCAGGCCTTATCTTTTTGGTAGAAAATTCATAGTTTACACAGACCACAGACCATTAGTCAGTTTATTCACGCATAAAAATCCATCATCGAAATTAACAAGAATTCGAGTTGATCTAATGGATTATGATTTTGAAATCATATTTAAGCAGGGCAAGATGAATACAAATGCAGATGCTTTATCAAGAATTAAAATTGAATCCGACGAATTAAAAGAAATGATACCCAAATATAAAATAGACGTTTTAACAAGAGCGATGAAGAAGAATAAAAACAAAATACTAAACGAAAAAAAAAAATTGTGCAAAAGCCTTGGACTCAAATACGAAGACTAGCTACCTTCATATTTGGGACTGTACATCAATATCGGACATTAGGCGATTAAAAAAGATAGAATTTGAAGAAAGTAACGTTACAAAGAGGAAAATAAATGAAATAATAATAGCAGCAAACACTGTAGTTGTAGAATATAGCGATAAATCTTTATCAGAGGTACAATTGATTCTGAGGAAGCTAATATTCAAAATGAACAATGCAGGTATTTGTATTTTGTATTTGTATTTATTTATTTATTTGTTTTGCTTAATTTTAAGATTTACATCTTGTTTACAATAAAGCTTTGCAATGGACATAGTATACAATAAATGGCATTGACTTACGACTAAAAATAATTAACAATTACTGTTATATAATTAACTTAAGGTTAAAATAGTATAAATTAAAACAAAAAAATAAAATAAAATGTATTTACCAGTTAAAGTAAAAAGAAGAGAAATAGAAATAGAAATAGAAATGTAACAAACCGAACAGAAAACAATGTCAGCTAAACGAGACTAAGTCGTCGAATAGTGAGCGAAGAGCTTTTTTTTGAAAATATCTATGTTATCCGTATCACGAACATGGCGTGGTAAAGAATTCCATAACCGAGATGCGTTGACAAAGAACTGTCGCTGTGAAGTAAGACATGAAAAACGGGGGATTATAATTTGATCAGATCTTCTAGACAAAGTGAACTGGATTCTATCATAAAGGTATGAAGGTTGGTGCGATTTGACTAAATTAAATAGAAGTACTAGAGTTCTAAGCTTTAAAAGGTTATCTAGAGAAATTCCATATATGTCTTTAGAAAAAAGTGATATGTGGTCAAAGCGACTTAGACCATAAATGTAACGAGCCACACTATTAAACGCTACGTTAAGTTTTCTCTTACTTACACTATCGAGCTTACAAAAAATTTCACAACCGTATGTCAAGATCGGCACTACAAGGGTTTTCGCTAACATTTTTCTGGTATCTAAGGGGGTAAAATTTCTAGTTGGCCAAAGCAATCGCAGAGCACCATATGCTTTACCTACGGCCTGGATGATATGGTTATCCCAGTTTAACGTTCGATTAAAGCATATGCCTAAATTCTTTGCCGTATTTACAAATTCAACTCGAGTATTGCTAAGTTCGATTGCTGGTAAATGAGAAACATCAATTACTCTTCTTGATATAACAAGGCATTTAGTTTTGTGTGGGTTAAGAGTGAGTCCACATTTCGCGGACCATTGATTTATTGATGAAAGGTCTTCATTAATCTTACTCACACAGTCTTCAATCATACCAACTGAACAGCTTTTCATTAATTGAAGGTCATCAGCAAATAGGTGCTCATTGCAGTGACGAATCAATCTAGGAGCTTCATTAACATAAATGGAGAAAAAAGGTTGGACCCAGTATTGATCCTTGTGGGACTCCACAGTACAGGGGTAGAGAGTCAGAAACCTGATCTCCAACTACAACGGCTGGGTGTCTTCCAGAGAGATATGAACAAATTAGCTTCACTGATTCGGTAGAAAAGTTTTACATTTTCAAAAGTTTGTTACACATGATATTGTGGTCAATGGTGTCAAATGCTTTTAAATAGTACCAAGTACCAAGAAAGTTACTTTATTTTCATTTAACGCATTCCTTGCCCGTTCAATAACGTCAAGTAGAGCCGTTATGCTGCTATGACCTGCGCGAAAACCTGATTGTTTTAAAGCTAACAGATTATTGCGAACAAGGAAGGCTTGTAGTTGTTTTTGCATAAGTTTTTCGAGGACTTTAGATAAAAACGGCAGTATGGAAATCGGGCGAAAGTCAGTATTTGCTCTATTTTTAGGAATTGGGATGATTTTGGAGTGCTTCCATTGTGATGGGAAAATACTTTTTGTGAGAATAGTATTATATATGTGCGTGATGTATGGCAAGATGATGGGCAATATTGCTTTAAGGAACATTGGATGTAGATTGTCAAATCCAGTAGCGTTTGATTTTAGACATAAGAAACTTTCAACAACTTCATCCGAACTGACTCCCGAAAAACCAAATTCAGCTCCTGCGTGCAAGGCAGTAAACTCTTCACCATAAAGATTTTGGCATAAGTTCGTTGCTTGTGGAATCGAAGAAATAAGATTTAAGTTAATTTCATTGCAATTAACGTCCTTACTTTCTAGATTCACTCGTTTGTTGACAATTTCTTTGAGATTTTTCCATAATTTACGCCCGCTAAGGGAAAGGTTAAGACGACGTTGATACCAAATGACTTTCGCTGCACGTATAAGACGAACAGTAATATTACGTGTACGACGGTACTCTTGGAGATCATTGGGTATTCTAAAACGCTTCCATTTTTTGAAGGCCAAATTTCTTTGGTTTAACATTGATCTAATTTCCTGATTAAACCAAGGACATTCACCATATTTAACGGATATTGTTTTGATCGGAACATGCGTATTAAACAAGCTAAATAAATTGCACTGGAGAAACTCAACTTGCTCGTCCGGCTGTTGTAACATGTACACTTGTTCCCAATCAACTCTTCTTAGGTCGAGCTCAAGAGCTTGGCTGTCTATGTTCTTGAAATCCCTGTATTGAAATGCTCTTATAGGCCTACTGAGACAAAAGTCAAAAGAAAGATGGATCAAGTCGTGTTTTGAGAACCCGGGTGCTTGAAGTTGGTCAAAAAGAGATACTTTACTCGAGTCACTTACGAAAAAAATATCGAGAAGAGTACTTGAGGTTTGAGAAAAATGCGTGGGATAAATAGTATTCACCGCATGCATATTGAACGTACTCAGAATGTGAATAAGACTCTGATCTGAAAGAAGATCACTGTTAAAATCTCCACAGAGAATGATGTTAGTAAAACAAAAAGCATTTTCTTCAAGAAGACTGTTAAGCGGTAACCAATCCATGTATCGATTTGGCCTGTACACTACTCCTAGGAGCAAATGTTTATTAACATTGGCAATGTCGACACAAAGATACTCTATAGGACAATCGGGAGGCGAAATATATTTTATCTGGTAGTTTATAGAATCTCTTAAATATATGGCTACTCCTCCCCCAACACGACCTGTTCTATCATTCCTTATTAACTTAAAACCCTTTAGATGAACTAGACTATTAGGAATTTTCCCACTAAACCAAGTCTCACTAATACATATAGCATCATACTTCGAACCTTCAAATAGATCCCTGAACTCATCGATTTTCTTGCATAGACTTTGAGCATTAAGGTGACAAACTTGAAATCCTTCATTACGCGATGTAAATATATTAATCATAGCTCGAGTTATGCCAACACTAGTCGGGTTTACAGAATTCCTTTGGTTATTGTTAGCTAACATCAATCCAAAGATATAGTTTTTGTTTAAAAACACACGCATCATGAGCATGAACAGAAAAACATTTAACATGTAAAAATAGGCCGCGGATCTTCTGTTTGCTGTATGGTTTGTTACAAAATTTTTTATTTAATAAGTGCATTATAAAGACAGAAAATAAAAAATAAAAAGAGGAGGAAGGAAGAAAAAAGATAAATAATAAATAGAGAAATAGATAAAAAGTAGTAAAGATTGTATTGTTGATAAGGAAAATTAGTTTTAATTAAATTCAAATTCAAAAATAATAATATTTAAATTACAATAACAAAAAAAAATAATATGGAAAAGCAAAATAATATACATAAAATAGTTCTAGCGACTTATAAAAATAAGTTTTTTTTTTTTAATTAGATAAGTGGCAATTTTAGCGGATGGTCACCCTAACAATCGATGGTATCAACAGGAACGGCATCATCGTCGTCTCTTCTTTTTATGAAAACTTTCCCACGCATTGTATACACGACTGCAATTTTTTGTTGTTTTTTCATATTGAGTGCAGTACGTAAGACTTTTTGGTTAGTCCGGTATTACACAGCGCATGTTGAGTCTTGCATGAATGAAGTGCGAAAGAGAAAGAAAGAAAAAAAAATGAAACAGAAAGAAAGATTTCTCGACATGCACGGGTAGGATATTCCTTGCATGTTTTTGACGTTTCTCTTTCTCCTTCTCCGTTGTTTTTCGAATTTGCTTCACTTCGTTTTTCTTCTTTGTTAAGCAAACATCTCTAATAGGGCTATTGTTAATGAAAATTAAATAAAATGGACTAAAGCTTTAACATGCGAGTGAAATGAAATGAATCTAATAAATTGTTGAAATCTTTCTGATTCCATTTTTGTATTTTAATTATTTTTTTTAATGACCAAACCGAACACCGAACGATCAACGAAAATTGAAAATAAAGATAGCTGTCAAATAATGCACAAGACTCAAAAATCGAAAAAGTCTTGCGTGTAATAATGCGCGCATCACCGAATGACAGTTGAAAACAAAATAACCGAGAACTGCGCATTAAATACATGCGCTGTGTAATACCGCACTTAGCTTCTGTTAAGCATTCTCGGAAGTAAATAGGTGTGTCAGATGGTGTTCCAATATCGCGTAAACAAAGTTGACGTTTATTTGATTTGCGAAATTCGGATATTGATTTTAATATGGTGTTTCTATCATGTGCTGTGTGAAATTTAACAATAATTGCCGAAGATTTAGATTCTTTGTTTTTTGTGCGAGTGCGGAATATACTCTTAAGCGTCGGTGGCTTTATGCTTAAGGTAAGACAAAGGTGATTGAAAACATTATTGAGATTTTCATTATTTTGGCCGGGAATATTGTAGAGCACAGCGTCAGTTGCTATGTTGTTGTTTTCCTGAGTCTGAAGCGCACTCTTAATTTTGTTTATTTCCAAAAAAAGGTTAGTGGTGATGGAGGAGGAGGTGGTTGGTTGGGGTTGTGTTGTTAATAGTAAAACATCTGCGGTTATGCGATCCACGGAACATTTGACCTCTTGTACTTCATTTTGAAGCAATTTGTTCTCTTCGGTTAACTTTGAGTTGTTAATTTCAATAGCTGAAATACGCGAACATACATTTTGGATTTCGGTTTTAATTTCTATAACCTGTTCGTCGATTTTATTTGCCAGTTTCGTTTCAATAACATCTAATTTTAGTGAAATGTTTTTAATCGACTCACTTTGTACCTGGAATTGTTTTTGCATCTCGGCTAATATGTTGCTGCTGGTTATGTCACGAGGACTTTGGGGCACTTGTGTCTTATTTGGTGGAGGCTTCATTGACTTGATGGTATTCAAGGGTGTTTGGTGGCTGGTGGCGGTGGCGGTGGCGGTGGGGTTGGCGGTGGCGGTGGCGGTGGCGGTGGCGGTGGCGGTGGCGGTGGCGGTGGCGGTGGCGGTGGCGGTGGCGGTGGCGGTGGCGGTGGCGGTGGCGGTGGCGTTGGCGGTGGCGGTGGCGGTGGCGGTGGATCCTTTCGGTGTGGTTGTAGCAACTTGTTTATGTTCGATTCCAGTGGAGTTGAGTTTTCTCTCACTAGATGATGACATTTCACTTTTATATTTTATATATATATTAAAATGTGAAATTTAATAGTGATTAATAATCAATTTAATGCGGATTAACACCAATTGCTTTGCTCGTAAAATCGTTTGGTAAACACAATTAGTTATTTATACGTAAAGAGTACAATGTTTTGGAACTTTATAATGGGCAAAAACTTATTTAATAAGGGCGCTAGACACTAACACGTCTTTTAACTTGAATGTTTCATTACCATTCCTCAGGTGCAGGTGTTAAAAGACTAGCGCTAGCAAGAAATAGTCTAATATTTAATGAAGTCTGCATACAAGAATTTAAAGAAATATTTAATAAGCTGCAAGAAAATATAAATGAGGATAAATGTCTAGACATAATATTATTTGAACCTCCAAAGCAGATAATAGATGAGAAAGAAATGCACAAATTGATAGAAGAATATCATAATTCCAAAATAGGAGGACATTGCGGTATCAGAAGATGCGTCAATAAGTTAAAACAGAGATATGTTTGGAAGAATATGAATAAAATGGTTAAGAAATATGTTAACAACTGCAAAACATGCAATGAAACAAAGATAACTAGATACACAAAAGAAAATATTGTAATTACAGATACACCCAGTACGTCATTTGAAACAATAACAATTGACACTGTAGGACCACTTAGGCCATCAAATAGTTATAGATACATATTAACGGTACAATGTGATTTAACGAAATTTGTAGAAGCATTCCCGATAGAAACTAAAGAAGCGAATACTGTAGCAAAAGCAATAGTCGAGAAATTTATTCTTAAATATGGATGCTTTAAGAAACTAAAAAAAGATAAAGGAACAGAATTTACAAATGAATTACTAAAGAATATTTGCAAACTTTTAAAGATAGAAAAGATAGTTTCCACACCTTTTCACCATGAAACAATGGGATCAATAGAAAGAAATCATAGGGTATTTAATGAATATATAATGAGCGTAGGGGATAAAAATAACTGGGAAGAATGGTTACCATATTATACTTACTGTTATAACTCAACACCACACAGTAGAACTTTATATTCACCATTTGAACTAGTATTTGGAAAATTATGTACACTTCCATGTGAAGTAATAACGGGTGATTTTTTTGAGGTTAGGATTTTCATGTATTAGTATTTGACAGATCACGCGGGATTTCAGACATGGTGTCAAAGAGAAAGATGCTCAGTATGCTTTGACATTTCATCATGAATAGACTTACTAACGAGCAACGCTTGAAAATCATTGAATTTTATTACCAAAATCAGTGTTCGGTTCGAAATGTGTTTCGCGCTTTACGTCCGATTTATGGTCTACATAATCGACCAAGTGAGCAAACAATTAATGCGATTGTGACCAAGTTTCGCACTCAGTTTACTTTATTGGACATTAAACCAACCACACGAATGCGTACAGTGCGTACAGAAGAGAATATTGCGTCTGTTTCTGAGAGTGTTGCTGAAGACCGTGAAATGTCGATTCGTCGCCGTTCGCAGCAATTGGGTTTGTGTTATTCGACCACATGGAAGATTTTACGCAAAGATCTTGGTGTAAAACCGTATAAAATACAGCTCGTGCAAGAACTGAAGCCGAACGATCTGCCACAACGTCGAATTTTCAGTGAATGGGCCCTAGAAAAGTTGGCAGAAAATCCGCTTTTTTATCGACAAATTTTGTTCAGCGATGAGGCTCATTTCTGGTTGAATGGCTACGTAAATAAGCAAAATTGCCGCATTTGGAGTGAAGAGCAACCAGAAGCCGTTCAAGAACTGCCCATGCATCCCGAAAAATGCACTGTTTGGTGTGGTTTGTACGCTGGTGGAATCATTGGACCGTATTTTTTCAAAGATGCTGTTGGACGCAACGTTACGGTGAATGGCGATCGCTATCGTTCAATGCTAACAAACTTTTTGTTGCCAAAAATGGAAGAACTGAACTTGGTTGACATGTGGTTTCAACAAGATGGCGCTACATGCCACACAGCTCGCGATTCTATGGCCATTTTGAGGGAAAACTTCGGAGAACAATTCATCTCAAGGAATGGACCGGTAAGTTGGCCACCAAGATCATGCGATTTGACGCCTTTAGACTATTTTTTGTGGGGCTGCGTCAAGTCTAAAGTCTACACAAATAAGCCAGCAACTATTCCAGCTTTGGAAGACAACATTTCCGAAGAAATTCGGGCTATTCCGGCCGAAATGCTCGAAAAAGTTACCCAAAATTGGACTTTCCGAATGGACCACCTAAGACGCAGCCGCGGTCAACATTTAAATGAAATTATCTTCAAAAAGTAAATGTCATGGACCAATCTAACGTTTCAAATAAAGAATCGATGAGATTTTGCAAATTTTATGAATTTAAATGTAAATTAAGACATGCTCATGAACAAGCAAAAAACAACTTAATTAATGATAAATATAAAAAACAGAATTTTCAAAAAAATGTTAATATATCAAGTTTTATCGTAGGTGATTATGTATATCTAAAAAATCAAAGCAAACGAAAATTTGACAAACCCTTTAGAGGACCATATAAAATAATATCACGAAACGGTGTAAACAGTACTATTCTGTTAGATGATAAGAATTATACATAATAATAATTTAATTAAAGCTAGAAATACAATCTTACAATAAATACCACACAACAATAAATAGCACATACCTAAATCCAAATATCATATACTTAACAAAAGACATGATATATATTTAAATTTTAGAAATGTAAACAAAATATCATTTTTTTTTAAAGGGGAGGGATGTAATGTAATAACATTCATTCTTAAAGAGCCACAATCAAAACATTAACAATACCAAATGTAAACAGAGCCGCATAGTAAAATGCACTTTCATTGATACATTATACGTATAACCATAATATTGAATCATAATTTTGTTGTTCCCTTTGACCAACAAAATTGAGTGCAAAGACATCGTTTTGGTGACGATGCATTATGAGAGGCATAGAATGTATTTTATTACATTGCTCCAGAATGCAAAGTTATGAGTAATAAAATTGTTACAAATAATTTGTATATTAGAAGAAGAAAAGAATATCAATGATAATAAGTGGGGATAGCCCAAATAATTTGTAAAATAATTTAGGTATAAATAGCTGGAAGAATTGTAAATAAAAATCAATTCCTAACTTGAAAAAGATTGAATTATTTAACTGCGGCTCCCTAGCCATTGTTTGAAGCGAGCTGCGCTTTAATCAGCAATTTAGAGCGTGCTACGCAATATAGCAATAGGGCTTGCTAAAATACCCATAAAATATTACAATACAAAATAATAAAAGAGTGCAATACATTGTAAAATGGGAACTGTAAGGGTAATGCCTAAACTGAAGGTAGTAGAAGGTAATAGTTAGCATGTACCTCGAAAACTAGACGTGATGGATACCACATATTATGTTTGGGACATTTAATCTATGACTCATTGTCATAACCTATTCATTCCAGCTAACAGTTAAGAGGGTACCAAAATCGTAACGCAGTGTAATCCTCTTTTAACAATTCTATGTGGTATTAGGCTAGGACCGCACTTGCGATTTTTCGTCGAGGCGATTAAAAAGTCGTAGTCGCTACAAATTATTGTCATGCACGCACTTGCGATTTCTTGCCGCGCGATTATTTAATCGCGAAAAATAAAACACACTACTTATTATGTGAGTGCACGCACTTGCTACAAATAGATAGCGACAGAAAAATCGCTTGAAAAAATAGAACTTGTTTCATTTTTACAATCGCTGCGATTTTTAAGTCGCAAGTGCGTGCATTCACATTTAAGGCCATGTGTCTTACTTTTTGCGACTAAAAAATCGTGGATTAAAAATCGCAAGTGCGTGCATGCCAATTTCTCTTTGCGACTACGATTTTTAAGTCGTAGTAATTTAAATCGCAAGTGCGGGCATATCCATTTGAGTACATGTGTTTCATTTAAGTTTACGACAATCGCATCGCAAGAAAAATGAAACAAATTGCGACTTTTAAATTGTCATGATTTGTTAGTAGCAAGTGCGTTCATTCTCATTTAAATTCATGTGTTCTATTTTTGCGACTAAAAAATCGTGCGATTGAAATCGCAAGATTTTTTAGTCGCAAAAATAGAACACATGAATTTAAATGAGAATGAACGCACTTGCTACTAACAAATCATGACGATTTAAAAGTCGCAATTTGTTTCATTTTTCTTGCGATACGATTGTCGTAAACTTAAATGAAACACATGTACTCAAATGGATATGCCCACACTTGCGATTTAAATTACTGCGACTTAAAAATCGTAGTCGCAAAGAGAAATTGGCATGCACGCACTTGCGAGTTTTAATCCACGATTTTTTTGTCGCAAAAAGTAAGACACATGGCCTTAAATGTGAATGCACGCACATGCGACTTAAAAATCGTAGCGATTATAAAAATGAAACAAGTTCCATTTTTTCAAGCGATTTTTCTGTCGCTATTTATTTGTAGCAAATGCGTGCACTCACATAAGAAGTAGTGTGTTTCATTTTTTGCGATTAAATAATCGCGCGCAAAAAATCGCAAGTGCGTGCATGACAATAATTTGTAGCGACTACGACTTTTTAATCGCTTCGACAAAAAATCGCAAGTGCGGTCCTAGACTTAGAGTTCTTAAATTATTTTTTGATTTGGTAATTTCACTAATTTGTTTATAGGTTTTGTGTGGCATTAGCTTTCGCTGTTCCTTTGAGATTTCTATTGTTGTTTCAAAGTCAGTTAAATTTATCAAATGTATTATTAAATTATAATCTTCTATTAATTGTATACTTTTACTTTTTATAATTGAAAATTCTTGTGTCATTTTATAAAGTTGGATCTCTTGGGATTTAACTGTTGTATGTTGCTTTGTTAGAATTGATATCAGCATTGTTATCATCAACTTCCATATTTCTTCTTATCTTTTTGTCTTTTTGTTTAATCACTTTAACTTTCCTGTGCTTAGTTTTCAACTTGTTATATTTCTCTGGGTTATTAATTTTGGTAAACTTTGGGTTAATTATTTTATCTTCTCGATTTTTATTTAATATGTTTAAAACTTTGTCTTTCTTGTTTTCAATACGTTCAAAAATTATTTTGTTGTCTAATTTATTCAAATGAATACCACAAGGTTTTTTTTGTTGTTAAGTGTATCGTTTGATTATATACTTAACCCGCTCGCAATACTTTGTCGACTAAGTTTTGATTTGACTGCTCAAGAATCCTTATTAGGGTGTGTCAAAGTGCTCAACTATGGTATTTTGAAATGTAATAGCTTTTAAAAGTTGCATTGCTTACCAAAATTAAATCCTGCGTTTACAATTTTCATTTTAATTAATATCTTTGACTCAATCAAAAATAGGATGAAATCCAAAAAATTTTGATTTTTCGAGATTTTTGAAATATATGTTGTTTTAAATTGCGCCGTGTGGATACAAAAAAATTATATAAAATATTTTTAGGCCTTCAAGTGAAAGATAATTCCAAGGAAACACTTTTAATCTTATATTTGTTTAAATTGAACACTTTATAAAGAAGCTATGAAATAATAAAAGAAGGAAGAAAAATCATTTTTGTATGTAAAATCTTTTTTTTACAAGAAAAAATTCTTAAAAACTAACGGAACCACCTACAATATCATGGTATATCTTTTTGTAAAGACAAAAATTCCTTCTGTATTTTGTTTAGTTTTTTTTTTTAATATACGTAAAAAATAAAAAAAAAATTAACTGTAAATTAATTTTTTTTTTTCAACTTCAGCCCCAGACCCTAATACAACTTTTGGCACTATTACATTCAAAAATTAGAGTACTTTTTTGCGGCCATACAAAAGTGACACAGCCTAATGTACAACCGCTCAAAGTCATAAAAAAGCAATAATTGTTCAGGATGCGATGATGTTTTTGTTGCAATTTTAACTGACTTTTTTAAATGAAGGTAGTCCACCAACATTATCTCAGAAAGTGGGCGGATATTACGCCCCCTGAATGGATTACCTCAATTTTTATTTTTGTTCCTTTACATGCAATTTGAGACCTACTCTTCTACCAAATTTCATTGTTCTACTGCAATCGGAAGTGTGCCATATATAATTTACATCAGTTCTGAGGAAGTGGGCGGATACTACGCCCCTGAATGGAAAACCTCAAATTTTATATTTTTTCTTCGTATGCAATTTAAGCCCTGCCACTTTACCAAATTTCTTCGTTTTACAGCAGTCGGAAGTGCTCTATTCAACCAACACTAATTCGGAAAAGTGGGCGGACACCACGCCCCCTGAATGGAAAACATCAATTTTTATTTTTGTTCTACTGCAATCGGAAGTGTGCCATATATAATTTACATCAGTTCTGAGGAAGTGGGCGGATACTACGCCCCTGAATGGAAAACCTCAAATTTCATATTTTTTTTCTTAGTATGCAATTTAAGCCCTGCCACTTTACCAAATTTGATCGTTTTACAGCAGTCGGAAGTGCTCCATTCAACCAACACCAATTCGGAAAAGTGGGCGGATACCACGTCCCCTGAATGGAAAACATCAATTTTTATTTTTATTCCTTTATATGCAATTTGAGCCCTACTGTTCTACCAAATTTCAGTGTTCTACTGCAATCGGAAGTGTGCCATATATAATTTACATCAGTTCTGAGGAAGTGGGCGGATACTACGCCCCTGAATGGAAAACCTCAAATTTTATATTTTTTTCTTCGTATGCAATTTAAGGCCTGCCACTTTACCAAATTTCATCGTTTTACAGCAGTCGGAAGTGCTCCATTCAACCAACACCAATTCGGAAAAGTGGGCGGATACCACGTCCCCTGAATGGAAAACATCAATTTTTATTTTTATTCCTTTATATGCAATTTGAGCCCTACTGTTCTACCAAATTTCAGTGTTCTACTGCAATCGCAAGTGTGCCATATACATACACTCAAAAAATTTCGTGTGTAAATATTACTAATTCATGCGTGCATTCTACGAATTTTATTCGTGGTTTTCAGCCACGAATAGTATTCGTAGAATGGACGTTTATTAGTACATTTTACGAATATTCGTAGAAAAACAAACGTATATTGTACGAATACCATTTGTACAATGTACGAATATTAGTGTAATATTTACCAATGCCATTCGTATATTGTACGAATATCATTGTAATATTTACTAATGCCCTTGTATTTCATTCGTAAATTATACAGCTCCATTCGTATATTGTACGAATATTATTGTACAGCATATTACCATTAAATATGTTCTCTGAAATTTCCTTAAATACCTATTGTAAGAAATAATAACAAAAGATATTTATGCTGTAAGTTAAAAATAGTTTTTTAATTCATTTTATTGTCATATATATGAATAAAATTAAAAATTAATTAATTCAATATAAATATAATTAAAAATCAATTAAACATTTAAAAACTCCTCATTTTATGTACTAAGGGCCACTGAAAATAAATTAAACATTTAAAATATTGAAAACTTCGGAAAAAAATTGTACTTACATTGAAATTCTTTTAGGAATAAAATTTCCACATGTATGTTTGCTCTGCTGCTTCTGGATGCTGTATATTAAATATAAAATAAGCGTTAAAGCATGTAAGTATGTACATATGTCTAGGTACTTACCTCATCTTTTCGAAAAAAGCAGAAATTAATCTGATCCACCACTGCAGCACTTTATAAATAATATCACGTTTGAACGTGTTAACTAATGAAATACATTTAATTTTTAGAACTGAACACATATTATTTTTCTTACTCATGATTATTAAATAATACTAATGCACTTCATAAAAATACGAAGTTATTAGTACATTCTACGCATAATGCGTACGGTCAACCTACGAATGAATTCTGTCTACTAATATTAGTTTTACTTAGTAAATAGTACGAATTTATTAGTAAATACTACGAATGCAAGAGATTAAAGTACGAAGGCATTCGTACGAGAAATTAACGAATGTTATTAGTTATATGTACACAATAATTCGTACAATGTACTCAAAGAAATTATTTACTTCTTGTTTACGAATGAAATTAGTGTATTAAACGAATAGATTCGTAAATAGTACGACAGTTATTAGTAAAATTTTACGAATGCATTCGTAGATATACCACTGTACAAATACTTCGTACATGTTACGAATATTCGTACAATGCACGAATATTTTCCCTACGAATATCATTCGTAGCCATTTTACTAATAAATTTTTTGAGTGTATAACACTAGTTTACAAATTTTCGGTTTTTGGCGAGTACCTCAAAAAAAAAGTATTTTCTAGATTAATTTTGGCTCCCTAAACACGAAAATGGCAATCATTTATTTTTCCAAAGAAGCGTTTTCGAGATATGACCAACAAACGTGTTTTTCTGCTCCTTTTCCATGTATAAGCCTTATTCTCAAAAACGGTCGAACTAATTAACATAATACTTTATATTTTTGAACAGATATTTTATTTGTCTTTCCAACAGTATACCAGTTCGCGTACACTAAAACCGAATCATCGGCCGATGTCGGGTCGGAGCTATTCGGACGACTGTCTCGGACGTTCGTCTGCATACACTCCTTCCGTTCTCGGACGGTGCCGATCTGGAGTCTGACTGTGAACATTGGATATAAAAGTAATAATTTTTTTCAATGGAATATTTTTTTGTTCTTAATGTCTGCAACAGTCAGTTCCATCTATATTGAAATTTCGGAAAATAGTCGTTTAGCAATGTCGCAGAGAGGTGCACTGTTATACATTGAATTAATTAATTTTCCAGTATCCATATTTTATGTTTACTTACGATATAGTAGGTATTATAGGGCATGTTCTGCATTTGGAAAAAAATCGAGCTCGAAATTTTGATCAAAGTTGACATTACGATGATGGCGAAGACAAATGAAGTGGGTCTGATAATTCCGTCTGTCTGTCTGTTTTTCTGTATGTCTGCACCTCGATCTACAGCCTAAGCTACTGGAGCAATTTTCTTCAACCTTGGTAGTTAAGGGTCTTCGGTGATTCCATAGAGGGGAAATTGAATTTTTTCTTAGCTCTAAAACTAACGGTACCCCCCATACACCCGTAATGTATAATTGTTTTTATCTCGGAAACTGCTCTAACGATTTTGATAAAAAAAATAGTTGTGATATTATGGACATAAACTACATTTTGATCAACAAAAATTTTGGGGCAAAATGTTATTAACGGTACCTGTCACAGAACGGTTTTTTGTATTTTCAAATTTGTCATCAACGGCTCTAACGATTTTAACCAACAATTTTTAGCAGGAGCCCTTAAGTTTAAAATAATATTGTATATATATGTATATAATATCTAAAACATTTGTTTTTGGGTTTTTTGAAAAAAAAACTATTCCACGTTTTTTTTTTGAAAAATCAATATCTCTAAAACGTGTTAGCGATTAGTTTTTGAAATTATTTCCTAAAATTTATACTATCTACTAAATACTTAAAATAAATACTTAAAATTGGCATGCCAAATTTTGTTCTCGAAAAATTTTAAAGAAATTTGTTATATAAAAAATTACTTTAATAATAAACCCATTTTTAAACTTTGTTACTTTTCTGGAAATCAGACGGCAATTCCATGCATTTGAAGATTTGTAGCTCATTAAATCCATGTTGTATATTTAAAAAATGTATTTTAAATTCGAAAGTACTTTTACATAAGAGCAAATTCGTGAGATCCAGTCGCGCATTTTAATTTTGCATGAATTTCATCGCAAGAATCAACCGGACAACCGACGAAAAATCCAAACATGTTGGGATATGCCGGTTGATCGCTTATTATCGGGCGTCATCGGACGATGTCGCTTTCAGTGGTGTACGCGCTCTCTTTCCTTTCTATACGTTTGGTTTGATCGGCCGAGTTCGGCTGACAACGCCTGAGTATACTTCTGCCGATGACGGATTAGGTGTACGCGAGCCGTACGACTTGTGTAAATCGGCCCAACAATCATCAAGAAAAACCTGTTCAAAGTTTCAAAAAACACAATTTTTTGCCGTTTTTTGAAAATCTCTTGTTTTAAATCATTCCGTAAGGAAGAAAAAAAAATATTTAAAATAATTTTAAGATCTCACGTGGAAGATGTTCTTTCTACAAAGCTAAAACGCACAAGATCAATGAAATCAAATAATAAATGTGGAGGTTATGAAACAGTACGTGAAGGCAGACCATTTCAGTTTTTCCTTTTTTTCATAATTTTTATTGAAAATATGACGTATTGCTTACACTTTTTCTTGTACGTGGTGTTGAATCTTGGCTGAGCTGCATCCAGCAGTAGTCACTCATCATCCCTTGATCCCAAAAGCCCTCATACCTCTTTTCCATGATTGCAAGGTCCTGGTGGAATCTTTGTTTTTGAAACACTTATCTGCTAAATACTCACCAATAGCATGGGATGAATATTGAATAGCATCATTTTTTCGATCAAATGACGATAGTTTGGACTTCTGTGGTTACCCAAAAAACCATGAACTACGTGTTGAACAGCATTCCATGCTCTTTTCTCGTATTTTTTTTTTAGACAATCCAAAAATCTGGTGTCACTAAACAATTTTTTTATCTGTGGACCAACGAATATACCCGCCTTATTTTTTTCGGTTGACAGCTTTGGAAACTTTGTTTTCATATATACATATGTCAATCCTTTGTTGTCGGGATCTTTTGCAAACCCTCAGTTCCACAGTGAGAGTTTAAACTTAAGTTCTGCTGAACCTGAACTGGAGTTTAAATTTAAAGTTCAACTCGTCCGGTTTCACAGTCTTATCTGAACTTCAGTTCATTAAACGTGGTTTAAGTAAATTGTTTTCTCTGAATCAAAGAAAAAACAATCAAGGAAAGTTTGCTTTGTTACAGTTGTGACCTGTGATAGGAAAACAAATTTCAAAATGAAAAGAAATTCTATTTTCAAATGTTTGAAGGGGTTTTGTCAACCTGAGGTTTAACCGGCAGAATAGTGTCGTTTAACTCAAACTACAGAATGAACTCTGTTCAAGGACTATGAAACCAAATTTATTTCTGAACTGAAGTTTAAACCAAAAGTGGGGCTTAAACTTCATAATGCCGAGTGTTATGTACAATGGTGGAAGTATTACGTTTTGTTTTTCAACGAGTGCTTTTTCAGCAACGTTGCTCTTTCCTACTACATGATGTTCACGAAGTGGCCAATTTCGTTGGATGAAATGTTTTTCATGTGCTCTGCTATCCCAAGAACACATAAAACAGCAGTATTTTGTGTAGCCACCCTGCAGGCTAGTACGTGACTACTGCTGGATGCAGCTCCGCGAAGATTCAACGCCACATAAAAGAAGAAGTGTAAGCAATACGTCATATTTTCAATAAAAATTATGAAAAAAAGAAAAAAACTGAAATGGTCTGCCTGCACGTACTGTTTCATAACCTCCACATTTATTATTTGATTTCATTTATCTTGTGCGTTTTAGCTTTATAGAAAGAATATCTTCCACGTGAGATCTTAAAAGTATTTGAAATATTTTTTTTTCTTTCCTTACGGAATGATTTAAAACAAGCGATTTTCAAAAAACGGCGAAAAATTGTGTTTTTTGAAATTTTGAACGGCTTTTTCTTGATGATTGTTGGGCCGATTTACACAAGTCATATACTGTTTGAAAGACAAACTATTCAAAAATATAAAGTTTATGTTAATTAGTTCGACCGTTTTCGAGAATTAGGCTTATACATGGAAAACGAGCAGAAAAATACGTTTTTTTGTCATATCTCGAAAACGCTTCTTTGGAAAAATAAATGATTGCCATTTTCGTGCTCCATTCGACCAACACCAATTCGAAGAAAGTGGGCGGATACCACGCCTCCTGAATGGGAAACCTCAGTGTTTATTTTTGGTCCTTTATATGCAACTTAAGCCCTACCGGTTCGCGTATTTCCAAACTGTATATCAGTACAGAGCTCCGACGCTCTATAATAGACTACAGAATGCTCATTCAAATTAAGAGCATACTATATACTGTGTCAGATCAAAAGCAGATTTTTCTGTGTTGGTATACATTTTGCTCAGGAAACTAAGAGCAAAGTACCTGTGATTACAGAGCCATCGTTCACGTTGGGTGTGGTTATTGTGTGTGGTGCCGTGACATAAGGCCAAGTGACAAAAGGCCA
This sequence comes from Chrysotoxum bicinctum, assembly GCA_911387755.1. Classification (NCBI taxonomy): domain Eukaryota; kingdom Metazoa; phylum Arthropoda; class Insecta; order Diptera; family Syrphidae; genus Chrysotoxum; species Chrysotoxum bicinctum. The sequence goes on along the minus strand of OU426987.1, from coordinate 141,120,692 downwards.
AATTTGTTTGTGACTTAAGGCCAAACATAAAATGTTTCGTCTTGAGCAACAGTACTTTGAGTGGCCCGCTTCGCGGGTTTTCAGGATTTTAACTCCCTTTTCGGGGCTCACACCCGCTCACGCAACTCCGTTGCTCCGCTTAGGGTATGTTCAGTCGCCAGGCAGGCGCCTGTAGCAACAGTTTTCCTGAGCAGCAGTACCTAACTGTTAGTTAGTTAGTTGTTTACTCTGAAATAGTATATAGTTTGCTTCAGCTTTTTTAATATTTTACAAGCAAATTGCATGTGACCACAGAGCGCTCTGTGGTAGCATACAGTTTGCTCTACAATACTTTCAAATTCGGTGAGCAGAAAATGGCTGAGCACAGACTAAGGAGATCTGTGCTGATATATAGTTTGGCAATACGCTACCGGTTCACCAAATTTCATCGTTTTACAGCAGTCGGAAGTGCTCCATTCAACCAACACCAATTCGTAGAAAGTGGGCGGATACCACGCCCCCTGAATGGAAAACTTCAAATTTTCGATTTTTTCCTCTGCTTGCATAACAAGACCTACCGTCGTGCAAAATTACAAGATTCTACGATCTCGGGAAGTGCTCCATAATTTTGATGATCTGTCCATCAGTTACGGTTTTTGTGATTTTTGTGATTTTTTGTTGTTTTGTTGTTTTTTGTTGATTTGTTGTTGTGATGTCTTTGTTTTTTCTTTGGGTAACTTGATTAGATTTCGTTCTATTTTTAGATTGCATGTATCACAATTATTTATAACTTTGGTTATTGCATCTTTAAAATTTGGGGTATAATATTTTCTTATCAATTCTAGATACGTTTTTCCTATACCAGTATGGTTCAATTCTATGTGTATTTTATGTATTATCTCTTCTGTTTCTGGTGATTTCACGTTTATCAAATTTCTAGTGGCTCCGTATAGAGTCTGATTATTATTATGGTTTTTCCAGTAGTCTTGGAATTTCAAAAATAAATTGTTATCTTCTGCGAGTATAGCGTTTACAAATTTTATATCAACTTCTCCTATTATTTTTTCAAATGATTCATTATTTATCTCCTTTCTGGTTATTATGACTAATCTCTTCCCTATGAATGGAAATTCTATCCTTTCATTATTGACATTTCCTAACTTTAATATTATTTGTCGTTTAAAATGGTTTAAATGTTTTTCAGTTATTTGAATTAAATCTATACTGTCAGATTCTGCATTAAGTCTAGTACTTACTAAATCATTATCTTCTTCCAAGACATTTATTCTCACTCTGGATAGTGCATCTGCTACCTTATTTTCCTTGCCAGCGATATATTCAATATCGAAGTCGTACTCTTCTAACTTAATTTGTGGAGCCATACCAATGGTCTATGATCTGTGAGGATCTTAAATTTTATACCGTATAGGTAATGTCTGAATTGTTTAGTTGCCCATACTACCGCTAAGAGTTCCTTTTCAATTGTAGAGTAGTTGCATTCATGTTCATTGAGTGTCCTACTAGCAAAGCATAGGGGTCCATGGGTTTGGCTTAGAACCGCACCAATTGCTAAATTTGAAGCATCAGTGAACAAAAGGTTTTGAAAAATTTGGGTGTTTAATACTTAGTATATCCTGCATGGATAATTTTAGTTCATTAAAAGAATCTACGTAGTCTTTATTTTCTATATCTATCTTTTTATCTTTTTTCAAACATATAGTTAAAGGTTTTATAATTTTAGCGTAATCTTGGATAAGTTTTCTGTAGTACCCAGTTAATCCGAGGAAACTTTGTATTTCCTTTACCGTACTTGGAATAGGAAACTTAATTGTTTCGATTTTTTCAGGATTTGGTTTTATACCTTCAGGTGTGATTACATGTCCGAGAAATTCACTTTCCTTTTTTAATAAATCGCATTTGTTTAAAGACACTTTCAAATTTACGCTTTGAAGTCTTTGTAAAACTTTACTTAAGGAAACGACATGCTCTTCAAGTGAAGTACTAAATATAATTATGTCATCTAAATAGACATAACAAATATTCCCTACGTAATCTTTTAAAACCTCATTCATTATTCTTTGAAATGTCGCTGGTGCATTTTTTAGACCAAACGGCATTCTGATGAACTCATAATGCCCTGATAGCCTGGAGAAAGCTGTTTTCTCTCTATCTTTGGCTTCTACTTCTATCTGGTAGAATTCTTTTGTTAAGTCAAAAGTGGTGAAATAATTCGCTCTTTCCATCTTTTCCAATATATCATCAAATATTTGGATAGGAGACTTATCTTCTTTCGTTATTTTGTTTAATTTGCGATAGTCTATTACTATACGCCATTCCTTATCTCCAGTTTTGTCTGCTTTTTTGGGTACTATCCATATAGGCCTATAGGGGAATTGTATGGACTCAAACTTTTGGTGATAATTCCTTGGTCCAGTAGATCCTGAATTTGTTTATCTACTTCTTTTTGTGGATTTCTGGATAACCATATATCCGTGTAAAAAATGGTTCATCACTTGTTGTTTCTATGTGATGTTTTATATGGTTGGTGAAACTAAGGTCATCACCTTTATAATAAAATGTTTTTTTCGTTTTCTTTTAGGGTTTTCATGAGGAATTTTTTTTCCTCTTCATTTAAATAATTTAAGCGTTTTTCAATTAATTCATCAAATATAGAAATTTTTGGTTCTAGGTTTGCTAAATGATTAATTTCTTGTTGATATTCTTTTTCTTCATTTTCACTGGAGAATAATGGAATAATTTCATTATTTAATTCTAGAGTTTTCGTTTTATAATTGATTTTACTATTGTTCGGTATTAAAATATTATTTCCTATAATTCCGTTAAAATTCTGATCAAGGTTAAACAATTGGAAGCAACAATCTTCTTTTACTTTATATGTGAATTTATCTTTAGGTATGGTTAATTCTTTATCTATTACAATAGGACTTCCTATGGTTTTTATTATTAAAGGCGTTTTTCTTTTTGTAATATAATCTATTGAGGCGTCTCGTTCATTTAAGAGACTATTTGTCGCACCTGTGTCAATTAGCATGCGAAGTACCTTGTTGTTCTTTTCTAGTCGAATAAAGGGCAATGCTCCGAGGATTTTAAACGAATATTTCGTTCTTCGGGCATTTTCTGTTTTCTCTTCTTTATTTGAATTATTTGAGTTATTTCTCTGGTAATTCACTTTTAGTTTTGGAGCACGTCTTAATTGACCACTCGTCGGATCTATGTCCATAGCTTGTGGGACGCAGTTATAAGTAGAATTATAATTACGTTGTTGATTATAGTTTGTGTTATAATTTTGATTAGGATTAAAATTGTTAAAAGGTGGTCGAAATTGGAAATTTTGTCTAGGTTTAAAAGGATTATTAGTTCCATAATTGTTGTCTTTGTGGTGGTACATACAATTTTGGCTGGAAACTTTGATAATTATTATATTTGTATTGGCCTGAATTATTGGCATGGTTCTTATTATTTTGAAACTTAGGACCTGCCTCATATGCTTTATCTGGTCGTCTTATTATTGTGTCTACAAAACCTGCTTGTGTAAGTTCATGTAATGCTGCTTGTATCTAAACTCTTAGGTTTCAATGCGTATAAAATTGTTGAAAACGTTGAATGCTGTATTATTATTGTGTGGAATGTCAATTGATCTATTTTCTTGTATTGATTTTTGATTTAAATCACATAAGCCTTTCTGAATATTATGGTAAAAATCTGATACACTACCTCTGAATGAAATGTTTCTTAATTCTTCGTATAATTGATATGACGATTTCAATCCGCTGAAATTATCCACTAGCATTTCTCTAATGTTCTGACCATTTGGTAAGATGCGTATGAATCTCCATACATCTTTTAGCTCTACCTATGAACTTGCTTCTAAGGATGTGATTGGTCATCATATTCTCTAAGTGTCGGAATGATGCCGTCTACATTAATAAGAAATGTATATAAATCTTCAGACCTACCATCAAAACGTTCCTAATTTTTCAATATATTTTAATGGATCTAATGTTAATTTTTTCATTGGTATTTCTTCAACATTATTAGCCATTTTTTCACAATTATTCTTATTCTCTATCTTAAAATTATTGTTCTTACTATTATTTCCTGTGGTTCGTGAGATGTTCTCTGGAATTGTTGAATTTCTGATATCTATCAATTGTTGATTGGATTCTTCTTCTGATGATGAGGTTCCTTCGTCCGTGAATCTGATCTGAGGGTGCTTCTTCTTCTTGAATTTTTTTAGTAAGCTCATTTATTTTTTTTTTGTTTTGCATTTTCTTTTAAAATAAACTTTAGAAAATCAACCCTTCTCTATGAAGGTTCGTGGTATTACTATTTAAGTTAGGGTGAACCACTGATTAATTTTAGATTGTTCAATGTTTATTTCACTTGTAACTTTGAGTAGAAATATTTCACTGATTAGCGGTTTACGTGCGCACTTAAAGACATTAGTTATTATTTCAAAAAATTTTACTTCATTTGCGTTGAAGATTTTGAGAATAAATTCACTAATTATTTTATTTGTTCTTTACGGATGATATCAAGTTAATACCATCCTACCGACTGCGCCAATTTTAATTACAATAAAATGCACGACTGGATCGCACGAACTTGCTCTTATGTAAAAGTACTTTGGAATTTAAGATACATTTTATAAATATAAAACATGGATTTAATGAGATAATAATGTTCAAATGCATAAAATTGCCGTCTGCTTTCCGGAAAAGTATGAATTTATGCAAATAAACTTTTAAAAATCGTTTTATTATTAAATACATTTTTTATATAAGAAATTTTTCTAAGATTTTTCAAGAAAAAAATGTGGGATGCGAATTTTAAGTATTAAATAATATTGATTTTAGGAAATAATTTCAAAAAATAATCGTTCATAGGTTTTGAAGATATTGATTTAAAAAAAAAAATTTAAAAAAAAAACCCAAAAAATATTTTTTTCGCATATTTTTATATACAATATTATTTTAAACTTAAGGGGACTCCTGCTGAAAATTTTGGGTTAAAATCATTAGAGCCGTTAATAAGAAAGTCGAAAATCAAAAAAAAACCCTAATAACATTTTGCCCCAAAATTTGTTGACCAAAATGTAGCCTATGTTCATAATATCACACCTAATTTTTTTTATCAAAATCGTTAGAGCCGTTTTCGAGATAAGTAAGATTTTGCATTACGGTAGTATGGGGGGTACCGTTAGTTTTGGAGCTAAAAAAAAATTTCAATTTTTCCTCTAGGGAATCACCGAAGACCCTTAACTACCGAGTTTGAAGAAAATACCTCCAGTAGCTTAGGCTGTAGTGAGAGGTACAGACATATGGACATACAGACAGACAGACGGAATTGTCGGACCCACTTTTTTCGTCTTCGCTATCATCGTAATGTCAACTTTGATCAAAATCTCGAGTTCGATTTTTTTTCCAAATGCAGAACTTGCCCTATAGTACCTACATACATATATCGCAAGTAAAACAAACCGTCTATGATTGTGTCTAATTCTGAGCGCTGAATGTAAAAAACTCAATTTCCCTGTCCTAAATCTCAATCCAATCACGATTCACCTAAAATACAAAAGGAAACAAAATTTCATTTGCTAGGTATAATGTTTATCTTGTGCGCAATCCGAGTCAATTCGATGCTTGTGCGTGTGCGTTGCCTGTGCGGCTTGCCACTCGTGCCATGAATTCTCGTTGTGGGTTATTTTTGTGATATTTTCTTTTATTTTTCTCTATGTGCGATGCGAAAAAATGAGGTATCTTGGAGAGACGAGACGAGGTACGAGTATATTTATTTTCTTAACACACAATTTTTTTTATAAAAGAGCCATATGTGTACACCAATACATGCAAACGTTTTTACATAAGTTCTAAATTTGCTTCTGTGGTAGACCTACCCTTAAGGCATAGGTAGAGGGCTTGTAGAAAGTTTACGGGTTCACGAATACCGAGGAGTCTAGGTAAGTCTCCTTTTAGGCCTGTAATGAAGTTGTCGAGAGCTTTGTCTCTATAAGTTTTTATAAGCCTTTTAAGCCTTGTATCGTATCATTTTTTTGAACTAGGGAAGTCATTTGGTACTCCAGTGTACCCAAATCGTACTTGTCCACGTAGTGAAGGGTTAGGCATCTGGAAATACAATCCCAATCAAGGGGTGTATTATACGATTCCAGTGCAATGTCTGCATTGCCTACTATTTTGTTTCGGATTACGTTTAAAACTCCGAAATATTTCAGTGAACCTTTTTTTTATAATTTACACGTACTAAAGGGATTATGACTCCCCTTAAAATGTTTTAGCACAGTGCGAGCGTTTTAGGAAAGTGGGAGAGAATTTAACAGGAGATACCGATACACTTTGAATGTCTGAACAATGGGAGGGAAACATAGAGTCGGGTAAAGCATTCCACATTCGTGTGGTGCGGCTAAAGAAAGAATCTCTGAATTTAACTGTACGTCCGAAATTGGGCTCAAGTGTAAACTGATGGGCATTCCTTGAAGCGCGTGTATTACGGTTAAATAGTTTAAGGGGAGGAATGCAGCTGGCTATTTCACTAGAACAGTGTTTATAAAAATAACGGTAAAATAGTAAAAGACGCGAAACATTACGACGGTGCTCAAGAGTTTCAAATGTTTATGTTATATTTTTATAACCTATCATTTTTATAATCATTTTAAAGCTCTTTTTTGGATTCTATACAGGAGACTCAAGTTAGTTATTGGAGCACCTGCCCAAATATGGGAATTGTACTCGAGCTTTGGACTTTGGGTTATGCTTTAACGATAGGAGACAGCATTGAGTTTTTGAAGCATTAAATTCTAGACGGTTTTTTATTCCCCATTTGACAATGCTATCAAGATCAGAATTTATTGAGCTTATCATACGCCGCCTTTCTAGATACACATCCGAGGAACAAGGACATGTATCTGGAAACGAATATGAGAAGCTGAGAGTAATGTCATCAGCAAAACAATTAAATGGATTAGAGTTTTCAGACAAATGATCGTTGATGAATAACAGAAAGAGAGTCGGAGACAAAACAGAGGCCTGTGGCACAACAGCATTTATTTTATGGACTTCAGATTTAAAATCGTCCAATACAACTTGTACTGAGCAGTTTGAAAGGTGGTGTCTAATCCATCGAAGAAGACATTCATCAATACCAAATGCACGCATTTTCGATAAAAGAGCTTGATGTCAAACTCTATCAAATGCTTTTGAAATATCCACTGCAATAATCTTACTTTCTCCAAAACGATGTAAAGATTTGTGCCACTGTTCGGTGAGATATACAGGGTGATTGGCATAAGGTGTGACAAAAAGCTAGGGCGTGTAGGTTGGACTTAGACAAGAAAAAAATCGTATGGGAGGGGGGGGTCTATTTCCCCCCGTTTAGGCGGGAGGGGCAATTTAAGAAAAAAATCACTTAAAACAGAAAAAAAAATTTTTTAAATAACGGTGATACCTACAGAGTAATGCTATAGCATTTTGAAAAGCCAGAAATACATTCTTTAATTTTGTTTTTAAATAAAGTTGTTCGAGTGAATAGTTTTTGAAAAATTAATTTTCAAAATCAAAATTTTGAAAAAAAAAATGAAATTTTTTTTTTAAACAATTTTTTTTCAAAATTTTATGTAATTAGGTATTATTTTTTTATTCAATATTGAATGCTCTTATTAATTTTTGATCAAACACAAAAAACCGGATGTCAAAATGTTTTGTAGTTTTTGAGAAAATCAAAAATAACAAAAACTACTTTTGTTCTAAGAAAAGCCTTTACGTTTTTGGATTCTTATGTAGGTGAATTTACGATTGAAAGGATTAACTTTCTTTTTACTATTCTTTTTTTGTAAAATTTTTTTATTATCAGTCTTATAAGCATACAATAACATATTTTTTCATTGAGAACACCTGCGTGAGAGCATTGGATTAATATTGATCTGCGAATGTTTTTTAAATAATGCAGCGTTACACGCCCTAACTAGTGACAGAAAAATGCAATTGCGAAATAAGAACAAAAATGTTCCTGAATCTTGAAATCAATTTAAATAATAAATACATGCATATTTAGATAAAATACATAATTACTGTTTATTTAAAGTTAATCCTTTCTTTCGTAAATGCACCTAAGCCAAGCCGACCCCACCATAATAAAAAAGTGGCAGGTCAATTTTAAACCAATGCTCTCACGCAGGTGTTCTCAATGAAAAAAATGTGTGAAATATGGTTAATCCAGTACTTTGTCACATTATTGTATGCTTATAAGACGATAATTAAAAGAATAGTAAAAAGAAAGTTAATCCTTTCAATCGTAAATTCACCTACATAAGAATCCAAAAACGTAAAGGCTTTTCTTAGAACAAAAGTAGTTTTTGTTATTTTTGATTTTCTCAAAAACTACAAAACATTTTGACATCCGGTTTTTTGTGTTTAATCAAAAATTAATAAGAGCATTCAATATTGAATAAAAAAATAATACTTAATTACGTAAAATTTTGAAAAAAAATTGTTTAAAAAAAAAATTTCATTTTTTTTTTCAAAATTTTGATTTTGAAAATTAATTTTTCAAAAACTATTCACTCGAACAACTTTATTTAAAAACAAAATTAAAGAATGTATTTCTGGCTTTTCAAAATGCTATAGCATTACTCTGTAGGTATCACCGTTATTTTTTAATAATTTTTTTTCTGTTTTAAGTGATTTTTTTCTTAAATTGCCCCTCCCGCCTAAACGGGGGGAAATAGACCCCCCCCCCTCCCATACGATTTTTTTCTTGTCTAAGTCCAGCCTACACGCCCTAGCTTTTTGTCACACCTTATGCCAATCACCCTGTATATCAAATCACCAGTGGACCTATTGCTAAGAAAGCCATACTGCCGGTCATTAAGAAGCTTTCGTTCTTCAAAATTATCAAGTTTATCAGCGTTTCCATGACCTTAGAAAGAAGGGATGTAAGTGCAATTGGACGATAGTTAGAGGGGGAAGAAGATTCGTCTTGTTTTAAGGACAGGCTGGACAAATGCTGTTTTCCATGCAGTCGAAAAGAGACCAGTAGAGTAGGACAGATAGAAAAGCTTACGCAATGGTTTTGTCAGCGTTGAAGAACACCTTTTCAAAACAATTGGGGCGATACTATCCAGGCCAGCGGATTTATGTATATCGATATCTTTCAGCACTCTTGCAACTGTACGAGTGCGAAAGAAGATTTGTCCCATAGAATCATTAACGCTCTCAATTACAGGAGGAATCATGGCGCTCTCTGGTAGCGTCGAATTGACAGCAAATTGTGCTGCAAATTGGCTTGTTCTTTAGAGCTGACATAAGAAGTGTCACTGAAAATGAGCGTAGGAACCGAAGGTGAAGTAGTATTTTGTACATTTGTTACAAATGACCAAAAAATGTTACTACCTTTAGGACATTGTAGTATTTTTTGCCGTAATTTTTGATCTTGTAAGAATTTGGTTCTTTGAATATGATCATTACAGGTCTTTCTAGCTTGCTTAAACTTTTTCCGATTTTCCTCAGTAGGGTTGGCTTTATAATATCGAAAACTTACTTCTCTAAGCCTAATAACCTCTTTGCAGCTCAAATCAAACCATGAGTTCTCTTTCGGTTTGACAGATTTTTCCTTATTCGGGATAAACTTCCTCATTCCGAAAAGAATAAAATTTGTAATCATATCTATACTGGAGTACACGTCACTATCGAGGAAGCATAGCGACCAGTTAAAATTCCTGAAGAAATCGTTGAGACCGTCTCAGTTGACTTTCTCGTATTGCCAAACGGTTCTCTTAGGAATTATTTCTCTAACTGGGTTTTGTTAGCATGAGAAATTCGCAGATATGATACAATGGTCGGATGTGCCTAGAGGTGATAAAACATTTATAGTGTATTTGTCAGGGTCAGAGGTAAGAAACAAGTCTAGTGTGTTTCCGGATTGACCTGCAACGTCAGGAATTCGAGTAGGCTCGTGAACGAGTTGAGTCAAGCTGCTTAACTCAGAAAAAATCACGACATACCTTCCTTCGGGTGTTGTCTGACCAGAATAGCGCAGCCACGAAGAATTGTGTACATTGAAATCGCCCGTAATAACGATTTCACTGTGCAGAAAATGAGAAACAATTCTTTGGATGGAGTCAGATAGCGCATCGAATTCATTAGAAGTTGAGTTGCTATTCAAACTTGGGCTGCGATAAATTAAGCATGTATGAATGATGCGCTTATGGATTGTGAATTTAAACCACATAAAATTAAAATTTGTAAATTTTAAACTTTTATAATCGCGATTGTAACTATTCATTTTACTTTTATAAATATTTTCTTAACGGACTTACCGCGATGGTATTTTATTCAAAAAATTGAATTTAAATCCCGACGTTTCGACAAGGTTCCACTTGTCGTGGTCACGGGTTGACTGATGGATTGTGGGTGGTAGTTGTTGTTTCTTTTTGTTTTGTTTTATTTTCTCTTGCGGAGATTGTACCGGTGTGTTGACTGTGTTGGCATTTGCATTTGAGATGGTGATTGTTGCGAATCAATGTAAGCTTGTGAACAGGCAAAGCTTATAGCATCAGCTGGTACATTATTTTGATTTTGATTGTGTTTTTTCGAAGCTTTTAATTTGTTGATCAATGGATCCCATGCACCAGATAAATTGAAACTTTGATCTCGATTGAAGTTCTTATGCAATTTTATTTCAATTGCTTCTCGTATAAATCTTGGTATATAGAATCTATCCGTTGAAATAGATTTGGCTTTATCGAATCTAATAAAGTGATCCTCATTGTATGCGAGATGTTCACAAATGGCTGACTTTGTAACTTTGTTCTTTTGAATGACTTTTATATTATCATTCAGCCTTGTTTGAATTCCTCGTTTTGTTTCGCCAATATAGGAAGAACCACAACTGCAAGGGACTGAATAAAATCCTTAATTTTGAAAAGGAATTTTATCTTTTGGTGATCGTAAAATTTGGCGAATTTTTGCTGGTGGCTTAAATATACATTTAATACCATGTTTCGATAAAATTCTCCCAATCCCTTCAGAAACTCCTTTTCTATATGGTAGAAAGGCTCGTTTTTTTATTAGGCTCAACTGAATTTTGTGTAATTTTTATCTTTGGTTTCCAAGATCTTTGTTTTGAACTGTAGCCATTGTTTGTAAGAACTGTATGGACATGTTTTAGTTCTTTTTCTAGATGATCCTGATCACACAACGTATTTGCTCTATTTACGAGAGCAGCTACCACGGAGGTAAAGTTCGAAGGGTGATGGTGGGATGCGGCATGTAGGTACCTATCACTATGTGTGCTTTTTCTGTGGACTGTGTGCCCAATTGTCCCGTTTTTCTTTTTTATAAGTTTTACATCTAAGAACGGTAAGCAGTTGTCTTTTTCAATTTCTATTGTAAACTGTATTTTTGAGTGTACCGAGTTTAAATGGTTAAGAAATGTTTCCACTTCATTTCGTTGGAGTATGCAAAAACATATCTCTTCCAAATTTTCGGTTTCACTGAAGATGTATTTAAAGCCTTTTCTTCAAAATACTGCATCCATATGTCTGCTACCAATGGTGCAACAGGTGATCCCATGGCTACTCCATCAATTTGCAGATAGAATTTTTTATTGTATAGGAAATATCTGGAAGTAAGACACATCTCCAATAATTCTAACAATTTGGCGTCGTCCTCAGAGGTTGATAATTTCATTCGCATGACCTCTAAACACTCCACTATCGGTACGTTCGTGAATAATGATGTGACGTCGAAGCTTACCATAACCTCATCATCTTTTAAAAATATATCTTTTACCAAAGATATAAAATGTTCAGAGTTTTTGACTGAAGAAGCACAATTATTAGCCAATGGTTTCAGTCGAGTAGCCAATTCTTTGGCTAAAATATAGGTCGGAGAGTCGATTTGACTGACAATTGGCCTTAATGGTATATTTTCTTTATGTACCTTTGGGAGGCCATATAATTTTGGTGGTTGAGGACAAGGATATAGGCCGGGTAAATTAAAAGTTTCCTTAAATCCAGATTCTGTAAATGCAAAAGAAACCTTGCATACACCCAATCTCGCACCTACCCCAAATCCTATAGTGTGCCCAATCAGGGGGTTGCAGGGGGGCAGCATGCCCCCCATACATATCTCACTGCTTATACGCCGTAATGCGTAAGCAAGCAAAAGAAGCAAATATCCCATAAAAAGTAAGTAGTTTTAGTTACTTTCAATTTTCTCAAAAACTAGACGACATAAAATCATCTAGTTTTCAGTTTTTGAATAAGAATAAATTAAAGCAACGAATCTTAGGAAAAATAAAAATAAATAACTTTGCAGTTTTGAAAAATTAAACTTTAAACTTTTTTTTTAGTTTTTTTTCCCCAAAATTTGAGTTTAAAACTCGTTTTTTCAAAAACTGTGCAAAAATTCCACTTGATTTAAAAATTATCTAATAGATCAGAGTATTGGCTTTAAAAAAAGTATAATACTTAATTGTAGGTATTACCGTTATTTTATAATATTTTTGTTTCTATTTTAGTACCTTTTTTATAAAATTGCCCCTCCCGCCCAAACGGGCGGAGATAGACCAACCCCCCTCCCCCCCCCCCAAGGTAAAAAATGCTTGTATTGAACTGTTCTACAAAAAACCGTTGCAATTTCTTGGCGCCTAAGTTATCGTACTCTTGCCGTATTTATAATACCCTGAATAATATCCCTGCCTTCGGTGTTGAGTACATGGTTCACGATGGATAATACCATGTTTTCTAACTCAGGACGAGTAAGGGGTAAATTATTTTGCTCCTATATTTAAGAGCGATTTTTAAAAATTCATACAATTTTTCCACATCCATTCGATTTAATAAAAAATATACAGTATTCATCTGTTAAGATATCTTCTCCAAATACATTTCTTCTTATTTCACGTAAAACTGGACAGCACCCTAAGAAATGAATGATATCTTCCCGCTTTCTCAGGTTGCATAAATCGCATAAAATTGGCAAATCGTTTCTATGTGGTATGTAGTTGAGTTGCAGCAATTCGCCTCGTAACCGGAACATCATTGAAATTGAGTTTACATTATTTTCATCTTTGAAATAGTTATTTTCGTTGAGACAGTAGTCCAGGCGATTATAAATCGTTCGGTGAAGAGATCTTGCAGCTTCTTCCTCCTGGTTTGCCCTATATCTAAGGTCAACTTGTTTAATTAGATCGTACAATAATTGTCTCCAAGTATTTGGTTCATCCAGATTTATATTTATAGCTATTCCATACTCTCCAGCTATTTCTTCCCATTCCTTATAACATCCTCTTTTGCTTCGCACCATTTGAATGGCCACTCTCTTAGGAAGCCGATGATCTGGCATTTGCATGACACGGAGAACATAGTCTACTTGTAGTTTGAGTGTCTTAATAAACAACGGAGATAATCCAGTTTCTATCATTAGCATATAGTTCGGCGAATTGGGAGGGAGATGAAATGCTCTTTTGAGATAATACCCTAAAAGTTTCTCGACCGTTTCATATTTTGAGCCTCCCCATACCTGTGCAGCATAAAAGAGGATTGATTCCGCTATAGTTTCAAAAACACGATATTTGCTACTGTGACTTACGTGCTTGTTGTTGAAGCAATTTTTCCAAGTAGCGTTTAATGCAGTTTTCGCTTTAGTTAGTTTTTCGTTTAAATGTTTTTCCATTTTCATATTTTGTGTGAATAGTACACCAAGATATTTGTATTCTTTTACAATCTCAACAGCATTCCCATCATAAATCCATTTCTCGTTCGCGCTAGTTCTGCCTCCTCCCTTTCTTATAACCATAACCTTAGACTTGTCCGGATTAACAACAAGATTCCACAACTTACAGAATTCATAAAGCTTATTTATCATTAACTGTAGTGTTTCAGGTGTGTACGCCATCATCACTACATCATCAGCAAAAAGAAGAGCTTTAATTTGCAATCCCGCAAATTTTATGCCACCAGGTAGATAATAGACCAGGTCATCTATAAAAAGTGCAAATAGATCGGGGCTAAGTGCACAGCCTTGTCTGACCCCAGTTTTGGTTTCAAACCACTCCGATTTATCTGCACCATTCCACACTGCTGATTTCGTATCTCGATAGATATTTTGAATAAGTTGTCCAAATTTAAAGGTCATCCCAAGTCCGTAAAGCTTGTACATTAGGGCGTCCCGGTCCACTGTGTCGAACGCTGCTCTAAAATCCACGAAGAGAACATAAAGTTTTTTATTTCTTGCAAGGAATGAATCAGCAATACTTTTGAATACAAAAATGTGATCAATAGTAGAATAACCCGATCTGAAGCCCGCTTGAAATTCACTTATTAGATTTTTTGATGCTATCCAACTTTTGAGGCGACTTTGAAGTACTGCGGTGAAAATTTTGTAGGTGGCATTGAGAAAGGAGATACCTCTGTAGTTCGCAGGATTCATTGTGCACCCTTTCTTGTATATAGGAAACACTAAAGCTTCCTTAAACTGTTCAGGAATTATACCGTCTTCTATAACATTATTCATTAGGCCGGTCAGCGTTTGCATAAGATTATTCGTCCCATACTTGTAGAATTCAACCGGTATCCTATCCGACCCAGCTGCTTTGCCATCATTGAGCCTATTGATGACAAAAGAGACCTCTTGCAACGTGATCGGCGAATCTAAAATAGGATCGTAAAAGCAAGGTGATGCGTAATGAAACTTGGATATCTCGTTCGATGTTGGGTTTAAAAGTTGCTTGAAATGGTATTGCAAATCTTGAGAGCTTAGGTTGATGTCAATAATATATTTCCTACCGTTTAAATTGTGAGCTAATGTCCAAGATTCTGAAGAGTTCATAGCTAGACTTAGTTTCCTTGCCTCAGATTCAAAATACAATTTCTTTTTTTTTTACATAAGGTCTTGAACTTCTGATTGTATTTTATATATAATTCCTTTGCAAACCTGCTATTGACTTTACGAAAACGTTTAAGCCAGGCATATGACACATCTCTTGCTTTTTTACAGCTTTCATCGAACCAGCGCTCTTTGAATGCTGTGGGTTTTTTTTTCAAACTGTTTTGCGGGTATACTAGCTTAATTATTACTTCTAGATCGTTGAAATTCGCGACTTCTTGACTTTGTAGGGCCTCATCTAATTTCACCTTATAGGCGTACTCTTTGCTACTACTCCAAACTATTTTTGGAAGGAGTTTCATGTTTGCCGTTGTGATATTTACTACCTCTGCTTGGTTGAAGGATACGACAATTGGCATGTGGTCCGGAAAGGGCTCGTTCAATACCTCGAAGTCGACAACAAGATTATTCCATTCACGTCCAATAAAACAATAGTCAATGACAGAAGAACCTTGACCTCCAACAAACGTGAATTCTCCATCGGGATCACCTTGGCTTGTTCCGTTTAGCAATTTTAAACCATAGGAGTTGCAGAGTTCAAGAAGCTTATGACCATTGGAGTTTTTAATATTATCTTTAGAATTTCTCGCTATTCCAGCTATACTGTTTTCAGCACCTTTTTCATCACCCACTCTCGCATTTAAATCGCCTATTAGAAGTAAATTTGAGTTGTCACCTCCACATGTCATGAATTCTTGTAGGTTCTCGAAATCGATATCCCAATTGTTACAGTTTAAGTAAGTTGGTAGTAGACGTAAATTTTTCCTATCAATTTTCATTGTTATATACAGCAAGGAGTGGTATGACTCGATTTTGCAGTCATGAATTTTAAGATCTCTTTTAAATCCGAAAATATGTCCTCCACTGGCTCTTCCTCTTATATGAGTTCTGGTTGCTGGTATTGATCTTAATTCGTAGTTGGTAAATTTATTTTCGTACATATTAATATTTAGTTCGGTAACAAAAGTTTCATATAGGAAAATAATATCAAACATACATATAAAATTATAAAAATTAGTGAAAATCGATTTATTACTTAATTCTGAAACATTGTATGATAAAATTTTATAATTTTTTTTATTTAAACAACAATTTTTTCTTAAATTCTTAGTAATAATTTGAGGGCAGACGGCATTACAATTAAAGATTTTTTTGAGGCGGCGCAATGTAACGTGACGTGTTGCTATTGTTCGCCACTAAGTTTTTGCTACAACCAGGAACGCTATTTGTCGGGCTGTCATCAATCAGCTGCTGTAACATTGACAATCCACATTCACCGTCACATTGTAATGCCGAGTTGCTGTCAAAATAAAACTTTTTCCCATTTACGAACAAACAATGACCACGAATTTCAGTTTTTAGCGCTTTATTTTTACTATTAATGTCTGCTTTTAACTCCTGCAATCGCCTCCTTCTTACTCGAGATGCGGCTGGATAGTCTCGACGAATGGATACTCCGGTGCCTTTTATACTAGAGTTTGCTGTTAAGATGCGTCCAACATCCTCTATTTTGCTTAGCTTCACAATTAAGTTTGTTCTTTGGTTGTTATTCGAACGAAGAGAGCGCACTGATGATATTGTGCTTGCATCTGTTGTTTGCAGCAGATCCATACACAGGCGCCTAGCTCGATCTGTAGCATTTTCCCCTTCTACAGATGGCATTTGTACAATAATGTTTTTTTCATTAACCTTCATCTCCAAGAATTCCACTTGCCGTTCCAATGCATTACATCGGTTTTCAACTGTTTTCAGCTGTACCTGGAGTTCTCGGTTATTTTCTTGCAGCGTTTGAAGCCTAGCACTAACACCATCTATATCGGCCTTCGTAGGTAGATCCTTAAGTTTCTCATCTAATATAGGTGACATGGCTCTTTGAATAAGATGTTCGAGATCTTTTATTGACATATTTCCTACAGCCACATTTAGGTTGGAAGATACAACATTTTTTTGAACATTTTCTGGTGAAATATCAAGAAGTTTTCGTTTACTTTGTTGCTCCATATAGTTGCTATTGTCTTTTATCGGTGTTCGTTGCAAATTCATGTCAAATTGTTTTATTGTTTGATAAAATTTGTTAGACTCACCGAGTGTTTTTTTGAGGTGTTTGCTATTTTAAATAGATATATTAACAGAATTTGGTTAGTTTTTGTATTATTATTTTTTATTTTAGGTGAAAAAAAAATTAATTTAAAGAGCTCAATATAGACACAACTTTCACTTGCAATACCAGGGTTGCCAATTTTTTTTAATATTTATAAATTATATTTTAGATTCTCAAAAATAAAGTATCTTACAGTATAACAACGGTGGTAATCATGACTTCTGCGGAGCCGCAAGCAGATCCACTGCGTCTGTTTTACCTCTGGTTGGTTACTAGGGAGCCCTTTCTATGTTTCTCCAGCAGTTCGAATGTTAGTTTTTTTCTTCTGTACCACTTAGGGACTTGTAGGTTAATCAAGTGTTTTTTTTTTTCAATTTTGTACCACTTAGGGACAAATGTTTTTTTTTTTCAATTTTGTACCACTTAGGGACTTGTAAATTAATCAATTTTTTTTTTAATTTTGTACTACTTAGGGACTTGAAAATTAATCAAATGTTTTTTTTTCAATTTTGTACCACTTATGGACTTGTAAAGGATCACAATATCACCAGGCTTAGGTGATTCACTGTATGTAGTCACAATTTTCCTGGTAGCCACTGTGTCGGTTTTTTTTCTGTACCGCTTGGGGACAATTTTGTTTGTGCGCGATTTTTTTCTTTTTAGCACTACTTAAGGGCGTTTGAAATTTTTTTCACGTAACACAATCACTGTGGCCCAAAGTTGGGCGCCAATTAAATTATTTCCGTTTATTTTTTTTTTTTCTTAAAAAAAATGTAGTACTTTTTTCTTTTTATTTTTTTAATTATTTTATTTAGTTTATTTCTATATAAAACACACAAATGACAAATAATGCTTAAAATCTATACCTTAAATACTAATTAACTGCTAACATTGAAGTTTAGCCATTCTCACATTGTCGCTCCATATTTCCAAGAATTTGATGTTGTTTTCAGCTGGCTTCATTTGGTGTCATTGCCTAGACACTATGTCAGCAGTTTTCGGTGTAAAACAATTTGTTTGTTAACTTCACTATGTTGTCGTTAACTTATACAATATAACAGAAAACAACAGAATTGTGCAGGCAGAAGATTTTTGTACGGGCTATAAAAGACAACAACAAAATTGTGCAGGTAGACAAGAACAAAAAAAAGGATGAGGTTGATTGTGAATACTTATAGACATAGACATAAGAAGTTTTTCAGTTAAACTTTTTAAATTATTTAAAATGAAAATCTGGTACAAATTTTTCAATTTGGCCTTGTCTCGTTGAAATACTCAACGGTGTATGATGAGATGGGTCTTATATTTACTTGCGACTTATAGGTAAGTATTTATGAGTTCAGTTATGCATTCGTAAAAAACGTTTTTTCTTCTTTTTTTTTTTTGTAAGACCAAAAAAAAAATAATATAGTTTACTGGTGTAATCTGAATGGATTATATTTCAATAATATTAAATGTAGTGTTGTTGATTAAGAATACTCTATTTGTTTTGATTACGAAATTGATGGTCAATACCTACAAAGAATAATTAGTCAAAAGGTCGTTAGAGTTATCTTTAATTCTAAGATGAATTTTTCGCTTCAAATTTAACAAGTTATCTGTAGGGAAATTCGATGTAGGGTTTCATAATTAGAAATTCAAAGTCTTTTGAAGATCCTTACATTCCTGAAAATCTGTTTTTATCCATTGTTAGACCTCTGGTAGAGTATTGTTGTGTTATTTGGAATCTATTTACTCAAACAAGCATCCTTCGTATTTAAAAAATTCAGGAAAGGTTTACTAAATTTGCTTTGCGGAAAACATTTTGAAAGGCAAACCTTCCGCCTTATGAGATCAGAAATGTGCCTTTATTGATTTAATAAAATTACATTACATTTTACAATAAATCTACGAAGTAGAGACACAGAAAAGCACTGGCAACTGAGGCCATCGGCTTTAGACAATACGACAGAGAGAGACACACAAAGAAAGAACAACAGAAGAAACACATGTCAACAGCACACGGTTGGTATTTGAACGGTCCCCCATCCAAGTACTAACCGAGCGCAATGATGCTTGATTTCGCTGATCGATGGGAAGCGATGCCTTTTTTTTTTTTTTAATTCATTTGTATTTAATTCAATCTTATAACTATCTTAATGCTAGACACAAATTCATAAAACTAGCCTACTTATCAATAACTTACAACTAACTTACTGGCCCCATGCGGGCACTCTAGGTTAAACTATATTCTTATAACTACTGCCTTTCGGCCTAAAAAACTATTTAGAATTCAATAACTATACCTACATTTTTTTTTGTTTTCTCGAGAAAATTAAAAAAAAACTCGGATTCATTATCATTTTTACTTTTTTATATAAAACTTACAAACTTAAATTAAACTAATTAAAACTACCTAAAACCACTTAAACTACTTAAAATAAACTAAAACTTGTAACGTACGCTCAAGATGTTGTTGAGAAGACCATCCATTCTTCATATTACCACAATGCCCCAAAACTTACAGGTGTCCTGAAACGTCCTAGCAATAGAATGGATGGCTGTCCAAATTCTAGCCGCACGGCATGCTAGCGTAGCCAATGGTTAGCTCGTCGGAGGGGAGGTTCTTGCTGCTAGAAACATGGACGACCGTCACGTATTTTCATGCCGTTTATATAATACGTTAAACTTTGTGAAGCCTGATTGTCCCAACAGGAAGGATTTTATGGAGTGAGGAGAGCTAAGATGTTAAAGCCCTCTGAGGAATGTCCCACCCCAGTGCCACGTAATACACCCACCGATGTACCATGCGACACGACCTGGTTACCACACCCTCGGTTTTTTTTATGGTAACCCCAAAACTGAAATATAAGCCCGATTAATGTTTCATTCTTATGTCTTCGTCGTATCTATCTCAGGCTTTTTCCTTATGCAAAGCCACATCCACCTATTAAAATGACTTAAGCCATACTTATGGTTGAAACTTATTCTCAGATATAAGAAATTGAAATCTCTTTGAAGATTCAAATTATTTTAGCTATAGCTGAGCGGATATCGAAAGAACGAAAAAGAATTGAAAATAAAACCAAGCGAAACCGATAGAAAAAAAAAAAAAAACACAACACCAGCATTTAAATTTTTCAAAAAAAAATTATATAAACAAGTTTTATTTTATGGAAGAAAAAAATAAAATTATAAAGTAAAAATCAAGAGAACAGGAAAAAATTCTAAACGAAAATAACTTTTTAAAATTTATAATTTGTAATGAGAAGAGAGGAAAATAAAAATAAACCTACATATATCTGCTAAATAAGAGAGCAGATTACGTAACAAAACCCGAGAAAAGAATTCTAAATAACAGCTTTTTTTATTATGCAATAATTATTATGCAATATTATTATGGCTTTACTTTTCGGCTAGTGATTATATTATATAATATCTCTTCTCTTACACTTTTTACTCTTTATTTCCCACGTCACTCTTAATAAAACCAAAAATGTACCTTTCAAAAATTATAAAAAAAACTGAAGCTCAAAACTTTAAGTTAATTCACAAAACAAAAGAAGATACTCGTTTTATTCTTCTAAGAGAATTATTATAAATTGGGTTTTATATAAAAAGAAAATCGTTCGTTCAAATTTTTAAATAAAACATTAACAAAATCACTTACCACAGTTAAGTATCTATCTACTTTTGTAGATTATTTGTTGATTTTTTTTCTTCTTTATGTTCTTTTGTTTTATTGTTTAATTGTTAATTGTTGTTTCTGTATTTTCGTCCTGATGTTGTGCACAGCATCGAGGGAATACGAAGTTTTCGTAAAATTTTTGACCTGTAGCTATATTTGAAAAAAAAGGAAAGAGATTGTTTTTTTTTAAAGAAATCTGAACGAACAAATTTGTACAGTGTGTGTGTATGTATTGTATATGTGGGAAATCAAAAAAAATTGGATATCACAAAAAAAAATACTTAGCTTTTATTAGTTTATTAGTTGTTTTCTCTTTTTTTTATTATTTTGTGTTGATTGATGTTTCTCTTTTTTATGATGTCTGAAGATATAATTGTTGATGCTGATATTGATCCAGCTTAGCTCTTCGCAGAGATGACACGGATGCTGGAGAGGCTATGGAGATAATGATGGATGTTGTTGGATGTGGACACGTTGTTGGTGCTTAGGCAGCTTGGTGATCATCTATGCTACGTTTTAGCTGCTCTTTGGCCTGGACAGATTTTCGGAAGTTGTTTGTTCCGAGCATCGGACGCACAATTATAGCTCGAGGTCTTTGACTCACCAGATACAGTCCAGCGTCTTAGACATCTGAGTGTGGTGGTGATTTATTGGATCTTCCGAGTTCTTTTTGTTTTTGCCGGCTGCTGCTGGATGAAAGTTCCAGATTTATGCACACTGTACTTTCTGTTTCAACGATGTAGTTTTTTTGTGAGTTTTTTTGTTGTTTTTTTTTTTGTGGTTTTTGTGAGTGAGCCCCTTAGCGTTACTTTGATTGGGGGCTGCTTTAGGCTTTCAACGCGCGAGAACTTTTTTTTTCAGTTTATTTATTTGATTATTTTAAATTTTTTTACATAAAAATAAAACTTTTACAAAATTTTAGTTTCTTTAAATTTCCCGAACAACGCTTTAAAAATTTGTAGATACTATATTTGTACTTTTTCACTTCGGGGCTCACGTACGCGTCTTAAAACGTCTGCGGACAAAAATTTCACCAAAAAAGAGACTGGTTATCGAGTTTCGGGGGTATTTATAGTCCTGGAAACCAAGCGCTAAGACTCACACATACACTCTCACATCTTCATCGATTATGTTTTTGAGCTTCCGTTTTATTCATATCTGGTTGAATTTTAACCAAGAAACTTCGAATTTTAGCTTAAAAATCAAATTTTATTTTTTTAAAAATAGGTGTGTGAAATTTAAAATTTCTTGGTCAAAATTCTGGAATATTTATGGTCTCGGAAGTCATCCATATTTCTTTTCTTCATTGTATAGGTACACAAAAAAAATTGTCTCTCTTTTTTTTTTCAAGTTTATAACTTAAAAACAAGCCTTCGAACGACTCTCGAAAACCAGAGAATCAGCTGTGTCCTTGAACCATATTATGCATACAAGTTCATACAATAATTACTTGCTTCGCTTGATTTGCTCACTTTTTCGATAAAGATTTTTAACTTGTTCAGTGGCACAGTTGGTATGTTCGCTGGGCTTACCTCGGTGGTTCCAGGTTCAAATCTTGCTGTACTATTTATTTATTTTTATTTTTGCATAGGGTATATTTTTTTTTTCATAATTTACGTCCATATATATTTTTTTATGTTTTTTTTTATATATATTTTTTTTTCTTTTATTTTTTTAAAACCAACCTGTGTCTATTTCTTGTTTTGTAGCGTAAAGTTAAAAATACATAGTCCTGTGAGATATTTGTAGCCTAACGATCAATCATCCATAGCGTCTCCATCTTCCGCTTAGCCCGAAAGTATGCATGGCTTAAATATACTTATCTTGACTTAAGTTAAACTCTATTCCTATCTCTTATCAAGTCAATAAAACTCAAGAGCAATACCCCACAGTCACTTAAACTTTTTATATTTTGAGTTAAATTAAGATGATAATCTTAGAATAAGAGAGATAACTTAAAATCCAGCGATGTTATAGAAACTAACTAATCATTTATTTATAAAGATCATTAGATAACCGAGAAAAAAAAGTAAAAGAGAAAAGAGATTTGAAATTAAAGCTATATCAGTATCCTATAACTGATAAGCTTGACAAAAGGAAAAACAAAATTTAAGCTTCCGCATAAGCAGACAAAAAAAAAATCATAGTCAGAGAAGATTATTACTAACAGAGAATTATGTTTTTTTTTTTTTTTTTTTTTTTTTTTTTTACAAATATATATACGACATGATTGTTTTAAAGAGAGAACTTCGAATTTGATATTACATTAGAGGCGCTAAAGTAAAGTTAAAAGACTTACAATTTGTATTTCTTAAAAGACTACGAGGTGAAAGCTTAGGTTTCCCACAAAAACTTTTTCATTTGCCGGACTACCATGGCTGCAAATGAAAATGTAAAAAAAAATGGAAACCTGATGCTATGCATAAGGAACCCACTCCCTCGGAAACTGGAGTCTCATGTTCAGGCTAGCTAGCAATTGAAAGTTACTTTTTCAAGTCTTTTGAATGAAATACTCCAAGAACTTGTCCTTTTTCATTTTCCAACTCATAGAGGTGATTTCCTATAATTTTACTGATTTTGGCTTTTATAAACTTAGGACATAACTTAGCATTTCTTTTCTTAAGTGCGTCACTTAAAATGAAGTTCCTCTTAAAAGCAACATCCCCTACTTTAAAGCTAGTTACCTTACTTCTAGTATTATATTTATGCTCGTATTGTTTGTGTGCTTTTTCAAGTGCATTTTTTATGTTTGTATGTAAAATATTCAACTTCAAACTTTTCGGTATTATGTTTAGTTCTGAGGTATTCACTCTTCCAAGTTGTCGTAACAATCTAAAATCAGATCCATGTTCAATCATCTTTTGACCGAATAGCGCTTCATAAGGTGTTAGTCCTATTGCTGAATGCACTGCAGTTCTTAACGCGCAACCAATGGCTGGAAGGTGTACATCCCAATCCCGTTGGTCTTCCTTCAAATAGGATCTTATTGCTGCTAAAATAGAGCGGTTAACGCGTTCGCTTGCATTAGCTTGGGGTGCATAAGATGCGGTTTTTATGTGCTGGACTCCGTTAGAAGTTAGAAATTTTGAAAAAACAGAACTTGTAAATTGTTTACCATTATCTGTCATAAGGGACTCAGGTACGCCGAATACACAAAATATTTCCTCGTGTAAAAACTTCATGGCAATTTCTGAGGTGGCTTTTCGTATTGCTTTAACCACAACAAACTTTGTTAACTGATCGAGTGCTATTATTATGTGGATATGTCCTTTCTTAGAACGCGGGTACGGGCCAAGAAAGTCTACAAACAAATGTTGAAAGGGATAGTCCACGACGAAAGCTTTGCCCATTTGTTCGCGAAGAACTTGGTTAGATGCCTTCGAAGTTTTACACGTTTCGCAATTCCCTATGAAAACCTTCACTTGAGTTGCCATATTTGGCCAAAAAAATCTTTGCCGGAGACGGTGTAGAGTTTTCGCAATCCCGCCATGCGAAGCTTTGGCTGGTCGATGAGCCAGAGAAATCAGATGACTGGTGAGCACCGATGGAATCCACAACTTCCATACTAAATCGTCCTCCAGTGGATTACCTGTACAATGATTGACCTTCTTGTACACGAAACCGTCCGAGACAAGAAGGTCAGGTAGCTGATGTTTTTGCTTTTCGATGCTGTCAATGATCTTAAGATATTCTTCCGATTGAAAAGCGGGATCCTTAAGATCGATATGTAGCACATCGGAAGGGTCTTCAATTGAAATGGCATCGAGACTTACTGCATCCGATGTATAAACTCTAGAGAGTGCATCAGGCACCACATGCAGTGAACCTTTGCGATGCTCGATTTCAAAATCATACCCCTGAAGTTTAAGGCTCCAACGGGCTAGTCGTCCACTGAGATTCTGCTGACCCATCAACCATTTTAAACTTGCATGGTCCGTAATAATTTTAAATTTGTATCCCTCTACGTAGGGACGGAACTTTTCTACTCCCATTACCGCAGCCAAGCATTCTCGTTCTGTTACGCTATAATTTCTTTGTGCGCCATTCAATTTATGGGAATAATAGTAGATGGGGCGCTCTACTTTATTTTCGTCCAACTGACATAAGACACATCCAACTCCTGAATCAGATGCGTCACAAAGAATTATAAATGGCTTACCAAAGTCGGGGTTAACAAGAACAGGGGCAGTAGTCAGCATATCTTTGATGGTATTAAAAGACTTCAAGGCTTCATCGTTGAACTCAAATTTAACTCCTTTTTTAAGGGTATTTGTTATAGGGGTAGCCAGAGTGGCATAATCTCGGATAAATCTCCTATACCACCCTGACATACCTAAAAACCTGCGAACTTGACGTTGACTATTCGGTATAGGAAAATCTCTGACGGCAGCTACCTTATCCTGGTCTGTTTTCAGACAACCGTCGCTAACAACGTATCCCAAGAATTTCAATTGTTTGTAACAAAATTTGGATTTTTCAACATTTATGGTTAAGCCAGCAACACATAACCTGCTAGCAAGTTGCATCAAAATCTTGACGTGTTCCTCAAAAGTGCGAGAGATTACTAGAAGGTCGTCTACGTACGGAAACACATTTTTTTTCAGTTCAGAGGTTACCACCTTATCCATAAGACGACACATGCGTTGAACACCACCGCTGAGACCAGGAGGCATTACCACGAACTCTAACAAAGGTTTTCCAGGCACCGTAAAGGCAGTTTTTTCCCTAGACGATTTTTCTAGTGGGATCTGCAAGAACGCATCCTTGAGATCCACACTGGAAATAAAGACTGTATCTCCCACACGAGACAATAAGCCTTCAATAGGATGTAGCGGGTACGCATCATTCTTGGACACTGCATTCACTTTCCTGTAGTCCAAGCACAACCGGTTTCGTCCGGGCTTACGTACCAAAACTACAGGAGAGCTCCATGCGCTTTCGCTTTCTTGAATAATGCCCATTTGCATCATGCGATCCAGTTCATCGTACATCAACTCCTGTATCGCGGGGGATACGGGATAATGCCGCTGCTTTATGGGCTTGGCGTCCCCCGTATCAATAACATGTCCGCCCCAAGCCATGTATGGCATACGACGGGAACATGCTAATGGCTGCTTGAAGTTTTCTCGACTGATCTTCCGTTAACTCATGAGCTTCGAAGCAATTACCTGAAGGAAGTTTTTCTACAGTAATCTCGGATATTATTTCAGGTGCTAGATTAAAAGCTAACCAAAAATTTATACCTAGGTATAATGTCTGTTTTAAGGAAGGAACTACAAAAATCTCGATATCCTTTTCCATGCCCTTATACGAAACTGGGATTGTAAATTTTCCCTCCACGGCCTGACTTTTCCCATCCGCTGTTTTCACATTGGAAGAGAAATTCTTACAAGATATACCCCATTTCTGAAGAAGCGCATGACCACCTTGTCCCAAGCAACTAATGCTGGCACCGCTGTCAAGCAGCCCCAACATAGTATCTCCACACATAGATACCTCCGCATATGGACGTGGATCTTCGGGTAAGCACAGAGTAGTTGCTTCAATGGATTTTTGGCTAGACTTTTTTGACTTAACCTTTTCACGAATCCTTAAAATTCGCTTGGACACTGGATGAGATTGTGTACCGAATATTCTTTCCCTAGCTGAATGGTATGCTAAAAGGCGCTCATGTAAAGATTTTCTTGGTTGTAAATTGACTTTTTCTGTTTGTTGAGGATGCTCTGAGTTGTATGGAATTGTTTGTCTTTTTAAAATTTGTATAGCCTGCTCTTTATTTGGCTGTAGAAGAGAATCATTACGTAAGTTTTGATTTTCGTTGTGAGATACATCTGGGTGTCTAATTATTGGGATTCCCGATTTTTGTTCTGAGAGCAAAACGTTCCGGGTGACAGATTGCTCTTTTTGAAGTTTCCCGGACATTTCGGGTTTGGACAGTTCGGGGATGTGGTATCTGCTTTCCCACACTTAAAGCAAAAAAGTGACCTTTGCGGAACAGGGCATTCAATGTAGCTGTGGCCAGCAACCTTACAGTTCCAACAGGTGTAGGAACTTGTGTCCCTTTTCATTTGAACAGCTTCAACACAATCACTAGCTACTGAATGATTCACTTCCTTAAAATCAACTTCGTGAACGTATTTTCGGAACTGAGGAGCTAATTGTCCTTTATTTCTCTGAGTGTCCTGATCGTATATATACTTCTCAATCTTTCTACATACGTAGACCATTTCCTGGAGACTGGAAGTTTGAAAGGTGATCAATAATTCACCCATTCGTCTTCGAACATTTTGTTTAATCAAACTAATTAGCTCGAAGTCTGGTTTGGGTATGCG
This sequence comes from Chrysotoxum bicinctum, assembly GCA_911387755.1. Taxonomy (NCBI): domain Eukaryota; kingdom Metazoa; phylum Arthropoda; class Insecta; order Diptera; family Syrphidae; genus Chrysotoxum; species Chrysotoxum bicinctum. Next base: position 141,093,689 of record OU426987.1, on the reverse strand, counting down.
AAGTCTGGTGTTTAACTGTTGTAAGTCCATGTAGAAGTCATCGAACTTTTCATTCTGCCCTTGACGACGATCACACATTCTCCTAGTCAAATCAGAGTCTGTTTCTAAAGATCGAAATTGTTCAACGAGTGCCATACGTAAAGTGAACCAGTCGGCTGAAGGGTGAGCTTTCATGAAAACCCAAAACCATGTTTCAGCTTGGCCACTTACAAATTGGTGAAAATGAGAGACAATATCTTGCCAAGTTGCACCATAGCACTCTTTTAGTCGTTCTAATCTGAATATAAATTCGTCAACTGTTATGTTAGAGCTATCAAATTTAAGCCCCCACTTATGGTAACTATGTATCTTTGCACCAGAAGTATAAGAACCACCATAAGAGGGAACATTTACTTGAGGAGGAGGAGGTTGTCTAGAAGCAGTTGATGGATCGCTTATATGAATATTATTCAGTTGTGCTAAGAAATCATCGGCGGTAAAATTACCAAAACTCGGTGTTGTTTGCTGAGGTGTAAAAGCAGAGGAGGTTGTTGGATATTGTGGACGAGGTGGAGGAATTGGAACTATTGGAACTTGAGGTTGAGTTTCAGGCCGTCTACGAAGCTCATAATCGCTTGGAGACGTATTGATTGGAACAGGCCTAGATGCCAAAAGTTCTTGTCGAATTGTAGCAATAAGTTCCTGTCTCATCATAGCAGTGTTTCGTTCCAATTCTTGCTGTAAGATTTTCATGTCATTAGCTCTACCTAAGCCTACCGTTGCTGAAACAATTCCCTGTACATATCTAGAAAAATCTACTTCCGAGGATTGGGTTTGAGCTTCCTTCTGCCTGGCAGTTTGGCTAGAATCAGTATTACCTTTTTCCGTATTTCCTGGTACTTTAGAAGTAGCACCAGTGACACTGGATACCCCAGTTCTAGCATTAGGAATAACTGCAGATGCTTCAGCATTAGATGGGTTTGTGGTCGAATCATTCGACGCATTAGAAGCTAAATCCAGATTTGAAGCCTGTATGTTTTGATTTCTATTCCTAGAATAGTAAGAACCTTTTCGTGGCGCTAGATCTCGCTTTGGATTGGACATGATTGAATGGAGATTAACTAAGTTTGAAGTAAAATATTTTAAAGGAAAACCAAAATCTTAAAAATTAACGAGTCTGAAAATTTTTTTTTTCTTTTATCTCCAAATCTTTTATCAAAAAATTAATAGTAACTGGTATATAACTTATTTAAATTGAAACTTACTAATGATGGTCATAAATTAAATTTAAGAAAAAAATTGAAAATGAAAAAAAAAAATTAAATTTCGAGTTCTCAAAAATTTTAAATTCCAAAAAAAAAAAAAAAATATTTTCTGGAACTAAAAGTAAATAAACTTTGAAGTGAAAAAAATAATTTAAAACCAACGTTATACTAGGACTAAATATGATTTATAATTTCGCCAAAGAAATTGGAAAAAAAATGAAGAAAAGAAAACTAAACGCAAAAGCGGATAAAAAAAATTAATTCAAAAAAAAAATTAAGAAAAAAAAGTATTTAAAGATTAAAAAAAAACAGTTCAACGCGAATTCTAACTGTGATAATTATATTCTTCGAAAGTAAATATGTATGTACTTATGTAAATTTAAAAAAAAAGATATGAAAAAAATTATAAAGAAAAGAAAATGAATTGCAAAAAATCTTATTTAAAAGAACTTATTGAAAACAAAATCTAAAGAAGATGATCCTGACTTGAGAAGAGTTCAAAACTAAAAATATATGTCGCTAAATGTAAATAAGAAACTTTGGAAACAAAATAAAGTTCAAAAATTAAATCTGAATAATAAACTTAAAGAACTTTAAAAAAAAGAAAACTAATAAAAATAAAAGATATCTTGAAAATTTTCAGAACCAAAGAAAAGAAATACTAAAGTTTCTGTAAAACCAAAATGTTTTCAACTAAAAAGTAGCAGATATAAGCAAAAACAGTTTTTGTTTTTATTTCAATATTCATGTTATAAGTGGATGTGACCCTGTTAAAAGAATAACCGTAAGATACGACGAAGACGACTTATTACTCACTCCTAAGTCAAATATGATCCTTCCTGACCAAGAATATTCTGAAAATGTGTGATAGATCGAAAATTGTAAAGGTTGATATGGTTTGTATAACTGAAACTATTGATAAATAAAAAAAACATACAAAACTTTTTCGCAACGAACTAGACAGACTCCTTGTCATGCTATCGGTCAAAAGAAGCTTTGTAGAAAATTAAGCAAAGAAAATGTATTAGAATTTTATAAAGGAATTTTTTTAGGACGTTTCCTATCAGAGGACAAAAGTTGTTGGATAGACTCAACTGGTTTATTTGACCAAAGGTCCTTTGATCTAAACAAAAAAAACTGGAAACTGCAGAACAGACAGGATTGACACAACAGTCTAAATGAGGGTCTCACCCATTTACTGGATATCAAAACCTAAATTATTCTGAGAAATTTAAAATAAATTAACTGAAAGAAAAAAAAAGTGGAAAAAAGGACATTATGGAAACACGCAACAGCTAATTGAGGATATCTCCCATTTACTGGACATGTTATCCCAAAAAATCCTATTAAAAAAAATAATGATAGTACAATAAGGATGAAGAGAATAAAAAAAAACACAAACCATATCTCCTAAAACAAAAACCTGGTTATCCCAAATCAATTAGAACTTAAAAGGAATCTAGTTCAATTTTTAAGTTGAACAAAAAGGACAAAATCTGGGCCCCACGTTGGGCGCCACCTGTAACGTACGCTCAAGATGTTGTTGAGAAGACCATCCATTCTTCATATTACCACAATGCCCCAAAACTTACAGGTGTCCTGAAACGTCCTAGCAATAGAATGGATGGCTGTCCAAATTCTAGCCGCACGGCATGCTAGCGTAGCCAATGGTTAGCTCGTCGGAGGGGAGGTTCTTGCTGCTAGAAACATGGACGACCGTCACGTATTTTCATGCCGTTTATATAATACGTTAAACTTTGTGAAGCCTGATTGTCCCAACAGGAAGGATTTTATGGAGTGAGGAGAGCTAAGATGTTAAAGCCCTCTGAGGAATGTCCCACCCCAGTGCCACGTAATACACCCACCGATGTACCATGCGACACGACCTGGTTACCACACCCTCGGTTTTTTTTATGGTAACCCCAAAACTGAAATATAAGCCCGATTAATGTTTCATTCTTATGTCTTCGTCGTGTCTATCTCAGGCTTTTTCCTTATGCAAAGCCACATCCACCTATTAAAATGACTTAAGCCATACTTATGGTTGAAACTTATTCTCAGATATAAGAAATTGAAATCTCTTTGAAGATTCAAATTATTTTAGCTATAGCTGAGCGGATATCGAAAGAACGAAAAAGAATTGAAAATAAAACCAAGCGAAACCGATAGAAAAAAAAAAAAAACACAACACCAGCATTTAAATTTTTCAAAAAAAAATTATATAAACAAGTTTTATTTTATGGAAGAAAAAAATAAAATTATAAAGTAAAAATCAAGAGAACAGGAAAAAATTCTAAACGAAAATAACTTTTTAAAATTTATAATTTGTAATGAGAAGAGAGGAAAATAAAAATAAACCTACATATATCTGCTAAATAAGAGAGCAGATTACGTAACAAAACCCGAGAAAAGAATTCTAAATAACAGCTTTTTTTATTATGCAATAATTATTATGCAATATTATTATGGCTTTACTTTTCGGCTAGTGATTATATTATATAATATCTCTTCTCTTACACTTTTTACTCTTTATTTCCCACGTCACTCTTAATAAAACCAAAAATGTACCTTTCAAAAATTATAAAAAAAACTGAAGCTCAAAACTTTAAGTTAATTCACAAAACAAAAGAAGATACTCGTTTTATTCTTCTAAGAGAATTATTATAAATTGGGTTTTATATAAAAAGAAAATCGTTCGTTCAAATTTTTAAATAAAACATTAACAAAATCACTTACCACAGTTAAGTATCTATCTACTTTTGTAGATTATTTGTTGATTTTTTTTCTTCTTTATGTTCTTTTGTTTTATTGTTTAATTGTTAATTGTTGTTTCTGTATTTTCGTCCTGATGTTGTGCACAGCATCGAGGGAATACGAAGTTTTCGTAAAATTTTTGACCTGTAGCTATATTTGAAAAAAAAGGAAAGAGATTGTTTTTTTTTAAAGAAATCTGAACGAACAAATTTGTACAGTGTGTGTGTATGTATTGTATATGTGGGAATTTAAAAAAAATTGGATATCACAAAAAAAAATACTTAGCTTTTATTAGTTTATTAGTTGTTTTCTCTTTTTTTTATTATTTTGTGTTGATTGATGTTTCTCTTTTTTATGATGTCTGAAGATATAATTGTTGATGCTGATATTGATCCAGCTTAGCTCTTCGCAGAGATGACACGGATGCTGGAGAGGCTATGGAGATAATGATGGATGTTGTTGGATGTGGACACGTTGTTGGTGCTTAGGCAGCTTGGTGATCATCTATGCTACGTTTTAGCTGCTCTTTGGCCTGGACAGATTTTCGGAAGTTGTTTGTTCCGAGCATCGGACGCACAATTATAGCTCGAGGTCTTTGACTCACCAGATACAGTCCAGCGTCTTAGACATCTGAGTGTGGTGGTGATTTATTGGATCTTCCGAGTTCTTTTTGTTTTTGCCGGCTGCTGCTGGATGAAAGTTCCAGATTTATGCACACTGTACTTTCTGTTTCAACGATGTAGTTTTTTTGTGAGTTTTTTTGTTGTTTTTTTTTTTGTGGTTTTTGTGAGTGAGCCCCTTAGCGTTACTTTGATTGGGGGCTGCTTTAGGCTTTCAACGCGCGAGAACTTTTTTTTTCAGTTTATTTATTTGATTATTTTAAATTTTTTTACATAAAAATAAAACTTTTACAAAATTTTAGTTTCTTTAAATTTCCCGAACAACGCTTTAAAAATTTGTAGATACTATATTTGTACTTTTTCACTTCGGGGCTCACGTACGCGTCTTAAAACGTCTGCGGACAAAAATTTCACCAAAAAAGAGACTGGTTATCGAGTTTCGGGGGTATTTATAGTCCTGGAAACCAAGCGCTAAGACTCACACATACACTCTCACATCTTCATCGATTATGTTTTTGAGCTTCCGTTTTATTCATATCTGGTTGAATTTTAACCAAGAAACTTCGAATTTTAGCTTAAAAATCAAATTTTATTTTTTTAAAAATAGGTGTGTGAAATTTAAAATTTCTTGGTCAAAATTCTGGAATATTTATGGTCTCGGAAGTCATCCATATTTCTTTTCTTCATTGTATAGGTACACAAAAAAAATTGTCTCTCTTTTTTTTTTCAAGTTTATAACTTAAAAACAAGCCTTCGAACGACTCTCGAAAACCAGAGAATCAGCTGTGTCCTTGAACCATATTATGCATACAAGTTCATACAATAATTACTTGCTTCGCTTGATTTGCTCACTTTTTCGATAAAGATTTTTAACTTGTTCAGTGGCACAGTTGGTATGTTCGCTGGGCTTACCTCGGTGGTTCCAGGTTCAAATCTTGCTGTACTATTTATTTATTTTTATTTTTGCATAGGGTATTTTTTTTTTTTCATAATTTACGTCCATATATATTTTTTTATGTTTTTTTTTATATATATTTTTTTTTCTTTTATTTTTTTAAAACCAACCTGTGTCTATTTCTTGTTTTGTAGCGTAAAGTTAAAAATACATAGTCCTGTGAGATATTTGTAGCCTAACGATCAATCATCCATAGCGTCTCCATCTTCCGCTTAGCCCGAAAGTATGCATGGCTTAAATATACTTATCTTGACTTAAGTTAAACTCTATTCCTATCTCTTATCAAGTCAATAAAACTCAAGAGCAATACCCCACAGTCACTTAAACTTTTTATATTTTGAGTTAAATTAAGATGATAATCTTAGAATAAGAGAGATAACTTAAAATCCAGCGATGTTATAGAAACTAACTAATCATTTATTTATAAAGATCATTAGATAACCGAGAAAAAAAAGTAAAAGAGAAAAGAGATTTGAAATTAAAGCTATATCAGTATCCTATAACTGATAAGCTTGACAAAAGGAAAAACAAAATTTAAGCTTCCGCATAAGCAGACAAAAAAAAAATCATAGTCAGAGAAGATTATTACTAACAGAGAATTATGTTTGTTTTTTTTTTTTTTTTTTTTTTTTTTTTTTTTACAAATATATATACGACATGATTGTTTTAAAGAGAGAACTTCGAATTTGATATTACATTAGAGGCGCTAAAGTAAAGTTAAAAGACTTACAATTTGTATTTCTTAAAAGACTACGAGGTGAAAGCTTAGGTTTCCCACAAACTAAATTAAAACTACTTCAAAACTAGAACAACCACAGCGGAGTTTTTTTTTTTTTTGTGCCTATTCTTTTTAAAACTAAACCTGTGACTAAAAAATAGGTGTGCAAGCCGGCCACGGCTCAAACACCCCACCCCAACTACCCATTATCAAATGTCGATTGAAGCCACCAAAACTGGTTCTCCTGCTTCACCCTATCAGTTTTGTCCCGTTCGGACAACCGAAGGAGCTCTTCTCCGTCTTGTGCTACGACGTCCCGAGTGTATAGGAGCCGCCGGTCCACGGTTCTTCGTCTGACGTGGTAGATTAGCGGTACTGCCAATCTATCCTGTATCAGACCGCTTCTATCTAAATAGAGGAATGCCTCTGGAGGAATGAAGCCACTCAAGCGTGCATTTTCAAAATATTCGTCATTTGGGTAGAACGCCCCGAAAATCAAATTATTGGTCGAAGTCATAGCCCTCGCAATGTGACCCCGAATTAGTTTTATCACGAAATTGTCAACTCTGTTGATCCGAGCCCCGTTGTATAGAGCCTCGTTCGAACAATAGTGAACATAAGAAGATTCGGGTATCCGATGCAAACCAGTACAGCGTCGAAGACACTGCCGCTCGAACACCCGAATTCTCTCCATCTGAGGAGCAACGTTGAACCACACTGGACAACCATAAACGATCATCGGGTCATGTAGCAAATGACCTTCACTCTGGGGTCAAGCCGACTGCTGTAAAACAGTCGATTCGTCGGACCGAAGGCTCCTCTGGCCCTGGCCAGCGCAGCATCTATATGTCTGTCGAAATACAGATACTGATCCAACCAGATACCGAGGTACTTCACTACACTTTTGCTCGTTAATCGCTGCCCGTGAGGATCAACGATGACCATCTTGCGCCAATTCTTGCGCGTATCCCGCGGGGCTCTAGCCAACGGAGTCCGGAACAAAATTGTTTCCGACTTCTGGACATTTATTTTCAGTTTCCAGTCATCGCAATATCGCTGAATCTTCTCAAAGTCACGCTGCAAGAGAATTCTAATAAGCTCAACCTTTCGGACCGTTCTGTACGCAATTAGATCGTCGGCATACGCTATTGATTACGGAAGACTACCTATCAGATCGCTGGTGTAAATGCTGAAGAGAATTGGCGAATTAACCGCTCCCTGTTGTAGACCATTTTTGATATCGAAGGTTGTGGTAGACGTTATATTGCCACTTTTGACAACAAACTTTCTACCGTTAAGCATATCATAAAGCATGTACATCAATGGTTTACTAATGCCAAGTCTGTTCAGTTTCAGATAAAGACCCTCTAACCATATGGTGTCGAAGGCCTTCTCTGAATCCACCAAAACAGCACCCGTGCATTGTTGTTTTGACTTATTCCATTGGATATCAGAAACGAGCTTAGCCGCGGCATGAATTGTGTCATGTCCCGCCTTGAACCCGAACTGGTTATCCGGAATTATTGTGTTGTCCGCAGCCCACTTAATCAAAGCCCTATTAATGATCTTTTCGAAAACCTTGCTGATGCTCGGAAGAAGACTTATCGACCGAAGATTGGACGGATTGGAGTTGTCCTTTCCCTTTTTCGGGAGAGGATGTACCACCGCTGTCTTCCAATGCACTGGATAATATGCATTATTCAGCGCATTGTTAAAGAGTGTGGCATAAATGTCAATTGCCTCATTCGGTAAATGTCTTACGAGTAGTACAACGTTAGATATACCATCAACACCCGCTGACTTCTTATTCTTAATAGAACTGAAGATGAGCTGCAGATCCATCTTCGTCACTAACAAGGGACTTGTCCCTATTAGCTCGGCGATTGTGGCATTTGCCAAAAGATCGTCATTGAACCTCAAGAAACCAGGGTTCTCAGATCGCCATTGCGTTATTTCATTTCGAAGATAGAAGTAGTGCAGTAGTGCTCTGTTTTCCAGGTCGTGGTTCGGGCGAATGCAAGCATTCAAATTGTACACTAGCTGGAACGCAGCCCCCACTGCCTGCACCTTCTCCCTCTGATCCTCAACTATAAAGAAGTCATCGTCCAAGACGGCTTCCTCTGGATCAATTTTCTCTACTGTTCTCTGGAGTTTAAGACACTGAAGGTCATTTTGATTGTTTTTCCTAAATATCTTATTGATTTCAGGAAACATACTAGGGTCGCTGGAATTTACAGAACGAATTCTGTTGTCCCAGAACCTGTTAATAGATAACCTGTAGTTATCCTTTATCAATATATTGATATTCTTTATTGACGACTTCAGTGTCCTAACCTCCAGGTCGTGTGGGTCTGTGAATCGTCTGTATAAGTTTTTAAGTCTTGTCAGTATACCACTCTTATGTCTATGTAGTGCGTCTATGGTCGCGTTTCTGTAGACGTCCATTTGGTCGCGTTCTTTGTACTTGGGTATTGTCCGTTCCATTGTTCGTTTAATCGTTTCGTCCATCTGTTGTAGCTGTTGGTCGATTTCTGTATTTGTAAGGTTTCTGTTATTTGGTGGGGCTATGTCACTCGAACGAATTTCTCTCGCTAAGGCGTTGGTGAAACGAGGCCAGCTCATCTTACTGTAATTGTAAGAATGCACTGCAACGTATTCCTCCAACTCCACGCGTTCGTTCGGAATCTGAATTACAGCAGCCAGTTCGCAGTGATCACTGTCGTACTCGATTGTCTGTAAACAGTTTCGAGGGTGATTACCCACTTTGTCTGTAATTAAATTAAAAAGATGATTACCTCTGAGATTATTATTGTTTGGTTTCCCCAATCTTCATGTTTTGCGTTCAAATCACCGGCCATAATATAGTAGTTTTCTTCCAAGCTCAGTTTTAGTGTTCTAAAAAGAATCTCGAGCTCTGAGTCAAAAGTAATAGCCTGCGGAGCTTCAGCCGCATAGGCCGCAATCACATACATCCGCTTCCCTTGAGTGAGAGAGATGCATATGACGCAAACCTCTAGCCTCTGGAGCTTTCGAAGATCATTGGTGTACATGACTTTATAATTGATACCTTTTCGTATGAAGATGGCGACACCGCCTCCTCGAGTAGAGTCGGGTCGATCTCTTCTTACGATATTGTAATTTTTATGAGTCAATTTATGTTTCAGGTTTAGCTTGGTTTCGCTAGCCAAAAACACATCTGGACTGAGATCTTTCAACAATTGGAACAAATTAGCTCTACGTTCAATCCTAATCAGTGAATTTACATACACAGCCAGGATTTTTAAGCGCGTCTCCGGCAGCGCGCCCATTATGGTCTATGTTGCACTAGGCCAGGCAACAAAGAGTAGAGATGGTCTACCCTTTGGCCTTGCTTTGCAGTCTTGCTAGCTGGCCTTGAATGCTCAGTAACAAAGCTACAATGTCGGCCTGCACCTCTGGCGCCTTAGGCACGGGGGCCTTTGGGGCAACCGTTGGTGGGGCCTGTCTCGTAATCCTATCTCTTGACGCCATTTGGACGTAAGAAAAGTTAGGAACCACGAATTTTGTTGTTGGAGCCTGTCGAACTTCGGCTTTTTGACTGGCCTGTTGTTGTTTTATTTGCTGAACCTTAGGGCAGCCCCTATAATTAGCGGGGTGCCCCTCGTTTCCGCAGATGACACACTTGAGCTTTGTTAAATCTTCAACCCGCTCAATTCCTAACTGACATTCCCCCCTCATGTGGGTTTCTGCGCACTTGACACAGGCATCCGCATATCGCAGTTGGCTGCAACATGGCCGAACCTCTGACAACGCATGCACTGAAGCATGTCGTTATGTCTTTTTAGTGTTTCCCAACGTACATCCTGGAAGTCGAGGCGGGAAATACTCCTCAGACTTTCAACCTTGCTCTGGGGCGATAATGTTACGAGGAACATTGGCAATCCGTAACCCCCTCGTCTTGACTTCACCGTGGTGAAAGGCTTGACCCCGATAAACTCGAGATCGTCGCTGGCTTTCTGACGGAGCTCATCTAAGAGCGCCTCCGGTTCCGTGCAGGAACTTATGCCCTTCAAGAGGACCGTTTTCATTTTTTCGCTTTTAGGTGTGAAGCTGAAGAACTCAGCTGTAACCTCTCTCAATAGCTCTTTCGCTGTTTTATATTCGGCCAGTGAGAAGCACTGTACCGAGTAACGCTTTTCTTTATCATTAATAATTTTAATGAGAAAGTGGCCGTTTGTGGCCCGCTTGCATACCTGTTTAATGTCCTTTAGGTCGATTTTAAAGGTCCTAATTGGTGGCACCTTCTCATTTTTAGGCTGTGGCTGTTTCTGGTGTTGCTGTTCTGGCTGCTGCTGTTGCTGTTTTTCCTGTTGCTGCTTCTGTTGTTGTCTTGCTGCTGCTGACGTTGTTGGGCCCTCAGTATATGGGCCTGCTTCTGATGACACTTTTTGAGCGCCTTGCTCCGCTCCTGTCGTTTTTCTTGCAGGCATTAGCTGCTGTTGTTTTTGTGCTTGTTGCTGCTGTGGTTGTTGTTGTTGTTTTTTTGCAACCTGAACCGCCTGATGGTTCGTTGCTTGGGCTTGCTGCTGCTGTTGTTGTTGCTTTTGTTGCTGCCTCTCTGCTGCTTTCTTTGCTTGCAGCTGTCTTTGGGCCTGCTTCTCTTCTGCCTCCTTTTGACGGAGCGCTTCCATCCTCTTTCTTATTTGGCTGAGAAGGGGCTGCATTTCCTCCTTCAGCTTGTCCAGATGTTGCTGGTATTTGTCTACCTCAGCTTTCTTTGCCTGGAGGGCCTTCTCCAGCTCGCTTACAAGAATTTCTCTTGCGGGTTTTGTTCCCCCTCCAACTCCCTGTCGGTAGACGGCTCTGGCTCCGAGAGTAGTGCAAATTTATTTGTACCTGGGGACCTGTAGAGCCCCTCTCCTTCCTCAGACATGTACTCGGTTCCAGCCGAGTCACTGTATTCGTCAGTGTCCCCGATCTGTACCTTGCTGGCTGTCGATGTTGTTGCTGCCCGCTCTTTGTCTCCCACCCCAGCTGGCAGCTTACCTGGGGTGGGTCTCCGTACATTCTTCGTCTGCTTGATTGCAGTTGCAGTAGTGCTTGGATGTACCGCTGCTGACGACACAACAGCAATCCGACTTTGCGGAAGAATCTTTCGATCCCCCCGCCCTTCTCTCCTTCTCCATCAGCTTTTTTCCCAATAAATAATTCCACTCACTTCGTTATTGTGAAAAAAAGCTTCAACAATTTTGTTCTGCTCCGTCTGGGATTTGAACCCACGACCCATAGATCCACCAGCCGACGCCACTACATCTAGGCTAAGAACTAAGAACTTTACTGATAACTTTTTATTTCTTACACTTTTAAATAATACTTGGCACACTGATAAGTCTTTCCTGAGTGAAAGTCAAAGATCGACTGACCGGGAAGCGATGCTTTCATCAAAGCCACGGCCGTTGACTTATTGATTTAAAACCCCTAATACTCAGAAGGAAAATATAATTCTGCTCTTTTCGCTTTTGATATCAATTCAAATATTAACTGTTCGATGCTAGTTTCAATGTACTATATTTATGCACCTTCTCGTTTCTTGCTACCTAGAGATTGAAATTTAGTAATGTTCCCTGTCATAGTACAAGTTATGCAAAACATAATCCAATTACTAGTTCTTGTATTACTTCAAATTATTTTGATCTTTTCATTGATTTTAATATAAGTAGTATAAATATTAAAAGAGATATATTGAATTAATTACAGAAATTATTATTTTAATACTTTGTAAATATGTTTAAATTTTATGTATGTAGTCTTTATAAAGTTATGTGACTTGATTGACAAAATAAAATAACAATTTTTAATATATATATTTTTTTTTTCTAGAAAACTGTTCGACAGATTTTTTAAGAACAAAATTCAAAAAAATTCATTTATGTAGTTAAAGCTAGGTAATGTTTGAAAAAAAATATTCCGAAAAGTGGTTATTATTTTTTTCTTGTTTCTGATTTTCTCAAGAACGATACAACCAATTTTGATAATTTTTTTATAGTTTAGCTCTCTAAAAGTTTGGATAGTATTGTGTATTCAAAATTTTCAGATTTTTTTTCTTGGATTTAAAATTCTTTTTTCCAAACTCAATATTTCAAAAACCTAATGCTCGCCTTTTCTTAAATTGACAGTTAAAAGTTTTGTAATACAGTCTACAAGATGTAAGAAAAAAATACTCTTTTACCTAAAGATAAGAAAGGTTAAGTGGTTTTTGAATATTGTTTTTTTTCTCGAAAACTTTTTATTAAACTCTTTAAGATTGTTTATATACAATGTTGAAAGCATCGCTACCTTCACCACCCTCAATTGTTTGAATTGTTTGCATTCTCCTCCGCATCGACAACGGCATTTTTTTTTATTTTCGGCTACAAGGTAATGTAAGTCTGCATCAACTTCAACTGTGTGCAATGAGCGGGCCCCTCTTGGTTCTCACCTGCAGAAACACCACAACCATAACCAAGAGTCACAAAAGAAGAAGGGAGATTAAAGCGCACGGAAGTGCACAGCCAGCCAAGTACACCCTTTTTACAGGAACAAACTCAGGCGATTTTTGACCCCTCCCTATCTTCAGTATCAATGAAGTCAGAAAATTAAAATTCCGAATATTTGCTAAGTTAGGCACAGGCACCTCAACAAATTTAAATTTTCTAGCAAAAGCGGCTCTAGCCAACGGAGTCCGGAACAAAATTGTTTCCGACTTCTGGACATTTATTTTCAGTTTCCAGTCATCGCAATATCGCTGAATCTTCTCAAAGTCACGCTGCAAGAGAATTCTAATAAGCTCAACCTTTCGGACCGTTCTGTACGCAATTAGATCGTCGGCATACGCTATTGATTACGGAAGACTACCTATCAGATCGCTGGTGTAAATGCTGAAGAGAATTGGCGAATTAACCGCTCCCTGTTGTAGACCATTTTTGATATCGAAGGTTGTGGTAGACGTTATATTGCCACTTTTGACAACAAACTTTCTACCGTTAAGCATATCATAAAGCATGTACATCAATGGTTTACTAATGCCAAGTCTGTTCAGTTTCAGATAAAGACCCTCTAACCATATGGTGTCGAAGGCCTTCTCTGAATCCACCAAAACAGCACCCGTGCATTGTTGTTTTGACTTATTCCATTGGATATCAGAAACGAGCTTAGCCGCGGCATGAATTGTGTCATGTCCCGCCTTGAACCCGAACTGGTTATCCGGAATTATTGTGTTGTCCGCAGCCCACTTAATCAAAGCCCTATTAATGATCTTTTCGAAAACCTTGCTGATGCTCGGAAGAAGACTTATCGACCGAAGATTGGACGGATTGGAGTTGTCCTTTCCCTTTTTCGGGAGAGGATGTACCACCGCTGTCTTGCAATGCACTGGATAATATGCATTATTCAGCGCATTGTTAAAGAGTGTGGCATAAATGTCAATTGCCTCATTCGGATAATGTCTTACGAGTAGTACAACGTTAGATATACCATCAACACCCGCTGACTTCTTATTCTTAATAGAACTGAAGATGAGCTGCAGATCCATCTTCGTCACTAACAAGGGACTTGTCCCTATTAGCTCGGCGATTGTGGCATTTGCCAAAAGATCGTCATTGAACCTCAAGAAACCAGGGTTCTCAGATCGCCATTGCGTTATTTCATTTCGAAGATAGAAGTGATGCAGTAGTGCTCTGTTTTCCAGGTCGTGGTTCGGGCGAATGCAAGCATTCAACTTGTACACTAGCTGGAACGCAGCCCCCACTGCCTCCACCTTCTCCCTCTGATCCTCAACTATAAAGAAGTCATCGTCCAAGACGGCTTCCTCTGGATCAATTTTCTCTACTGTTCTCTGGAGTTTAAGACACTGAAGGTCATTTTGATTGTTTTTCCTAAATATCTTATTGATTTCAGGAAACATACTAGGGTCGCTGGAATTTACATTACGAATTCTGTTGTCCCAGAACCTGTTAATAGATAACCTGTAGTTATCCTTTATCAATATATTGATATTCTTTATTGACGACTTCAGTGTCCTAACCTCCAGGTCGTGTGGGTCTGTGAATCGTCTGTATAAGTTTTTAAGTCTTGTCAGTATACCACTCTTATGTCTATGTAGTGCGTCTATGGTCGCGTTTCTGTAGACGTCCATTTGGTCGCGTTCTTTGTACTTGGGTATTGTCCGTTCCATTGTTCGTTTAATCATTTCGTCCATCTGTTGTAGATGTTGGTCGATTTCTGTATTTGTAAGGTTTCTGTTATTTGGTGGGGCTATGTCACTCGAACGAATTTCTCTCGCTAAGGCGTTGGTGAAACGAGGCCAGCTCATCTTACTGTAATTGTAAGAATGCACTGCAACGTATTCCTCCAACTCCACGCGTTCGTTCGGAATCTGAATTACAGCAGCCAGTTCGCAGTGATCACTGTCGTACTCGATTGTCTGTAAACAGTTTCGAGGGTGATTACCCACTTTGTCTGTAATTAAATTAAAAAGATGATTACCTCTGAGATTATTTGTTTGGTTTCCCCAATCTTCATGTTTTGCGTTCAAATCACCGGCCATAATATAGTAGTTTTCTTCCAAGCTCAGTTTTAGTGTTCTAAAAAGAATCTCGAGCTCTGAGTCAAAAGTAATAGCCTGCGGAGCTTCAGCCGCATAGGCCGCAATCACATACATCCGCTTCCCTTGAGTGAGAGAGATGCATATGACGCAAACCTCTAGCCTCTGGAGCTTTCGAAGATCATTGGTGTACATGACTTTATAATTGATACCTTTTCGTATGAAGATGGCGACACCGCCTCCTCGAGTAGAGTCGGGTCGATCTCTTCTTACGATATTGTAATTTTTATGAGTCAATTTATGTTTCAGGTTTAGCTTGGTTTCGCTAGCCAAAAACACATCTGGACTGAGATCTTTCAACAATTGGAACAAATTAGCTCTACGTTCAATCCTAATCAGTGAATTTACATACACAGCCAGGATTTTTAAGCGCGTCTCCGGCAGCGCGCCCATTATGGTCTATGTTGCACTAGGCCAGGCAACAAAGAGTAGAGATGGTCTACCCTTTGGCCTTGCTTTGCAGTCTTGCTAGCTGGCCTTGAATGCTCAGTAACAAAGCTACAATGTCGGCCTGCACCTCTGGCGCCTTAGGCACGGGGGCCTTTGGGGCAACCGTTGGTGGGGCCTGTCTCGTAATCCTATCTCTTGACGCCATTTGGACGTAAGAAAAGTTAGGAACCACGAATTTTGTTGTTGGAGCCTGTCGAACTTCGGCTTTTTGACTGGCCTGTTGTTGTTTTATTTGCTGAACCTTAGGGCAGCCCCTATAATTAGCGGGGTGCCCCTCGTTTCCGCAGATGACACACTTGAGCTTTGTTAAATCTTCAACCCGCTCAATTCCTAACTGACATTCCCCCCTCATGTGGGTTTCTGCGCACTTGACACAGGCATCCGCATATCGCAGTTGGCTGCAACATGGCCGAACCTCTGACAACGCATGCACTGAAGCATGTCGTTATGTCTTTTTAGTGTTTCCCAACGTACATCCTGGAAGTCGAGGCGGGAAATACTCCTCAGACTTTCAACCTTGCTCTGGGGCGATAATGTTACGAGGAACATTGGCAATCCGTAACCCCCTCGTCTTGACTTCACCGTGGTGAAAGGCTTGACCCCGATAAACTCGAGATCGTCGCTGGCTTTCTGACGGAGCTCATCTAAGAGCGCCTCCGGTTCCGTGCAGGAACTTATGCCCTTCAAGAGGACCGTTTTCATTTTTTCGCTTTTAGGTGTGAAGCTGAAGAACTCAGCTGTAACCTCTCTCAATAGCTCTTTCGCTGTTTTATATTCGGCCAGTGAGAAGCACTGTACCGAGTAACGCTTTTCTTTATCATTAATAATTTTAATGAGAAAGTGGCCGTTTGTGGCCCGCTTGCATACCTGTTTAATGTCCTTTAGGTCGATTTTAAAGGTCCTAATTGGTGGCACCTTCTCATTTTTAGGCTGTGGCTGTTTCTGGTGTTGCTGTTCTGGCTGCTGCTGTTGCTGTTTTTCCTGTTGCTGCTTCTGTTGTTGTCTTGCTGCTGCTGACGTTGTTGGGCCCTCAGTATATGGGCCTGCTTCTGATGACACTTTTTGAGCGCCTTGCTCCGCTCCTGTCGTTTTTCTTGCAGGCATTAGCTGCTGTTGTTTTTGTGCTTGTTGCTGCTGTGGTTGTTGTTGTTGTTTTTTTGCAACCTGAACCGCCTGATGGTTCGTTGCTTGGGCTTGCTGCTGCTGTTGTTGTTGCTTTTGTTGCTGCCTCTCTGCTGCTTTCTTTGCTTGCAGCTGTCTTTGGGCCTGCTTCTCTTCTGCCTCCTTTTGACGGAGCGCTTCCATCCTCTTTCTTATTTGGCTGAGAAGGGGCTGCATTTCCTCCTTCAGCTTGTCCAGATGTTGCTGGTATTTGTCTACCTCAGCTTTCTTTGCCTGGAGGGCCTTCTCCAGCTCGCTTACAAGAATTTCTTCTTGGGGGTTTTGTTCCCCCTCCAACTCCCTGTCGGTAGACGGCTCTGGCTCCGAGAGTAGTGCAAATTTATTTGTACCTGGGGACCTGTAGAGCCCCTCTCCTTCCTCAGACATGTACTCGGTTCCAGCCGAGTCACTGTATTCCCCAGTGTCCCCGATCTGTATCTTGCTGGCTGTCGATGTTGTTGCTGCCCGCTCTTTGTCTCCCACCCCAGCTGGCAGCTTACCTGGGGTGGGTCTCCGTACATTCTTCGTCTGCTTGATTGCAGTTGCAGTAGTGCTTGGATGTACCGCTGCTGACGACACAACAGCAATCCGACTTTGCGGAAGAATCTTTCGATCCCCCCGCCCTTCTCTCCTTCTCCATCAGCTTTTTTTCCCAATAAATAATTCCACTCACTTCGTTATTGTGAAAAAAAGCTTCAACAATTTTGTTCTGCTCCGTCTGGGATTTGAACCCACGACCCTTAGATCCACCAGCCGACGCCACTACATCTAGGCTAAGAACTAAGAACTTTACTGATAACTTTTTATTTCTTACACTTTTAAATAATACTTGGCACACTGATAAGTCTTTCCTGAGTGAAAGTCAAAGATCGACTGACCGGGAAGCGATGCTTTCATCAAAGCCACGGCCGTTGACTTATTGATTTAAAACCCCTAATACTCAGAAGGAAAATATAATTCTGCTCTTTTCGCTTTTGATATCAATTCAAATATTAACTGTTCGATGCTAGTTTCAATGTACTATATTTATGCACCTTCTCGTTTCTTGCTACCTAGAGATTGAAATTTAGTAATGTTCCCTGTCATAGTACAAGTTATGCAAAACATAATCCAATTACTAGTTCTTGTATTACTTCAAATTATTTTGATCTTTTCAGTGATTTTAATATAAGTAGTATAAATATTAAAAGAGATATATTGAATTAATTACAGAAATTATTATTTTAATACTTTGTAAATATGTTTAAATTTTATGTATGTAGTCTTTATAAAGTTATGTGACTTGATTGACAAAATAAAATAACAGTACGTGCCATACAAATTTTTAATATATGTATTTTTTTTTTCTAGAAAACTGTTCGACAGATTTTTTAAGAACAAAATTCAAAAAAATTCATTTATGTAGTTAAAGCTAGGTAATGTTTGAAAAAAAATATTCCGAAAAGTGGTTATTATTTTTTTCTTGTTTCTGATTTTCTCAAGAACGATACAACCAATTTTGATAATTTTTTTATAGTTTAGCTCTCTAAAAGTTTGGATAGTATTGTGTATTCAAAATTTTCAGATTTTTTTTTCTTGGATTTAAAATTCTTTTTTCCAAACTCAATATTTCAAAAACCTAATGCTCGCCTTTTCTTAAATTGACAGTTAAAAGTTTTGTAATACAGTCTACAAGATGTAAGAAAAAAATACTCTTTTACCTAAAGATAAGAAAGGTTAAGTGGTTTTTGAATATTGTTTTTTTTCTCGAAAACTTTTTATTAAACTCTTTAAGATTGTTTATATACAATGTTGAAAGCATCGCTACCTTCACCACCCTCAATTGTTTGAATTGTTTGCATTCTCCTCCGCATCGACAACGGCATTTTTTTTTATTTTCGGCTACAAGGTAATGTAAGTCTGCATCAACTTCAACTGTGTGCAATGAGCGGGCCCCTCTTGGTTCTCACCTGCAGAAACACCACAACCATAACCAAGAGTCACAAAAGAAGAAGGGAGATTAAAGCGCACGGAAGTGCACAGCCAGCCAAGTACACCCTTTTTACAGGAACAAACTCAGGCGATTTTTGACCCCTCCCTATCTTCAGTATCAATGAAGTCAGAAAATTAAAATTCCGAATATTTGCTAAGTTAGGCACAGGCACCTCAACAAATTTAAATTTTCTAGCAAAAGCGGCTCTAGCCAACGGAGTCCGGAACAAAATTGTTTCCGACTTCTGGACATTTATTTTCAGTTTCCAGTCATCGCAATATCGCTGAATCTTCTCAAAGTCACGCTGCAAGAGAATTCTAATAACCTCAACCTTTCGGACCGTTCTGTACGCAATTAGATCGTCGGCATACGCTATTGATTACGGAAGACTACCTATCAGATCGCTGGTGTAAATGCTGAAGAGAATTGGCGAATTAACCGCTCCTTGTTGTAGACCATTTTTGATATCGAAGGTTGTGGTAGACGTTATATTGCCACTTTTGACAACAAACTTTCTACCGTTAAGCATATCATAAAGCATGTACATCAATGGTTTACTAATGCCAAGTCTGTTCAGTTTCAGATAAAGACCCTCTAACCATATGGTGTCGAAGGCCTTCTCTGAATCCACCAAAACAGCACCCGTGCATTGTTGTTTTGACTTATTCCATTGGATATCAGAAACGAGCTTAGCCGCGGCATGAATTGTGTCATGTCCCGCCTTGAACCCGAACTGGTTATCCGGAATTATTGTGTTGTCCGCAGCCCACTTAATCAAAGCCCTATTAATGATCTTTTCGAAAACCTTGCTGATGCTCGGAAGAAGACTTATCGACCGAAGATTGGACGGATTGGAGTTGTCCTTTCCCTTTTTCGGAAGAGGATGTACCACCGCTGTCTTGCAATGCACTGGATAATATGCATTATTCAGCGCATTGTTAAAGAGTGTGGCATAAATGTCAATTGCCTCATTCGGTAAATGTCTTACGAGTAGTACAACGTTAGATATACCATCAACACCCGCTGACTTCTTATTCTTAATAGAACTGAAGATGAGCTGCAGATCCATCTTCGTCACTAACAAGGGACTTGTCCCTATTAGCTCGGCGATTGTGGCATTTGCCAAAAGATCGTCATTGAACCTCAAGAAACCAGGGTTCTCAGATCGCCATTGCGTTATTTCATTTCGAAGATAGAAGTGATGCAGTAGTGCTCTGTTTTCCAGGTCGTGGTTCGGGCGAATGCAAGCATTCAACTTGTACACTAGCTGGAACGCAGCCCCCACTGCCTCCACCTTCTCCCTCTGATCCTCAACTATAAAGAAGTCATCGTCCAAGACGGCTTCCTCTGGATCAATTTTCTCTACTGTTCTCTGGAGTTTAAGACACTGAAGGTCATTTTGATTGTTTTTCCTAAATATCTTATTGATTTCAGGAAACATACTAGGGTCGCTGGAATTTACATTACGAATTCTGTTGTCCCAGAACCTGTTAATAGATAACCTGTAGTTATCCTTTATCAATATATTGATATTCTTTATTGACGACTTCAGTGTCCTAACCTCCAGGTCGTGTGGGTCTGTGAATCGTCTGTATAAGTTTTTAAGTCTTGTCAGTATACCACTCTTATGTCTATGTAGTGCGTCTATGGTCGCGTTTCTGTAGACGTCCATTTGGTCGCGTTCTTTGTACTTGGGTATTGTCCGTTCCATTGTTCGTTTAATCGTTTCGTCCATCTGTTGTAGATGTTGGTCGATTTCTGTATTTGTAAGGTTTCTGTTATTTGGTGGGGCTATGTCACTCGAACGAATTTCTCTCGCTAAGGCGTTGGTGAAACGAGGCCAGCTCATCTTACTGTAATTGTAAGAATGCACTGCAACGTATTCCTCCAACTCCACGCGTTCGTTCGGAATCTGAATTACAGCAGCCAGTTCGCAGTGAGCACTGTCGTACTCGATTGTCTGTAAACAGTTTCGAGGGTGATTACCCACTTTGTCTGTAATTAAATTAAAAAGATGATTACCTCTGAGATTATTTGTTTGGTTTCCCCAATCTTCATGTTTTGCGTTCAAATCACCGGCCATAATATAGTAGTTTTCTTCCAAGCTCAGTTTTAGTGTTCTAAAAAGAATCTCGAGCTCTGAGTCAAAAGTAATAGCCTGCGGGGCTTCAGCCGCATAGGCCGCAATCACATACATCCGCTTCCCTTGAGTGAGAGAGATGCATATGACGCAAACCTCTAGCCTCTGGAGCTTTCGAAGATCATTGTTGTACATGACTTTATAATTGATACCTTTTCGTATGAAGATGGCGACACCGCCTCCTCGAGTAGAGTCGGGTCGATCTCTTCTTACGATATTGTAATTTTTATGAGTCAATTTATGTTTCAGGTTTAGCTTGGTTTCGCTAGCCAAAAACACATCTGGACTGAGATCTTTCAACAATTGGAACAAATTAGCTCTACGTTCAATCCTAATCAGTGAATTTACATACACAGCCAGGATTTTTAAGCGCGTCTCCGGCAGCGCGCCAATTATGGTCTATGTTGCACTAGGCCAGGCAACAAAGAGTAGAGATGGTCTACCCTTTGGTCTTGCTTTGCAGTCTTGCTAGCTGGCCTTGAATGCTCAGTAACAAAGCTACAATGTCGGCCTGCACCTCTGGCGCCTTAGGCACGGGGGCCTTTGGGGCAACCGTTGGTGGGGCCTGTCTCGTAATCCTATCTCTTGACGCCATTTGGACGTAAGAAAAGTTAGGAACCACGAATTTTGTTGTTGGAGCCTTCGAACTTCGGCTTTTTGACTGGCCTGTTGTTGTTTTATTTGCTGAACCTTAGGGCAGCCCCTATAATTAGCGGGGTGCCCCTCGTTTCCGCAGATGACACACTTGAGCTTTGTTAAATCTTCAACCCGCTCAATTCCTAACTGACATTCCCCCCTCATGTGGGTTTCTGCGCACTTGACACAGGCATCCGCATATCGCAGTTGGCTGCGACATGGCCGAACCTCTGACAACGCATGCACTGAAGCATGTCGTTATGTCTTTTTAGTGTTTCCCAACGTACATCCTGGAAGTCGAGGCGGGAAATACTCCTCAGACTTTCAACCTTGCTCTGGGGCGATAATGTTACGAGGAACATTGGCAATCCGTAACCCCCTCGTCTTGACTTCACCGTGGTGAAAGGCTTGACCCCGATAAACTCGAGATCGTCGCTGGCTTTCTGACGGAGCTCATCTAAGAGCGCCTCCGGTTCCGTGCAGGAACTTATGCCCTTCAAGAGGACCGTTTTCATTTTTTCGCTTTTAGGTGTGAAGCTGAAGAACTCAGCTGTAACCTCTCTCAATAGCTCTTTCGCTGTTTTATATTCGGCCAGTGAGAAGCACTGTACCGAGTAACGCTTTTCTTTATCATTAATAATTTTAATGAGAAAGTGGCCGTTTGTGGCCCGCTTGCATACCTGTTTAATGTCCTTTAGGTCGATTTTAAAGGTCCTAATTGGTGGCACCTTCTCATTTTTAGGCTGTGGCTGTTTCTGGTGTTGCTGTTCTGGCTGCTGCTGTTGCTGTTTTTCCTGTTGCTGCTTCTGTTGTTGTCTTGCTGCTGCTGACGTTGTTGGGCCCTCAGTATATGGGCCTGCTTCTGATGACACTTTTTGAGCGCCTTGCTCCGCTCCTGTCGTTTTTCTTGCAGGCATTAGCTGCTGTTGTTTTTGTGCTTGTTGCTGCTGTGGTTGTTGTTGTTGTTTTTTTGCAACCTGAACCGCCTGATGGTTCGTTGCTTGGGCTTGCTGCTGCTGTTGTTGTTGCTTTTGTTGCTGCCTCTCTGCTGCTTTCTTTGCTTGCAGCTGTCTTTTGGCCTGCTTCTCTTCTGCCTCCTTTTGACGGAGCGCTTCCATCCTCTTTCTTATTTGGCTGAGAAGGGGCTGCATTTCCTCCTTCAGCTTGTCCAGATGTTGCTGGTATTTGTCTACCTCAGCTTTCTTTGCCTGGAGGGCCTTCTCCAGCTCGCTTACAAGAATTTCTTCTTGGGGGTTTTGTTCCCCCTCCAACTCCCTGTCGGTAGACGGCTCTGGCTCCGAGAGTAGTGCAAATGTATTTGTACCTGGGGACCTGTAGAGCCCCTCTCCTTCCTCAGACATGTACTCGGTTCCAGCCGAGTCACTGTATTCGTCAGTGTCCCCGATCTGTACCTTGCTGGCTGTCGATGTTGTTGCTGCCCGCTCTTTGTCTCCCACCCCAGCTGGCAGCTTACCTGGGGTGGGTCTCCGTACATTCTTCGTCTGCTTGATTGCAGTTGCAGTAGTGCTTGGATGTACCGCTGCTGACGACACAACAGCAATCCGACTTTGCGGAAGAATCTTTCGATCCCCCCGCCCTTCTCTCCTTCTCCATCAGCTTTTTTTCCCAATAAATAATTCCACTCACTTCGTTATTGTGAAAAAAAGCTTCAACAATTTTGTTCTGCTCCGTCTGGGATTTGAACCCACGACCCTTAGATCCACCAGCCGACGCCACTACATCTAGGCTAAGAACTAAGAACTTTACTGATAACTTTTTATTTCTTACACTTTTAAATAATACTTGGCACACTGATAAGTCTTTCCTGAGTGAAAGTCAAAGATCGACTGACCGGGAAGCGATGCTTTCATCAAAGCCACGGCCGTTGACTTATTGATTTAAAACCCCTAATACTCAGAAGGAAAATATAATTCTGTTCTTTTCGCTTTTGATATCAATTCAAATATTAACTGTTCGATGCTAGTTTCAATGCACTATATTTATGCACCTTCTCGTTTCTTGCTACCTAGAGATTGAAATTTAGTAATGTTCCCTGTCATAGTACAAGTTATGCAAAACATAATCCAATTACTAGTTCTTGTATTACTTCAAATTATTTTGATCTTTTCAGTGATTTTAATATAAGTAGTATAAATATTAAAAGAGATATATTGAATTAATTACAGAAATTATTATTTTAATACTTTGTAAATATGTTTAAATTTTATGTATGTAGTCTTTATAAAGTTATGTGACTTGATTGACAAAATAAAATAACAGTACGTGCCATACAAATTTTTAATATATGTATTTTTTTTTCTAGAAAACTGTTCGACAGATTTTTTAAGAACAAAATTCAAAAAAATTCATTTATGTAGTTAAAGCTAGGTAATGTTTGAAAAAAAATATTCCGAAAAGTGGTTATTATTTTTTTCTTGTTTCTGATTTTCTCAAGAACGATACAACCAATTTTGATAATTTTTTTATAGTTTAGCTCTCTAAAAGTTTGGATAGTATTGTGTATTCAAAATTTTCAGATTTTTTTTTCTTGGATTTAAAATTCTTTTTTCCAAACTCAATATTTCAAAAACCTAATGCTCGCCTTTTCTTAAAATTGACAGTTAAAAGTTTTGTAATACAGTCTACAAGATGTAAGAAAAAAATACTCTTTTACCTAAAGATAAGAAAGGTTAAGTGGTTTTTGAATATTGTTTTTTTTCTCGAAAACTTTTTATTAAACTCTTTAAGATTGTTTATATACAATGTTGAAAGCATCGCTACCTTCACCACCCTCAATTGTTTGAATTGTTTGCATTCTCCTCCGCATCGACAACGGCATTTTTTTTTATTTTCGGCTACAAGGTAATGTAAGTCTGCATCAACTTCAACTGTGTGCAATGAGCGGGCCCCTCTTGGCTCTCACCTGCAGAAACACCACAACCATAACCAAGAGTCACAAAAGAAGAAGGGAGATTAAAGCGCACGGAAGTGCACAGCCAGCCAAGTACACCCTTTTTACAGGAACAAACTCAGGCGATTTTTGACCCCTCCCTATCTTCAGTATCAATGAAGTCAGAAAATTAAAATTCCGAATATTTGCTAAGTTAGGCACAGGCACCTCAACAAATTTAAATTTTCTAGCAAAAGCGGTTCCTGAGATATAAGGCCTCAAAAATCACAAAAACCATAACTGACTGACTGACTGACAGATCATCAAAACTATGGAGCACTTTCCGACATCCTAGAATCTTGTAATTTTGCACAACGATAGGTCTTATCATGCAAGCACAGGAATAAATCCTAAATTTGAGATTTTCCATTCGGGGGGCGTGGTATCCGCCCACTTTCTCCGAATTGGTGTTGGTTGAATGGAGCACTTCCGACTGCTGTAAAACGATGAAATTTGGTAAAGCGGTAGGGCTTAAATTGCATACAAAGAAAAAAATATAAAATTTGAGGTTTTCCATTCAGGGGCGTGGTATTCACCCACTTCCTCAGAACTGATGTAAATTATATGGCACCCTTCCGATTGCAGTAGAACAATAATGAATTTGGTAAAACGGTAGGGCTCAAATTGCATATAAAGGGCAAAAAATAAAAATTGAGGTTTTCCATTCAAGGGGCGTGGTATCCTCCCACTTTATGAGAAAATGTTTAATTTATATGGAATACTTCCGATTTCTGTAGCGGTATAGTCTAATGTACATTCATAGCGAAAAATAGAAAATCTAAGAATTTTCATTCAAAATAGCTTTTTTGGCCTTTAGTCCACAAAAATTGGCGTTTTGTCCCGGCGATCTCACATGGACTCATCAGTTGACTATGAGGACCTTGTCAACACGCAATTTTTGTTAAATTTAGTTCATCTTACATCGATTTTTTGACCAAAATTCAATATGAACTATACCCAACCAAGATTAAAATTGTAATCATTGAAACAGCTACAATGTAATAGAGAAATTTTATTATTTTATTTTATTATTTAATTAATATTTTACTGACTAAAATTTGATGGGCTTAGTTGGAAAGTTTTTTTTATGCCCAATTCGAAAGGTTTTAAGTTGCTCGCCAGCAAGTTGAGAAGCAACAAGCATGATAACTGGTCTTGTAAAATTAATAAATTAATTATAATATTAATTTAAAGAGGAATTTGACTGCAGTATACATATGTTTGTACAAAACTTGCTTGCGAGTATTTGCCTGTGTGGCCTATCTATGGAATTTAACAAAAAAATAATTTGGAAAGTTCATCTACTTATAATTTATATTCGTATTCAAACAATCATTAACTTTCAATTTTGTCTTCTTTATTTTCAGTATGAATACTATACGGATCTAGCAAATACCGCTGGTATAAAGAACATTGATATTGTTATGGCAAAACTTCATGATGTCAGCAGTGGAAGGTTTTTAGATGATTTAGTCAATTTTAGAAACGACATTTTTAGACTTGTTGATCAAACTACTTTTATAAAAATTAACTAAACCCTACAAAAGGTTAAAAAATTATTTTAATTTCTGAGCGCTCACTTGAGTAAGCGAATCCTTCATTGTTTTACATCAAAACTGGTTTGATTTTACTAAGCGCTTTGACAAATTAAATAAAATCTCTATTTTCAATTTTTTTTATCAAAAAGAGGATGCATTTTTAATTTCTTAATTGGGTATGATTCATTTAAATGTAAAACTCAGTGAGGGATTTTTCTTTAATTCATAAGTCACTTACTTGCTCATGACTTATTTTGTTTTAATTCATAAGTCACTTAATAGGTTCTGAATTAATTTTTTTTTATTCATAAGTCACTAAGAAACTTATGATTTAAAGTTTTTTAATTCACAAGTCACCAACTGACTTATGACTCAAATTTTTTTAAATTCATAAGTCAATAACTAGCTGCTGAATTATATTTTTATTAATTCATAAGTCACCCACTAGCTTGTGAATTAAAGCCAAGCTTAAGCTAAAAAGTGACTTAAGCTTTTGCAACCCTGGTCGTGGGTGTGGTTCTTGGACCTTATACCCATTACAAAAAAAAAATGCCAGTTTAAACACTAAAGATGGTATTGAAGTACAAGTATTGTTGCCCTTGCCCTCCCTTCGATTCGCGTAGAATATGTTCATATAAATGAACGTACATACATATATTATATAAACTGAAAATATGCAATCACTTGAGGTATTAAAACTCACCCTTAAAATTCCTGTTGAAGTGGCCACTGCAATCTTGTATCGTTTACTCGTGGTACTCGTGAGATTACACTTATCAATAACTTTAATGCACTTTTAAATTCTTTATATAAATATGCATACCAATTACGCGAATTGATTTTCTTTAAATATACGCATACTGTTCCTCTTTTTATTTTTTTTTCTCGGTTCGCGTTTCTATATTTTTTTTATTATTTTTTTTTCTTTTTAAGCCAACAAACACTGGCAACCAACGAAACAAAAAAAAATCTTTAAATTAAAATTAAATTAATTATTAATCCAATTGATTAAATCGACTCAAAAGCCACAATAAAAAAAAAACAAAAAGAATGAATTGTTTTGTAAAAATAAAATAAAAATAAATTTCGACATCGATGATGGTTTGAACTAAGGATCTCTCAGATCTGCAACGCAATATGGTGAAAACCTTTTTTTTTTTTTTTTTAAATTCATTTTTATTTTCTTTAATTTTAAAACTATCTTAAAGCTAGAAAAAAAACTATAAAAATTAGCCTAATTATCCAACTACTTAAAACTAACTTACTGTCAATATTGCGGGTGCTCTAAGCTAAAATATATCTGAATTCTAATATATTTCGGCCTAAAAACTATTTTTCATTTAAGCTATACCTATCTTTTTTTTTTGCTTCTCGAGAAAATGTAAAAAAAAACTCGGATTCTGTAATTTTTTTTAATTTTTTATATAAAACCTAAAACTAAAGTAAACTAATTAAAACTATCTAAAACTAATTAACGCTACTTAAAATAAACTGAAACTACTTAAAACTAGAACAGCCACAGCAGCCAGTTTTTTTTTCGTACACAAATGTGTAAATTTTTTTTTTATGACACCCCGGCTGTCCCTATCTAAAAAGTACACTTAAACCTATGTAAGTCGGCCAAGACATACAAGTCCTCGTCAACTTTCCCTATCATTATAAGACAACCACCAAAACTGGTTCTCCTGTCACACCCCGTCCCTCCGGTCCCGATCGGAGTTCTGCGCTCTGCTCCATCTTGTGCGAAAAAGCCTTGTAGGGAAAGAACAACAATCAGAGTTGTATGAAATAGAACAAAAAAAGAAAATAAAAACATTTCATTAGGTAGATAGTAACCCTATTTTCCGGCATAGGATTAGGATAAAAGATTAAAAAAACTTTCTTATTGATGATGCTGAGAGCTAGCTGACCAGGAAAAAAAACAATTGAAATGGTCTAAAGTAAACCATGGCTCCAAGGGTGCTACTCACAGAGGAATGAGGGATGATTGATGGTGAGTGGCCAATGGCATCACAGATGCTTACTAAAATCAGCATATGTTTAAACAAAAACTGTGAACTGTGCTATCGGATGCTGTTGTTGAGAGAATTACAGTCCACGAAGACTTGAAGGTGCACTGCAGTTAACCATACGGGGCAGTAGCATTTAGGCGGTAGATAAGAGGACACGCGCCACGATTGTTCCAGAAGTTTCAAATAATTATAAATAGTTAAAAATAATTAAAGAATATAAAATATGTTACTTTGTATCGCGTCCGTTTTAACGTAAATTACATATTGCAAATACAAATTGCATAAACTGAAGCTAAACTGAAACATAGTAATTTAAATTTCAACTCTATTCAAAAAAAAATTAGTGCCCAGTAAGATTAATCTGCCAGATTCTTGCTCGGCGTTGGCGCGTACAATCCCAAAAAAAAAAACAAAAAAGAAGAAGAAATTTAATTTGATTTCGTGTTTCCTCATTACAATATTTAGTCTTCTAATCTGAGACTAGATTCTCCTAACCACCCAATTGCAAGTGACAAAGAAAAAACAGACAATCGTGAATTCGTCACCGCCTAATTCATCATCAACGATTACATGCTTATCAACGCCATTTTCCATCAACTCCAACTTCATAATCATCATCAACAGCTATTACATCAACAACTTTATCTTTCAATCCAACAAGATCATCATCAAGAAAAGAAAGACAAACAAAAAAATATGCTCAGTGCCCAGATTACCAAGTATTAATCAGTTATATCCCTTCCCTACTCCCTACTTATATATATATATATATATATATATTATTATATATTATATTATATTATATAATATTATAAATGTGAATGTAAGTTTGTTTGTTACGCTTTCACGCAAAAACTACCAAGCCAATAATCATGAAACTTTGTACACATATTCTTGGAGGTATTAGAAGTAACATAGGCTACTTTTTATTTTAAAAAAAAATATTTTTTACGAAAAATAAAAAAATTGTTTGTCAAAAAATCTCAAAATCTAGCTACTTCAGCGCCATCTAGCATTCCAATAATGAAGTTCCAATCCCGAATACTGTCATACCGTCGCACTGTATTACCGACGGTCATGTCAATATCCATTCCGATTGACTATAGTTTCAACTGTTTGAAATATTTGATCAAGCAAATTAATCCCTGGATCCCTTCGAGCTAGACGTTCTTGCAGTTTTGTTCCAGGTCCACAGTATTGACAATCAGGTAGATGTAGTTCGAGTGGTAGTTTGTTTATTAGAGTGTTTAATAAACCTTTCCCTTTCACAATGTTTCGCTGACTGTTTTAAATAATCAATCATTTTGTATGATCATCTTTACCTTGTAAGAGTTGGAAACGATATGACATTTTTGAATATAAACTTCGCATATAAAGGTAATTATTTAGTTTTTATCAATATGTTCATGTGTAAAATGAACAACAACCAACATCACAAAAAATAAACACAGTTAAAAATTTAATCAATAAAATTGATAATTTAAGTGACGAACGATTTCAGAAAGAAAATATTAAAATCATAAGAAACATTTTACACATGAACAATTACCCAACACACATAACAAATAACTTAATAAAAACTATTATAGAAAAAGAAAAACCAGAAACCAAAACAACAAAAAAATGACAGATGGTAACACCAAATATTGCAGTTTGCAATATACTATACCTAATTTAACTGCCAGTAAAAGACTACAAAGAACTATTAACAACAACAAGGTAACTTATGCATACAAATCAATTAGAACACTGAGAATCCTTTTTACTAACAAAAGAACACCGATCGAAAAGGAACAACAACACAATGTCATATACCAGATTGGATGCAATGGAAAAGAGGGGGAGAGTTGCGATCGAATATACATTGGGACGACAAAAAGACAATTGGGAAAGAGAATTTCTGAACATAGAGCAGACGTAAGGAAAGGAAAGGAGACAACATGGTTATCACAACACATGATTGAAAGTAGACACGCACCAGATTTTGACAACACCATAATACTTGACAAAGAAAAGAGAACAAACGCAAGGTACACACTTGAAAGCTTACGAATACAACAAAACCTTTCAAGAACAATGAACACAATGGAAGACAGAGACAACGAAATAGTGAGCTATGCTTTAGCAATAAAAAAACCCACCCTCAATTTGTTATAACAATCAGCTGTGATAATACTGTGACATTTTTTCTGTTTGTTTTTAGATAAAATTTGTTATTTTCTTGTTTTTTTCTTCTTTTTTTTAAAAAAAGTCTTTTTTTTATAAAATTGTTCTCTAAGTTTAAAAAATTTGTATGTCGTTTTTATAATGTATTATGGTCAATAGAGCAGAACATTTTGTAAGTTGTTCATCATACCATTACATACATAGTTATATACAAAAAATAGTAAATTAAATGTAATAGTTTTTATATATAAAAAATAAATATTTGTTTTTAAAGACATTCCCCTGAAGAAGTCGAGAAACACCGACGAAACGTTGGGAAAAGATGAAATAATTTTTGTTATATTTGCATCGAACTTTTCTTCGGACGACCTTATAAATTTAGCAAAACTTTTACTTACAAAAAAAAAAACTTAATAAATCAAGAGAGGAACCTGAAGAGAAAATTGAAAATGGGATTGTTTTTAGAAAAGAATATAGGAGAAATAAAATAACTTCTAGATTTTCAAAACATTTAGTAGAAAAAGACAATAAAATAACGATTTTAACAAAAGATAAAAAGAAAATTCATATATGTAAGCGCAGAAGAAAATGCAAGAAATCTTAAATTACTAACACTTTCTTTCTTTCCATGTTGCTAACTTCATTACAGATTACCATGCGCAAACACACAAATAATAGAAACTTTCACCATACGTAAAAACCACAGCTTATTAACACTCCGACTAGGGCCCTCAAGACACATAACAAATTACCAAAATTTAATACACATAATAAATTTAGAGGACTTAAAAAAAAACATTGAAGAAATTAGTAAATCTCTTGCATTCTTTGAAAAAAATTTAAAATTTATTACAGGAAACATGGATGCACAAGATGCATTCAATATCAACAAACAAATACTTAACATACAGACTAACACGATAGAAGCTTACTTTAAAACTTCAGCTAACTCAATTAAAAGATAACACGACTCACTAACAGAAACACAATACCTTAATCAACTTAATTTCAATATCGAGCTCGAGCTACTCAATAACCATCTATCCAATATAGCAGAAGCATTAATCCTAAGTAAACTCGATATAATACCAAATATTATACTTACCTACGATGAACTGTCAAATATTAAAATTAAGATGCAAAAGCAAAACATAAGCAACATTGCTTTTGAACAAATATACGAATTTCTAAAATTACAAGCATTTTACAATGACTCAAAAATTATATTCAATATACAAATACCCATTTCACACTTCAGTTGTGCGTCCAGCACTCACATACGGTTCACAATGTTGGACAATGTACAAAAAGTATGAGAGTAAGCTAACGGCAGCTGAGATGAAGATGCTTCGTATGACAGCAGGAGTTACAAAGCTTGATCGAATTAGAAGTACGAAGATCCGAGGAAGCCTTCATGTTAAGAATACCATTTCCCAAAAAATTGAACACGACCGACTCAGTTGGTATTGCCATGTTCAAAGGAGAGATCCTGAGAACCCCGTCAAAAAGGCAATATCATACAACGTTCCAATTCGGAATAAAAAGAAAGGTAGGCCTAAACACTCCTGGTACAAACAAATGCAAAAACACCAGCATTCAGTTGGACTCAGAAATGGAACAATACAAAACCGGGAGGCTTGCCGCCGATTTCTGAGGTCAACCCGGCGAACCCCACAGGCGGATCACTAGTGTGAAGCAGATACGTGGGAGAGTTATGATCCCCTCGACATCGAGATCATAACAGCGCCGAAACAAAGGAAGAAGAAGAAGAAGAAGAAGAAGAAGAAGATACAAATACCCATTTTATTAGAAAAAAATTATCATAGTAGCATGTAATACCTTTACCAGTGAACAACACTAAACTCATTAAAACACATCCTTTGATTAATCATAACGAAAAACACATACAACATTTCAAAACTGCTTGCTCCCAAATAGAAGGACAATACTACTGCTCGAACCCAATTTGGAATAAGATGCTGAAGAGTCGCAATGCATTTTTTTTTTTTATTCTTTTATAATCTACCCGCGCTTAAGGGATTATGATAACCCTTTAAATGTTTCAACACAGAGCGGGCGTGAAGTTAATGAAGAGGAAGAAGGATAGGAAAGATGTGTGGCACGAAGTTCTGAGACTGTTGGTGGTTGTCTCAGATATTTTTGTCTCCAGGGATGGCGGCTGAGCTAAAGCGGACAAATGCCGTGTCTTATTTCTATGTCGCTTATAATTCACATTATTTTTATTCGTGTTCATCCTTGGTGGGCATACTAGTTTAACTCAATTACATGTTGTTAGTGTTATGCCTGAACAACATGTAATGAGTAAACTAGCAACCCAATGATGACAATTTTTAGAAGGTTTTAATGGAATTAAAACGACATAGACGATGGCAGGGATCGAACCTGTGATCATGAGGTTGACACAGGCGAGCACACAACCATCGTGCCACGGCCACCTTCAAAAGGAAAGCTAATGAAAAATGCAGAAGCTCACTGTTCAAGTGTTCACTTGAAAACGTGGGCCATATCAAATCAATCTCCCAACCGCAACCAAATTTTATTCTATTTATAAACATTCAAAAACTAACAATTAACTCTACCTGCAGCTCCAAAAATGTGCCCATAGAAGGCTATAGAAGGCTCTTCACTGGTACACTACAAGGAATGTAACGTCGAAGTGAATGTGAATGGTATCACTTACCGAGATGATCTAAGTAAAATACCTACTGGGACTCAGTACACATCCCTCCACCACCAAGTAGCTACATCCACTCTAATGTTACCACAGAAGTTTTGAGCCTTAAAAGACTACAAGATTATAATTTTGACATCGAAGCCAAACTCTATGAGATAAAAACAACAACAAAGAAACTTAGCTACGCAACGCCATTCATAATCCTATCATCAGAAGAAGGACTTCTCCAAACTCAATGCTACATCTTCCAGCAGCTCCTGTCCAAGTAACGTCACTTTAGCCACTAGGATCTTCTACAACGTCACTCTGGCCATCGCTGTGCACTAAGGGGGGAGGAGTTACATCCGCAACCTAGCTTCCCCTTTCCCACTTCCGGTCAACACTCACTTAACACCCGTGCAATGAACTAGATGTCATCGACCTCATTTTACCTCAAATTCCATCAACATTCAATTCCTGAAAATGCAATCGTGTGAACTCCACGATTGAGTAAATTTATTTTGTCAATTTAACATTTTTTAAAAATTAACTTTATTTGTTAGCTTGCCATGTTCTTCTAAGAAATATATTTTGTTATTAGTAAGCTAAGCATTACTGTAAATCTTCATTTCACTTGTAAAATTTATAAAATTTAATAATTATTCACCTTTCAAACTATGAAGTTGTGTTTTTTTTGGCAACTCCCGAGAAAGAATATTTAACCTGCGCCAATCAGCGCACAAGCAACGACCAACGTTTTAATTCAAACATCATCCCAACACACACCATTAAAACAAAAATAGAAACAAAAACGTATCCCATCTCATCGTCACTCAATCAAATTCAAACTCCAACATACACACTTCTCGCTAGTACACACCACGAAATTGATATCAATTTGAACCCTTGTAAAGTTATTTTATACCGGATGTATTGGGAATGTTCTTAGCTGGAAAGCCGCTTATATATCCGAGCAGTTAATCTGCACGATTACAAGTATTGTCTGAGCTCTTCAGCCGATAATAATAAGAGTCGTGTTTCAATATAAAAACTAGACTGATTTTTATTAACAAAATTTTCTCCTACTTATACTTAACTAAATCAATGTATTGTTTATTGGTACGAGTACTTATATTTTTCTTTAAATGTCTATCATTCAGTGTTACATAATTTTATTTATGACCTACAAAAGAATTTAATGTCCACTTGACAAAATAAACCTTCAGTTGTATTTCCTCAAGGGCATTCCAATACTTGTAAAGATGGTGAAAGGTGGAGGTGTCCTACCGGAATACTTTAGAGATCTAGAATCAAATCGCTTAGCAACGAATGCTTCAGCTCGGACCTCTGGCAAAACTGCACTCGAGGTTTTGACCTACAAATCAAAGTATTCAAAGTATTTTCCCTTTTTTCCTTTCAGCTCGCAAGCTCCTCAAGAATAAAAAAAGAAAAGACCTTCTGCTTTGATGTCTAAGGCGAAGACAAATTTATTTTGAAAATATTGTTCCTATTTATACTTACAAATTGGTTATCGGAATCGATCCATACTACGATTTTTGACCTCACAAATAATCGATATTAAAATCATCACAATTCGTACGTATGGGCTAAGGGTGAACGACGAGCTATTTTAAGTGGCACAAATCGTTCGACTACAATGCTTAGTTGACATATTTTGTCAACCTAAACAAATGACCGTTGATCGCACACCATCGACCCATTCACATAATACCATGCACTTTGTATATTTATGCCGTTCGTGCCATTAGGGAAATATGATACTGTTTTTTTTTGTTAGTCATCGACAACGAGTCGGATATGTTTATTTCATTTATATCTTTTATTACCCTGGCGTAGAAGGCAAATTAATGCATTGCATTGGATTTTGATCGTTATGTATCCATTGCTTAAGGCAATACATTTCATATTGTGGGAATCGAGTGTCAAATATCGAAGTATGGTTCTATATGGAAAAGATAATTAAGTGGTCGCTAGTGCGATCCCTTCACACCACCCTTCCTGGGGAAAAAGGAGAAATCATGACACTTCTTGATTTCTTCTTTTACGCGCCACTTGTACAATGGGGATTTGGATATTTTTTTTTTTGTGTTTTAATTTGCTTATTGATATATTTTTTTTTTTTTTTTTTACTTCTTTTTCTTTTCATTGTGATAGATCATGTTTAAGATTGTAGTATTACTTATGTTACATGTATATAATATGTACGAGTATATAAATTGTTTTTTATTTTTTTTTTTTTTTTTTTTTTTTTTTAGGTTACAATCATTCATTCATTCATACAATTTTTAAGTGACTTAGTAAATACATTTTACTTCTTCTAATTTGTTTTAGTTTCTTTTTGTTAACGTATTCTATATTCTTTTAAAAATATTACTTATTTTCTATGCGCGCTTTACTAAAAATAAATTATATAATTATTTACATGTTTCGGAGGCTCTTCCCCCCCCCCTTTTTTTTTTTTTTTTGTGAAAAAAAAAAATAATATCTTTTAATCATTTATGTATCTATATAATGTATATCTTACAAAACATCTGCACTATATTTAAACAATCTTATAATAATAACATATATATATAAAATGGTTTTAATCGATTTTTATGTACATTAATTTTTTTATCGCCATATTTAATTTCACAATTTACTCCTTTCTGTGATAACACTTCATATGGTCCTGTGTATATTGGATCTAACTTCTTTCTACTTTCATTCCTAAGTAAAACTAGACTACCTTTATTGAAATCTGAAACTTTTGCCTTTACATCTGTATCGTATCTCGTTTTTCTAATAATTTTCTTATCTATTAGAGTATCCCTAGCGTCTTTATGAGCTATTTGTAGTTTGTTTTTTAAATCTACCACGTAGTCTTCATAGTTGTACACTGGATCTACTTTATTGGTAAGGTTGGAAGGTAGATTACATTGTCTTCCAAATACTAATTCAAAAGGAGTGTATCCTGTTTCTGAATGTACTGAAGTGTTGTAGCAGAAAACATAATAGGGCAACCAGCTGCACCAATCAGTATGTTTTTCTGATAGACTGCTTTTACACGAAAGCGATTTTTAATCTTTAATTCTCTTTTGACTTCTTTCGATTGCATGAATGCTTTTAAACACTGCGATTTTTAATGAAAATTAACTTTTCTTCTATTGAAAAGGAGTCATCTCTCCGCACTCTTTACTCTAGTGAGTAGATCGAAGTTCACTGAGCGAACGCCAAATAGAAATGAAACATACCTGACAAATAAAGAAAACCACAAAGAAGAAAGAACGATAACTCTGCAATTTTTCCAACCCCAGCAATTTTGTGTACCCCCGCCACCACACACACCTCTCTCCTACGGGCTTAAAAATCGCAAGGTAATATTGCTTCGTTTAAAAGCAGTCATACATAACTCCGAAGATAAGCTCCTAACACTTTATGGGAATTTTCTAGTGCTCCAATACTTTCATGATGGTAAGCGGTAGACTGTAGCTGCTCTATTTTCAACAGACTACACATATCTTTAAATACTTTATTTATAAATTCAGTACCTTGATCAGATGCTATAGTTCCAGGGACTCCATATCTTAGAATAAAACATTCTACAAGTCCTTTAGCTACAGTATTAGCTTCTTTGTTTGGTAGTGGTATCGCTTCTATGAACTTTGTTAGTTCATCTTGAAGTGTAAGAATGTATTTTGATCCATTTTCTGATTCGTCCAAGGGTCCGACTAAATCTAAGAATATTTTATCAAAACCTGATTCGGCTGTTGAAGTTATGGTCATTGGTTGTTTTCTTGGTTGAATATGTTTGTTACGCTGACATAATGAGCAGTGCTTAACGTATGTCGTCACATCGTTTTGCATGCCTGTCCAAAAATATTTTTTTCGAATGTTACGTAACATTCGATTTATACCCGCATGTCCACTAGTTGGTAACATATGATAATCATTTAGTATTAGTTTTATTTTACAAGGGTCTGTTATTCTAATTGATTCGTCTATTATGTGCACTTTTATTTTACTTTCTTTAAATATTTCTTCTATCTGTTTCTTTAATATATTTATTTTTTCTTTACGACGGGCGTCTGATAATTTTCTTAATTCATCTTTAGTTATATAAATATTTTTAATTGATAAAGGTCCGCAAATTGTACGCACGTCCCTCAACAACATTTTGTCAAATGATGCCGATCGGTCAATAGTGCCATTCTTGGATTCCTTTTCATTATTTACTTGCGGTTCACAATTTTTCTGCACGTCCCTCAACAACATTTTGTCAAATGATGCCGATCGGGCATTGGACCGATTTAAAATCAAACAATTACTTTTTGGAATATATCCTAATATTAGGCTTGGACCTACTACTCTAGTACCCTTTAATTTTGCAAAATCTTCATCCTCTTCTTTAAAACTGTTAATTATTTTTAACTCAACTACTTTCAAACCTTTTTCTGGCGGTTTTAAAAGTTCACTAATGATTTCCTCTTTTCCTAACTTTTCATTTTTGGGATTATCTTGTTTTATATCAGATTTCTTTGATTGTGCTCTTGTAGTCACCTAAACGTATAATTTTTGCAAGTCTTCTGAATTAATTTGTAATCTACTCAGAGCATCTGCAGTACAGTTATTTTTCCCTGGTGAATAC
The DNA here is from genome assembly GCA_911387755.1 of Chrysotoxum bicinctum. Taxonomy (NCBI): domain Eukaryota; kingdom Metazoa; phylum Arthropoda; class Insecta; order Diptera; family Syrphidae; genus Chrysotoxum; species Chrysotoxum bicinctum. Next base: position 141,056,431 of record OU426987.1, on the reverse strand, counting down.
TCTACATAAAAATTATATTCTTCTAATAACAGCCTAAATTTGGTTAATCGACTGGAAGGTTCTTTAAGCGAAAATAGATATACTAAAGGCCTATGGTCGGTTAATATTTTAAAACGTCTTCCGAACAGATATGGTCTGAAGTGCCTTACTGCCCAAACTATTGCAAGTAATTCTTTTTCTATCGTACTGTAATTCTTTTCTCCTTTGTTAAGCGATTTACTTGCGTAAGCAATTGGTTTATCGTCATAATTGGATAACACAGAGCCCAAAGCAAATCCAGATGCATCTGTTCGGAGTATGAATTCTTTTTCAAAATTTGGGAATTGTAGAACATTTGGGCTTATAAGAAATTCTTTTAGTAGATTAAAAGATGTTTTGCAATCTTCAGTGAATTTAAATTCTACGTTCTTCCTCAATAACCGATTTAAAGGTATTGCAAGTGTTGCAAAGTTTGGTATAAATTTTCAGTAATAGTTAGCAAATGCTACGAACCTTCTTACTTCATCCGCGTTTCGAGGAATTGGATAATTTTTCATTACATTTGACTTAGATGGATCCGGTATAATACCCTTATCAGATATTATGTGTCCTAAATATAAAACTTCTTTTCTAAGAAAAGCACATTTTCTTAGATGGATTTTAAGATTCACTTCCCTAAATCTTTCGAAAACTTCCATTAAATTTTTATTATGGTGTTCTAAATTTTTACCGAAAACTATAAGATCGTCAAGATATACGAAACAACGTGAGTAAGTAAGACCTGACATAGCTATAGACATCATTCTTGAAAAAGTGCTGGGTGATATTTTTAAACCCATGGGAAGCCGTTTCATTTGGTAATGTCCGTTATCTGTTGAAAAAGCTGTGCAAGGTCTGCTATTTTCCTTTAATTCCATTTGATATATGCATATATGCATGAAAAATATGTTGCACCTCCAACCATATCAAATATGTCAGTTATATTAGGTAATGGAAATTTATCATCTTCAATAACCTCATTTACTTTTCTATAGTCAATTACCAATCTGACCTTTTGTATTCCCGTTATGGGATCTTTTTTCTTGGGTACTACAAGAATGGGTGAGTTCCATGCGGATATTGACGGTTCTATTATATCATCTTTGAGCATCTTTTCTACTTCGATTTGAATATCTTTTTTCTGGGAATGAGGTAATCTATATGTTTTGGTATATTTTGCAGTAGCTCCTTTTTTAAGTGATATTTGGGCCTGACCTATATGTGTGTATGTTAATTTGTCGCTTTCTAGGTGAAAAATATCTTGAAATTTCGAACATATAGCTTCGAGTTCATATTTTTCCTCCTCGTTAAGAGTTTCGAAATTTATTTCTTTAAGTAATTGTTGTGTTCGTGAACTTGAAGGTATTATTGTTTGTTCGTATGTTAAAATGTGGTAATTTGATATTGACATGGACTTGGGTTCTATCCATTTAATTCTTACTTCGGATTCTCGGGTATTCAAAATTTTTATTGGAATTTTCCCGTTTTTCACATGAGAGATAGAGCCTGCCATAAAAACTCCTTCACATAGTTCTTGTGAATCGAATATTCTTGTGTCTAAATGTTTGCTATTAAGCCAATAGGTGGCTTCAGATCTGGGTGCAATGGTAAGTGAAAATAAATGTTCTGAGTTTAATATAGGCAGAGAAGTTTGGAAAACTTCTGAAGATAATTTTAATACAAAGTGTTCTAGATCTATTACTGCTCCAAAATCTTTAAGAAAATCAGCACCTATAATTCCATCTACAGGTACCGGAAATGAGTCTTCTACCACATGAAAAGTATAGGATGTTTGGAATTTTCCTAGTTTAAGAGTATTTATACTAGTTCCTAGTGTTCTTAGATTACCGGAAATACCCTGTATTGTTATTTTATTGTTTTCATTTATTTTTATATTTTCATCCAAAACACCTCGTTTTATTGTGCAAACTGATGCTCCTGTATCTAATAAAAATTTTATATCTGATCTATTGTTAATTTTAAATTTTACATATAGGCCGTTTGCTATGCCCCCTGCACATATAGCTATGTGTTGTATTGGGCTTAGAGATTTCCCCCCGATAGGTCAGCTTCCCCCTCGGTGGGTTGTTCGTTTCCCTCATTCGCGAAATATGTTGTTTCTCTGTTATTCCTCAAAGAGTTATTTCCATGTTCTCTTGTGTTGGAAGTACTTTGATAAGTATTCCGTCTATTGTCTCTTGTATTAGATTGGTTATTATTTTGTCTATTTACGTTGCTTGGATTGGTTCTATTATTATATTGATTAGAATTATTATTTTGTGGCGAGTTAAAACGCGGTTGGTTAAATGATCGTTGATAATTATTGTTGTTAAAATTATTTTGTGTGGGAAAATTTTGAGAGTAATTGCTACGAAAGTAATTTTGTCTTGAAAAATTTCGATTTATGTTATTATTATAATTGTTTCTGTAACTATTCTGAAAACTACAGGGTACAAAATTCTGACCTCTTGTTTGGTTTTGCGTATTAGAGTAATTGAAATTGTTGGCATATCTTATATTTTCTGTAATTTGTGCCGTACTTGGAGCTAACTCTAACAAATGCGTTATAGCATCTTGCATTTTTGTGTGCCTTGCACTATCCAGAATTATCTTGTACCTATCATTAACCCTTTGTTTTAGAAATGCTAACCCTCTACGTTCATTAGCTGCTGTTAATGTTTCTCTAGCTGATTCCCCTTGTATGTCTATTTCTAATTCTGTCATTTTCGATATAAGATGTTCTATCTCCGACACGAATTCTCTCATTGGCCGATTTTTTTGACGTAATCTCTCTAGCTTAGCCTGTATACTTTCTATAGTATATTTGTCTCCGCATTTTGAAATTAGACTTGATTTTAGTTGTTCAAATGTTATAATCTTTGCGGTTCCTAGTTCTGTTAGTGCCCTACCTTGAATTTTACATTTTAATGCAAATTTGATTAGCGTAGCCTTTGAAGTTTCATTTAGTGTATCATGATAAAACTCCAAGTTATTCAAAAAATCTCTAATGTTTTCTGCTCGCTTATCATTTTCTGCGCAATTAAGTATAGGCAGCTTTTGCGCCTTACTAAAATCAAATTATGCCATTGTTAATATTGTTTTTGTTTTATTTTCCTGTTCCTGTTCTTCTTCTTCTGATTCTAATTCTCCTACCTCAATTTCTTGTTATTTTTAACTATTTCTTCGGACAATTGTTTATATTCTTTAGCTTTTGATGTCAAAGCAGTTAAATATTTATGATCTTCGTTATTTAATTCTTTCTGATTAATATTTGTGAAATTTTCAATGAAAATATTCCAAAGTTCTAATATTTCTTTAAGCTTTAAGTTTGCTCCTTTAGTTTTTCTTTTACGATTGGGAGATTTTTTTAAACTCTGATAACATTTTTTTAGTCCTTCTAAAGATTCTTCTAGTTGTTTGAAGTCCATTTACTAAGCCGAAAATAAAATGAAAGAAAAACCCAATATTAACTGAGACCAAAAGCTATCAACAAAAGTAAAATTTTCTAATATTATTACTCATTTAAAAAAAAAAATTTTTTTCTTTTTTTTTTTTTTTATTTTATTTTATACAGACATTCTTCGTTTGACATTATTTTTTATAATTTGCTTGCGTATATTTTTTTCAAATTTTTTCTTTAACAATTTTTTTAAGTAATTAAATATAATTATGATGGCTAATATTGCAGCAATCATCGATAGATCTAAGCCGTAGTGGATGTTTCCCCCCGTTTTGTTATTTTGTTGGCCATTGTTGTTTATAATGACCTCTTCCTGCTTAGATTGGGTTTTACCCATTATAAATTTTTTCTTTTATCTTCTAACACCTGCCTTGCAGTCTGGAGTGTGTCTTCAAATAGTTTGTCGAAAATCTTTTTATTATTTTTCTTTTCGCGCTCTGCCTTTCTAAATTCCCTCTTTAGACAGCGGAGTTGTTGCAGGAACTTGTTTTTGCTTTCCGTTGGTTGGCCCGGTATGTTAGCCAATCGTTTTAGCTCCAGAATCTCGTTGTTTTTCCTCACCTGTATACCGCCCCTGGTTTTTGCTTTCTTAGGAGGCAATTCCGGTACAGCTATCTTTTTTGTAGTCCTTCTTCTGTATTCTTCTAGTGATAAGGGTTTTGGACCAATGTTCCTGTCCTCCCCTATCACCACAGGTGTCTGCTTGAGTATTATATTCGCCTTATTTATGTAATCGGCCGCCAAAGCCAGTTGATCCGACATGAAGCCAGTAAAGATCTTCTCTTGGAATGGCTATGTTTCCTTAACCTGGTCAATTAGCAGCTTGGATGGTTCAGGCTCATGTATCAGGTTCCTTTCAGTAGCTTGGATGGTTCCAATTCAGTAATCTACTGAACTGGCAAGATCGCCATGTAAAGATGGTGAAAGGTGGAGGTGTCCTACCGGAATACTTTAGAGATCTAGAATCAAATCGCTTAGCAACGAATGCTTCAGCTCGGACCTCTGGCAAAACTGCACTCGAGGTTTTGACCTACAAATCAAAGTATTCAAAGTATTTTCCCTTTTCTCCTTTCAGCTCGCAAGCTCCTCAAGAATAAAAAAAGAAAAGACCTTCTGCTTTGATGTCTAAGGCGAAGACAAATTTATTTTGAAAATATTGTTCCTATTTATACTTACAAATTGGTTATCGGAATCGATCCATACTTCGATTTTTGACCTCACAAATAATCGATATTAAAATCATCACAATTCGTACGTATGGGCTAAGGGTGAACGACGAGCTATTTTAAGTGGCACAAATCGTTCGACTACAATGCTTAGTTGACATATTTTGTCAACCTAAACAAATGACCGTTGATCGCACACCATCAACCCATTCACATAATACCATGCACTTAGGGAAATATGATACTGTTTTTTTTTTGTTAGTCATCGACAACGAGTCGGATATGTTTATTTCATTTATATCTTTTATTACCCTGGCGTAGAAGGCAAATTAATGCATTGCATTGGATTTTGATCGTTATGTATCCATTGCTTAAGGCAATGCATTTCATATTGTGGGAATCGAGTGTCAAATATCGAAGTATGGTTCTATATGGAAAAGATAATAATTAAGTGGTCGCTAGTGCGATCCCTTCACATACTCAATAAGTGCAGGCATAAACAAAATTCGTCATAAACACTTTTTAGTCCGGTCAATATAGACATTTGAAATAACAAACATTCCCAGAAAGCCAAATATTGGTGGAGAGCTAGGGTTTACCATTACAAATAAAGTCTTAAAAATTCCCATCGATCCTATGTGTGCTAAAAAAGTTATGGGGGGTCAAAGGTCAAAATTTGAGGTTTCTTGGATTTTTCTCGAAAACGGTAGGTTTTCTCAAAAAATAAAAAACCTCAGCCAAAGTGGTAGATCTTAAAATTCTCTACAAAAATGGTCCTTAGAATTTTTTTCCTAAGAGTTACCATTCGTGAGATATCGCGATTCTAAGAGTCAAATTATACATGATATTCACACATCTCCACGCCACCTGTGAGGTAGTGGACTCGGTTCGTTTTTTTTACCGTGGTTTCCCCTGTCATAACAATTTTAAGATAATTTAAGGGAACAATTCAATATTGCAGCGAAACAAAATGACGCAGATGTCCTCATAATCGAAACAGCAATAGAAAAATTTAATGCAATAAACACAACAGTTTTAGTTGGTGAAGATGTTGATTTGTTAGTACTACTTACTGCAAGGACTCCAATGGATACAATTATTTATTTTCTGAAACCTGGAAGGGATCAACAGCGAACAGAAATATATTCTTCAAAAAGTTTATCTGCTTATCCCAAACGCCAAAACTATATTTTGTTTTAACATGCGATAATGGCTGCGACACTTCGTCAGCAATGTATAGAATGGGCAAAACGTCAGTATTAAAATTATTCGAAAAAAAAGATTTGACTGACTGCGCTAAAGTATTTACAGAAATTGATTCCAGACCTCAAACAGTAATTACGGAAGGAATTCGCTTTCTTCTTGCGGTTTATGGAGCTCCAAAAAAATTACTTCCATTAATAAATACCGATACTTAACTTTTGTAAAAAAATACGCGAAACAAGAAACAAGTACAACTATCATGTCTTCCTACAACATCGGCATCTGCTATTCAACACTTGTATCGAGTATACTATCAAGATCAAACATGGCTAGCCTTCCTATACTCGCGTATTGGTCTCTCAGACTGACAAATCATTAATTCTTTGTTTTCTTGAAAAATATAATCCTTGCCCCCCTGAAGTTTTCAGTAGCTTCCTAAATATGTGTTCTCCATCGTTTAGCTGGGCGCAAGCGCATATGCCGAGTAGACGTGTTCCTTTTTTGTGAGTTTTCGGTCCTCAGACCGACGCGAGTATATGTAAGTCCAGATTGCTTCGATTTACGAAAATATGAAGATTGAATCTTTTTTTATACTTTTTTATAATAACTATTATATTTCTTTTCATATAATTATTAAATTTTTTTTTTCTTAAAGAAAATATTTTTTTTTATTATTTTAGTTAAGGTCCAAAAAAAATTGAACTTTTTGAGAGGTTAGTTTGAAAGGTATTGCTTCCAAATAAAGTAATAATTCCTATATTTTTTTATTTGTTTTATTCAATTATATTATTTTCTTAAAAACAAATGGCAGAACTACTTATAGAGAATAGATATTCAAGAAAATACAGACGAAATAAAGTCTCGGTCTGAGAGACCGTGTGCGAGTATATGTGTGTTGTCAAAACGCGCGAGTATAGGAAGGCTAGGCAATACTCTGGAACCGATTAAAACTTTACTCCCACCTGCTCCAGAAAAACTCCTCAACACTATTTTTTGCAATAGCAAAAACGGGTGTAGTGCCAAATGTGGCTGCAAAAAAGTCGGGTTGTTGTGTTCTCCAGCGTGTACCAATTGCCAAGGTCAGTCTTGCTCAAATGTCCAGTTGAGTACAATAGAGGAAGATTCCTGGCATTTTAATGAAGAGACCAATGACTCTGCCACATTTGACAATTTATGAACATCCAGCAAGAGGAAGATGAAGAAGAGAAATCGAAGAAGACATGATTGTTGAAGTAGACTTTCAAGAGTATGAATATGATTTAAATATTGGTGCTTATTTTGACATTCTCTTTCGTTATAAAGTGAGTCGAATTCGTTGAAACTTAATTTTGAGACTCGGCGATTAGAATGTTAATCGAACAAATCGAAAGTTCACCCAATCCATAGAAAGTTCATTCATTTGCTAAAGCTAATTCAATTTTGACATTCGAAAGAATAGAATTAAATGTCATTTTTGTATCGTTTGAATTTTTCTGTCGAGTAAACAACAAAACATGTAAGTTTTTAATTATTTAATGGAAAATAAATTACTTTTATTATTTTTGTTGTTGTTTTATGTTTAAAGGTCGCATTCCAACTAGACAAACCGCGAACAAAAGGAAAAGTTAATTAAAATAATGGAAGAAAACCCGGAGGTAGCAAAGGGTTTTTTTTTACCACCCGCGTTGATACGGAAAGCATCCACTATCCTTCCCCTCTGCACTTCTTCAACACCATCATCATTTATAAACAACACAAATGCCATATTTTTATTTATTATTTTATGTTTTTATCACAGAAATTTAAATTATTAAACAATAAACAAAACAATTACAAATAAACAAACATTTCACGTTTTGGTTTTGACATTTTACAAACACTTCTCTTTTGTTTTTGATATTTTAGTGTGACCAAGTGTATACGAAAAAAAATAAAAATTTAGAACGCGTCATGACCAACTTATTTTTTTTAAGAATAGTTTCAAAACAGCTGAGTTGACACAAAAAATGTAATAAATATGTAGTTCTTTATGGTTAAACTTTACTTTATAATGAAAAAGTGTATTATTTATTTTGTTTCTTGATTATTTATCCAACATCTATAAAATGTTTAGAAACAAAAAAAATGTAAAACGGTCATACTAATTCCAATAGAAATAATAGTAAATGTCAAACAGCTGACAATGAAAATGAATCTTTTTTGAAGTTCATTTTATGCTATCTTTCGCAAATGAATGTTATTCGTTCGAATCTCAAAATTAAGAAAGTTCATTCGAAGGAATAGAATCATTCTAACGAATAGACTATTCATGAGAATGTCAAAATAAGCATGATTGTTGCGGGTTTCCTGGATGCCGTTGGGGTCTGTCCTGGCATGCTTGACCGGCCTCACGCTCGTCGGAGGGAGTAAGTTCTTGACCCCTATCAAAACCACGCAGACAAAATCATGCCAGGCTCTACGTCGCGGAGTTATGACGTCACGAGAATATTTTCTATACCCACCCTGCCGTGGTAACCTATCTCGTCTAAGCTACCCCTTTCCTCGCCATCTTTCATTTCCTCATCCTACTCTTACCATTTCCATCAACCCTCATCCTTTATCCTCTAAATTAAAAACCCATTTTGTATCAAATTTTCTTTTCAAAAATTATAATTATTAGAATTTTGTTTCATTCTGTTGTACAAAATCAATCGAATTTTAACCAAACAAATTATAATTATAAGTTAATAAAAAAAAGGAATTATTTAAACAAGTTAAATTATTATTTACAAAAGACTTTTTTTTCAAATTCTCAAAATATTTTTTTGTTTAATTAGTGTTAAAATATGTATTTAAGCACATACGTAAGTACGAAAGTAAATTTTAACGTATTGTAATATTTTTCCAAGGTTCGTTAAATAAAACTTATTACTCTTTCTAGTATCTCTTCTTTATTTTTACTTTCCAAATCACAACAATAAATCTCAATTTATAGTCAACTCAAATACTTTATTCAATTTAAAATCACACTTGTTTTACACTTTACACAATCCAATAAGCAGAGTTTTGCACACTTCCGTAATCAAAAATCAACTGTGTCTCGCTCACCGTGAACACTCCCTTATATACTCAAATAATTTGTTCTCGAAAGTTCTTTTCTTGGAATGTTCTAGATGGTTGGAATAAGGGGAAATACATTTGACATTGGAAAAGAGCTTTTTGTTTCTTCCATAAATTAGATATGCAATTTTCCAACAGATGGCGCTGTAGTAGTATAAAGCTCTGTTCACAACATTGCCCATTACCACCAGAATGTATTTGTTTCCATCATTCGTTTCCGGAAATGGGCCAGCTACATCAACAGCAATCCTTTCAAACGGTGAGCCAACATTATATTGCATCATTTTTCCTTGCAGTTTTCTACCAGGGCCTTTGGTTGCACCACAAGCGTCACAATTTCGGCACCACTTTTCAACGACGTCACTTGCATGCAACCAGTAGAATCGTTGTCTCACTTTTTCTAATGTCTTGTTGACTCCGAAATGGCCTCCTGAAGGTCCATCAAGCATCTCTCGAAGAACCTCTTTGATTTTCGATTGAGGTAACACAAGCTGCATCACATAGGATTTACCATCAGCGGACTCCCATTTTCGCCGAAGAACACCTTCTTGCACATGAAGTGAGTCCCATTGTGCCCAATAGGCCTTTAAAATTGGACTCCTATCAGAAATGTCATTCCATGCAGGTTTTTCTTCATGTTCCTTCCATGCGAGAAGAGGTTCAATGTCGGGGTCTTCTTGTTGAGCAGATCTTATTTCTTCATTGCTCCATCCACAAATGGGGTCAGCCCTTATTCGCAGAATGTTGATGGATTCCTTTTCTTCTTGTCGCCTGCAATGCTTGCAATCTATTTTACAAGGCCTTCGGGATAGAGCGTCGGCATTTGAATGCAGCTTTCCCCTTCGGTGTTGAATTTCGTAATCGTAAGTCTGCAGTCTTTCTATCCACCTTGCGACTTGTCCTTCTGGGTTCTTGAAGTTCAACAACCAGTTAAGAGCACCATGATCGGTTCGTAGAAGAAACTTCTGTCCATAGATGTATTTGTGGAAGTGTTTCGTTGCCAAGATGAGTGCCAAGAGTTCTCTTCTGGTCACACAGTAGTTCCTTTCGGTCTTCGACAGTACTTTGCTGAAATAGGCGACAACCTTTTCTTCGCCATTGTGCACTTGTGACAGAACAGCGCCGACTCCTACGTTCCTTGAATCAGCATCGATGATAAAAGGCTTGCCTGGAGTCGGATAGAGCAGCACCGGAGCATTGCATAGACGGTATTTCAGTTCTTGGAAGGCTTTTTCACACTCACCTGACCATCTAAACTGCTTGTTCTTTTCCGTAAGCTGATGCAAACTCTTCGCAATTCCGGCAAAGTTCTTTACAAAACGTCTGTAATAAGTAGCAAGACCAAGAAAACTTCGTAGTTGATGTTTGTCCTGTGGTGTTGGTCAATTTTTAACGGTGTCAACTTTTTCAGGATCGGTCTTGACTCCTTGGGACGAGATGATATGTCCCAAATACTTTACTTCAGTCTGGAACAGTGCACATTTTTCTGGGTTCAGTTTAAGGTTAGCCTCTCGAAGTCTCTGGAACACACCCTTTAGGTTCTTATAGTGTTGGTCGTATGTCTTTCCGTAAACGATAACATCATCCAAGTAGACAAGACAAGTTTTCCACGTCAGACCTTGAAGGACACACTCCATCAAACGCTCAAATGTTGCCGGAGCGTTGCAAAGACCAACTGGCATCACGTTGAACTGCCACAGCCCATTACCTGTGGACAGCGCTGTCTTTTCTCGATCTTCAGGGTGAATTTCAACTTGCCAATATCCACTTTTCAAGTCCAGTGTTGAAAACCAGTGTGCTCCTTCCATTGCATCTAAGGTGTCACTAATTCTTGGCAGGGGGTAGCTGTCTTTCTTGGTTACGTCATTCAACCTTCGGTAGTCAACACAAAACCGTGTACTTCCGTCCTTCTTTTTGACTAGGACCACTGGTGACGCCCAAGGACTTTTGGAGTTCTCAATCAAACCATCGTTCTTCATGGTGGTAATCATTTCCTCAGCTTCACCTTGTTTGGCCAGTGGCAGACGTCTTGCGGGCTGACGAATGGGCCTTGCATCTCCTGTATTTTTTCGATGCTGCACCATTTGCGTCCTTCCATATTTTCCGTTTGGTGAAGCGAAAATGTCAGCATACTCGTTCAGAAGGCTTTCTGCCGTTTTAACCTGATGTTGGTCTAGGTTACATGAATTGAGTATCCTTGCCTTAATGCTATTGAGCTCCTCAGGGTTTAATGTCGTTCTCGGTGTTTCAGCGTTAATTCGTGTTATGGCTGCGACAGATTCGCACTTACCGGTAACTTCTCCTTTTGCTAACTTTACATCGTACGGTTTGGTGTTGAGTATCCGTACGGGGACCATATTGTTCTTTGGAGCCACAAGTGTCTTCCCAATGATGACGTTTTGGGAAGAACAATCTGGGCCTGGTTCCACTATTAGGTATCGATGGCGTCCACACTCACCTTCTACTTTTGTCCAAACGAATACCTCAGAAGAAGTGGGAATAATCACGTCTTCTTTGATGACAGTCCTTAGAGTTCTTGTTCCTTCGTGCCCATAGATCATTGGAATCTCTGTATTCTGGTATTTGAGTACCTGGTTGCCGATATCCAAAACTACACGATGTTCTTTCATGAAGTCCATTCCGATAATGCACTCGTCACATATATCTGCCACCAAAAATTTGTGTGAGAATTCTAGACCTGCAATTCGAATTCCAAGTCGGACTTCACCATAAACCCTAGCTGCTTCTCCTGTGGCAGTTCTTAGACGGTAGCTATTAGTGTTATGTAGCCAATTCATGTGTACTAGGTCTTGACGCACAATGGAGGCTGTGGCACCGGTGTCGATTGTGACCACACGTTTGTTGCCATTTAAAGTTGCCTCGACAGTCAGACTTCTATTGTCTCGCTTAGTTTGAGAGACCTGGATGGTGTTTCTGGGGCCATCGATACCAGAAACCAGCTTCTGCCCCTCGAAGTTGGTTCTTACTCGTTTCCCTGCTGGGAAACTATTCGGGAAGTAACACTGGTGTTATTATTACCTTGTTTTGAGTTTGAAACTCCGTGTCCACAATGTTGACAAGCTCTTCTTGGTGGTAAGCGACATTGACGCTGTAAATGTCCGGTCTTGTTGCAATTCCAGCATTTTGCAAGTCCGTTTCGTTGGTTTTTTGGACATCAGTTCTTTGGCATGAGCATTCTTCGACAATGGCTTCTCTAAGTCGATGTACTCCGTGAGAAGCTTGCTCCGCTGCTTCCATTGTCAAGGCAAACGCTAATGTTTCAGAAAGCGTTCGTTTTCCAGCAGTTCGCACGGCCTTTTGAAGATGTATGTCGGAAATGGCGCGAACGAATGCCTCAACTGCGAACTGGTTACAAATTTCCTCTCCAACATCTGGATATGCAAGATGAACAAGCCTTTCAATGTCCGCTTGCAGTTGTTGTAGAGTTTCGCCCCTCTTCTGAACTCTGGAATTGAGTTGCACTTTGAAGACTTCTTTCATGTGGCTGTTACCAAAGCGTTTGTCTATAGCCAAAACCAAGGAATTGAAGTCGCCGCTCTTATCTGCTGGTATGGTTTGCAACAACTCAGCAGCGGCTCCTCTAAGAGCAAGAGTTAAGGCTATATACTTGTCAGCCTCATCCCAGCCATTTGTTGTGGAGGCTGCCTCGAATTGCTTCTTGTATATCGACCAAGAAGTTTGTCCATCAAAGGTTGGAGGTTGCATCTCTTTTTTTCTCAAAGTTTCCCCAGAACTTTCCCGAATCTTTATGTTTCGAACACGGTCTAACTCTTTTGAAAACGTCTCCATTTTGTTGTCGACTAGCAATGAAACACGTTCATCTAACACTTTTGCAAACGTCTCCATTTTGTTTTCGACTTGATTCCCTAGGAATGAAACACGTTCATCTAACTCTTTTGAAAACGTCTCCATTTTGTTGTCGACTTGATTCTCCAGCAATGAAACACGTTTACCAAGTGCAGAGCAGATACATTATTCTCGATATTAACAAGCTTGCCTTCTAGCATGTTTCTCTGCTCTTCGAGAAGGTCTTTTTGTTCGCTATGCTGTTTCTCAAGGCGTTCGAGAATATTTTTTTGTTCATTTTTCTCCTCATTGAAACGTTCGTTTTGTTCATTTCGTTGCTCTTCGAGACGTTCGAGAACGTTCTTTTGTTGTTGAAGCAGAAGACTAATTACATTTTTGAAACATCTACATTTTTACTTACGTCTGCTTCTTCAGCGTCAGCTTCAAAGACGAAAATGTCCGGGTCTTCATTTTGTTGTTTCAAATACTCGGCCAAACATTTTTCGATCCTGCTCTAGAAAGTTCTCGCTTTCCCAATTCACTTTTCAGCTCATTACAGTTGAGCTCTTTCAGTAACTTGCTCATTTTATTATTTTATTTTTTTTTATGCACACTTCACTGCACAATAAGTTTTATTCCACTTTTCTGACACCAATGTAATATTTTTACTAGGTTCGTTAAATAAAACTTATTACTCTTTTTAGTATTTCTTCTTTATTCACACTTTCCAATTTAAAACAAGAAATCTCAATTTATAATCAACTCAAATACTTTTATTCAAATTTAAATCACTCTTCTTTAATAACACAATCCAATAAGTAATACTTTTGCAAACTTTCATAATCGAAAATCAACTGCGTTACGCTCACCGTGAACACTAGCTTATATACTCAAATAAATTGTTCTCGAAAGTTCTCGTCTTGGAATCTTCTAGATGGTTGGAATAAGGGGAAAAACATTTGGCATTGGAAAAGAGCTTTTTGTTTGTTCCATAAAGTAGATATGCAATTTTCCAACAGATGACGCTGTAGGAGTATAAAGCTCTGTTCGCAACAATATGTTTTATTCTAAAATTTAATGCATAGCGCCATTTTCATTTCAATAATTTAAAGTTCTATTACCAGCACAACTGTCATTTTTGTACTGGCTTCTTTTTCGCCAGCAATCAAATTGTTGTTGTTTGTCGAGGGAAATTTTGCTGCGCTAGCTATGCAGCAGTGAATAAAACACACCTATAGGTTGTCGAGCCGATGATGATGATAGTAATTTTTATTTTAAGGAAATTTAATAAGGAAGGACGGAATTCAAGAACGGATCCCCCAAAAAGAAAAGAAAACCCCGAAAACGGCCTGGGATATATATGCCGACACAGATGATAATATTGTACTTTTCCAAATAATTCAATACTTACTTTACTTGCTTAGGTCCTCAGACCTTTTATGTCCGTGGGGGACGCCTATTGGGGCATAGGGCGTCCACAGCCCCAGCTCGCCATCGTGTTCGGTTCCTGGATATGAGTCGCAATTCCCTCCAACTCTTGCCTAGTTGGGCTGACTCCTCCTCGACTGTCCTTCTCCATGAGCTTCTCGGCCGTCTTCCTTCTTGAGTGAGCGGATTCCACTGCATTGGTTGCGCCGCAATACAGTTGTCGCCTTTTCGAAGCGTGTGTCCGATCCACTGCCACTTTCGACGTTCTATAATAGAGTCAATAGGCTCCTGACCCGTTATCTTTAGGAGCTCTTTGTTTGATATACGATTGGGCCAGAAAATCCTAAGGATGTTTCGTAGACATCTATTAATGAACGTTTGCAGCTTCTTAGTGACACCTACTGTTACTTTCCAAGTGCTGCAACCGTAAAGTAACACGGATTCGACGTTGGATCGAAACAGCCTTAGCTCGGTTCTTAAGCTTAGAGAGTTATTCCTCCATACAATCCAACAATATTGGTGACAGAATGCAGCCCTGTCTGACTCCACTTTGGACTTCAAACTCTTCTGACAGCCTCCCTTCGTGCAAAACGTGACATTTGGATCCATCATAAGTTGCCTTAATAATAGCTATTAATTTATCCGGGATACCCCTCCTGCGTAAAGCATGCCAAATAAATTCTCTATTGACGCTATCGAAAGCCTTCTCAAAGTCAATGAATAGCAGGTGGAGTGGTGATCGATATTCGACGCACTGCTCAATTATGATCCTTAAAGTATTGATATGATCAATGCATGAGGATCCAGTGCGGAAACCTGCTTGTTCGGCATCGAGTATGGCTTCTAGATGTTCCCTGATACGTTCCAGTACTATTTTCGCTAATATTTTGGCAACGGCAGGCAGGACGCAAATCCCCCTCCAGTTTTCGCACTGTTTTAAGTCTCCTTTTTTCCCTTTTTCACTCATTCGGAAATCCTTCGAAGACCCAAGCTTTCTTCATGGGTGAATGCAGGAGACGTTGACGCCGCTTGTAGAAGCTCTGCAGGAATGCCATCAAGTTCTACCGCTTTGTTGCTCTTCAGTGCTTTGATTGCGTTGCGGATCTCATCTCTACTGGGGGGTGCAGTGCGGATTCGGGAATTTGTTGTTCCTGTCGGCTCAGCCGGTATCAGTTGCGCATTGCTGTCGATAACTCGGTTTAATACCGACGCAAAATGGTCCTTCCACCTTCTCAGCTGATCCTCATTCGAACTAAGTAGGGGACATAGAACATTCCTCTTTTTTTCAGATTTAAGTAATTTTAGAGTTTATTTGGACATAGAACTTGAGTGCATATGAAAGTACTGCTTCTCACCTTTCCATTGGTACCAATATCTCAAAACAGCAAAAAATAGATATAGCACGTGTGTGCATTTATGTATCGATATGCTCATCGTAGGCTGGCGCAACAAACCTCCGGATTTTAGGACATGTTAGCCTTACAAATACGGTGGCATGCAGCACTGAAATAAATTAAACGTTGGGGTTGAACCCACAACAACAAAGCCGGGCAATAAGAATCACCATTGGATTCTCGGTCGCTTTTCTCAACTAGCCAGGTACACCTTTCCTATTTTTCATTTGCATCTCAGTTCTTTTATATACTTAAATTTCTGCCTACCCATACGTACTTCCAGTAAAAACTAAAAACTATCTTTGGTATATCACAAATGACAAAGATCGTCACTCTTCTCTGTATTCAATTGACTTCAAGGGAAAAATTTTCACAAAGGAAATTGGTTGAGTCGTAATGAATTCATTTAAGTGTTATGTAAGGTATTTCGTTAGATTTCTTAAAGTATGGAATAGATCTACAGTTCACAATCACTAACTCACACTTTGGACAACAAAAATATCACAGGGTTATTTATGTTTTTATTGCACGTTAGGTTATAAGGCACGTTAGATATCGGACATTATAGTCAGATATACATATGTACATATCTATACATATCTACATATATACATGCATTTATATGCATTTATACATATATACGTACAAGTATTCCGTCTTGTGCTTCTGTCTGACTATCAGAACGGATGAATATTTCTTGGAATTTAGGCGAGAACCCGGTTTGTTATAAAACATTCATTTGTAGGTATGTATCATTGACTCATTAATGTCAATGGTCTGTAGGTACATGGAAGTGGTAAAATTTTTTTTTTTTTTTTTTTTTTTATTTAATATGAAAATTTGATAGAAGCTCATTGTATAAACCTAACATTGACATACGCATACTATAACCTATATTATTACAAAACATTTTTGGATACGATAACTATAATTAGAACCAATAACTAAGTACTATAACAATCTAAGAAACATTAAAATTTAACATCTATGCACTGACAAAAAAATCATAAAATGAAAATACAAACATACTAAACAAAATTAACAAAAAAATATATATAAAAGTACTTAAATGTACGTAAATAAACTCTAATAAATATAATATCTACTTATAAGAAAACTAATACCTTAAAGACTAATAATAACTACTCTGATATAAAAAAAAATATAAATCTCTATTAAACTCTTATACAACAAAATAAATAGCACTGCTCAAACTAAATAAACTCTAATAAATGCTTGTTTAATAAAAAAATAAATAAAGACTCTAATAAATAACTCTGCAAAAAAAAATTAATAACTTAACTGACGACACTAATAAAAGACTTTAAATTAAATTTAACTCTGCTTGAAAACTAAATAACTATGTTTGGATAAATTAACAAATATATAAACTCTAATAAATACTATATAGATACAGATAAATTGATAAATAAATAAACTCTAATAAATCTATGTACGGATGAACTAATAAATATCGATACCTTAATGCACACATGTGCTATGTCCATTTTTTGCTGTTTTGAGATATTGGTACCAATGGAAAGGTGAAAAGCAGTACTTTCATATTCACTCAAGTTCTATGTCCAAATAAACTCTAAAATCGCTTAAATTTGCAAAAAAGACGAATGTTCTATGTCCCCTATTGAGTTATCGGAAAAGCATAATTGTTCTTTGTCCAACATTTTGTGCTATGTCCGCATTATATCTTTCGTATTATGGGCTACGTCTGGACATAACACTTTTGTGCACTTTATTTTTGGAATCGGAAAAGGCGATGTATGACAGTAATCGATTGAATACTTTTGTTGAGCTCCAAACTTCTTTCGTAAAAGAATTCATATCTTAAAATTTAACTTTAAATTGTATAATGAGTACCTATTTGTATGCTGATACTTGTGGCGGACAGAACCGAAATCAAAATGTCCTCGGTACAATGTTTTATGCTGTAAATAGCGCAGGTAGTAATCTGCAAAATCTTGATTGAAAATTCATGGAAAGTGAACATAGTTATCTCTAAGCGGACAGAATTCATATTCATGCAATAATAGAAAGAGCTCGGAAGTCAAAACAGTTGAACTCCCCTATGGAGTACAAATTGTTAATCGAAATGAGCAGGAAAAGACCATTTCAATACACTGTTAGTCATCTAACGTAGATACAATTAATTTATTGGTGCTTGATCTTTAAATAACATTAAAGTGACGAATAAGAACAAGTCAGCAACTGGAGAAAGAATAAATTATGCATGTACTAGGGTGATTTTGACTATACGAGTACCTTTAATATATTTGAGAACAGTATGAGCGTTTAGGAAAGTTGAAGAGGATTTAAAAGGAGATACCGATGCACAGCACATACACATTGGCCTTAAATGTCTGAATATTGCAATGGGAAGGAAATATTGGATCGGGTAAAGCATTCCACATTCGTTTAGTGCTGAATTTAACAATACGTCTGAATTTGGGCCCAAGTACAAACTGATGGACATTCCCTGGAAGCCCGAGTATTACGGTTAAATTTTTTGGGGGGAGGAAGCAAAATAAGCTTTTTCACTAGCACAATGTTTTTAAAAGTAACGGTAAAATAGTGAAAGACAGGAAACATTGCGCCTGTGCTACTGTATCTACTTCTACCCAGTGGCGTAGATAGGGGGGGATCAGGGGGATATATCCCCCCCCCCATGGGGATCGATAATTGTTCAACATAACTAGTCATGAACCAAATAAGTTAAAGAAACGCACTCTGAATTTTTTTTTACGTCTCTCACCAATTGATAATAGGTAAACGTGCAAGAAAAAGCGCTTCCATCCACCGATATATATATTTTAGTAAGATATATGTAAGACATTAGCTACACTGCCGGTTTCAACGTAAACTCCCGAAAGAACTTTCTCCTGTCAGTAAAGAGAATAAAAACAATACAAAGAAGCATGACCAACGAAGTGAGATTATTAAAAATATGTCTATTTTAATAACAGTGTGACAAGCTTTGGATGTTTACTTATTTGCAGGATCGTTTGAATGGTTTGGCTGCTCTAGCTATTCATCGCGAAATACCTATACTAGCAGACAAGATTATAAGTGTTTTATCTAAAAAGAACAGAAAACTGGATTTTATTTTGTGATTTATTTTTTAAATTAATATTATTTTACTTACTACAGTGCCTTGCATAAGTAAAACCGCACATGTAAAAATGCGTTTTGTAGAAAATTTAAATGTGAATGACACCTTACTATTTTTGATTGAATGGCATCACTAATTAAGTAAATTGTGTTGAAGCCGAAAATCATCATCATAAAGACTTTTAATTCAATAATTTTCAATAATTCCAAATAATTTGTAAATATCTTTATTGCAGTTCACATTTTTGTAACTACCAAATTTCAATTTTTAATTTTAAACTTGGCGCTTAAATTATACCACTCGCCATAATTTTTATATATTTGAATTCGCTTTAAATTTTAAACGTTAAATATAACGTAATCTCTCTTTTTAAATTTACTGAAAAATTGTATAAATACCGCTCTACAAAATAAACTCATACTGATTGTTACACAAACCTTAGTGGAAAATCTTTGCTTTTTTATTCAAAACTTTTCGTCGTTGTTTTCGCTCGCTTTTATGGTCATTGTTCGTAAGCCATTAAAAGTCCTTCGCAAATTTAGTAATTAATTAAAAGATATAAAGTAATCGGAAATAAACCAGTAAGGTTTAAACCAACAAAAATTAAATTCGGTCTTTTTGCTACCGTGGAAAATTGTCTACGCATCAACCAAGATCTGTCTATCCTTTCGATAGAAGGAATAAATAGAGATCTCCGGTTGACGGTCAAGTATTTGATCGTTCAAATTGAGAAGAAAAAAAGTTCCGTTAGTTTCTCTTCTGGTGGTTAAAAATTAAAACAGATTTTTTTTTGTATTGCAAAAGTATAACCGCTTTTTTATTTTTATCTGTTTTTTATTTTAAAAAAATTTTTTCGGCTAAATTAGTAAAGGACATTGCTGCCCCTATTTTCGACCAATCTAAAAATTGTTTTTGACATACTTTTGACAAGGTTATTTCATATGGAATCGTCTATAGAGTTCCATTCTTCCACAATCGCCTCTCGCAGCTTAGCAACACTGTATAATTGCCTATTATGGGCATACATTTTTCGGGTCAAAATTCCCCAAAGATTTTCAATAGGGTTACAATCCGGAGAACGTACCGGGAACACCACAAAATGTATGTTATTCGATTCGTACCATCCCAAACTTTGACGACTAACGTGAATTGGGGCATTATCATGCTGGAAGACATGCCGAACTCTACGAAATCGTCTTAAGTAGGGTACCAAATTATCCTGAAGCACGTGGGTGCAAGCTGAACTGTTCATCCTTGCAGAGGTGAAGGCAAGTGCAACCTTACCACGGCCGCAGAAGGCCCCCCAAACCTTACAACTGCCACCGCCAAAGTTCCTCTTGGAAAAAAACTTTTTTCCTTTCTCAGATCGTGCCAATATCCGTTAAAACCACCTGACCTGTCAAGATTAAACTTTTTTTCGCCACTGAAAATAATCTAAAATAATCTAAAAAAAAACATTCTTTGAATTATGCCATTTGGAATAATAAGAGTTAAGTGTAAATTAATGGAATGTTACTTATGGTTTTCCCATTCCGTTTCATGTTTTGCTGGGCAAATTCTTACTTTTTTTTGTAGACTGTTATCAAATTTGGAGCTGGCAAATTTTGCACCGAACAATTACTTTACTGCTTTTTAAGGCACTAAAAACCGTTGAAACCGAAATTCCTAAGCCCAATTCGTCACGAACGTCTGGCAAAGATGCGCCGAATTGGATGCAGCATTTATTAAACGCCTCTTATCTCGACGTGTCAGCTTTTGCAGATGCCCGGGTCTTATTGTCGTCTCATAAGATTCTGGATCTTGTAAGAAATTTCGGACGACACGATCGGATCTTTAAATTTGCCTACCAATAGCCCTTAAGCTTAGGCCAATTAACCGAAAAGCTTGAATTTTGACTTTTTCCGTATCGGTTAAATGTTTACCACGCGGCATTGTTTCTTGTCATTTCGAAGCACATAACTGAATTAAGCTTCAGAGAGGTTTGCATTGTGCGGTTATACTTTTGCAATATATAAAAATCTGTTTTTAATTTTTAAACGCCAGAAGAGAAAATAACGGAACATTTTTTCTTCTCAATTTACTTGATTAGTGATGCCATTCAATAAAAAAAAAAGTAATGTGTCATTCTCATTTTAATTTTCTACAAAACGCATTTTTACAGGTGCGGTTATACTTATGCAAGGCACTGTATATCAATATTCATTCTAATTCATATTCAAATTAATGCGTATAATATTATTATCTTTAAGAAATATAATTTTTGTATGGCATACATAATGAATTCAATGAAGTCTTGTTATTGTTTTTTTTTTTTATTGTTTTTATTTAATTATTAATAATTATTTTACATTTAAAAAAAATGAGCGAACTAGATCTATCCCCCCCCCCCATAGCGAAAAGCTATCTACGCCACTGCTTCTACCACCTTTAATTTTCAAGCTTTTATTGGATTGTGGGTTATTGGTGCACCTGCCCAAATATGGAAATTATACCCAAGCTTTAGACGAATATAGGTTTTATAAAGCCAAATCAAAAGAGGTGAAATACTTGTTGCATCGTCAAAAGAAACCTAACAATGTTGAGGAAGAATTTCAATTTTTAGATATTAACCCTTCTTATAAAAATTGGGATAAAATTACTCCTAAAAGTAACTATAAAAATTATTAAATTAAATTAAATTATTTTTATTTATTAAATAATAATAATATACATAGTTTTTATTTCATTATAACACGTTTTGGTAAAAAAGTAATGTCTTCAGCATAATAATTTAAAAACTAAATTGTGTTCTATGTCCTATTTTGATAACTGATATCAAGCATAAAAGCGCTATGTCCTTACATATTTTATTTTATCATGAATAAAATGGAAAACTGTTGAAGAATTATATATTTTTGGTCATTATAATTTTAAAAAGGTATCAGGCCATAACATATTTAAATCTCAATGCTAAATGAGCTCTATTAGTAGAGTTATGCACGTATCAAAACTTTAATTTGAGTTTGCCAAAAACAGCAAAAATGGACATAGCACATGTGTGCATTAAGGTATCGATATACGCCTCTGATAATTACTTTGTACAGATAAATTAATAAATAAAAACTCTCATAACATATTGTGAATCAAAGGGACTTTAAATCTATTAAATATACAACCTCTGATAATTACTATGTAGAGATAAATTACTAAATAAATAAACTCTAATAAATCTATGTACGCATAAACTAAAAAATATACGCCTCTGATAATAACTATTGTACAGATAAATTAATAAATAAAAAACTCTCATAACATATTGTGAATCAAAGGGACTTTAAATCGAGAGACTTTAAAGAGGCTTTTTTCGCAAAACATAAGAAGTCTTCATAATTAAATTTTCTAGTGATATCTAAGAAAAATTACTTAAGCTGGTGGGATAGGACTACATTCATTCATATAACAGATTCATATCACAGAATTAGAGGTTATGGGTGTTATTGCTTAATATCCTGTGATAGTGATAATATCCTGTGATAGTTCCTAGAGCTAGAACAGAACATGTTAGACGATTTGCAATTAATATAGCTCCTTATATCTTTAACAAACTTCGAGAAGATATATCAAATAGATCTACCCTTAACAAATTCTTAATTAATCTCAGAATCTGGCTATTGTCAAGATCAGGTGTAGAAGATTTAATTCAAATAGTTACTTAATTCAACGTTCATTACTTGCTTAATTCATGAATATTATATGTCTTAAAAACCCTCTTGCCTTCTGTTTCCAAATCTTCCAAATATCTCTAAGTTTCTTAAACACAAAATATTTTTGTAACAATTTTTTCATTTCAAATTTATTTTCTCCAATATTTTACTCGGCGCGGCTTTACTTTAAGTGATTATCTTCTGTATAATGCACTTAAAACTGGTGTTTGTACCACAAAGTGCATATTTAACTTCATTTCAATCCATAATTCTTAGTTTATAATATAAATATTTTAATTGTTTAATGATAACTACTTATTGTATTGTAAATAATATATTGAAATAAATCTAAATCTAAATCCTTTGCATGGAATATCCCTATTTTCTTGCCCGCTAGAGTTTCTAGGTCATAAATATTTTTTTCCACGAATACACTGTAATCTGTTTAACCGAGGAAGAGTCATCAGTTCCCATCGTCGACTTTACTAAGCTTTTGAGTCAGTTCATATCCGCTACCGTCAGACATCATATTTATACCAAAGAGGGCAAAATACGGTGAAACGCCAGTAGCCGAATGAACCGAACTCCTCAACGCACTTGCGATATCACTAAGATGCATATCCCAGTCGCGTTGGTCTTCTTTTAGATACGAACGTATGGCCGCCAGTAGTTCTGTTGACCCTTTCAGAGGCATTAGATTGCGGTGCGTAGTTTGCAGTTCTAAAATGCTGAATACCATATTTTTGTAAGAGATTCTGAAAATCTTTGGCCACAAATTGTTTACCATTATCTGAATGTATTATTTGCGGTACCCCAAAAGTATTGAAAATGTCATCTAGCAAAAACTTTACAATACTGCTAGTATTCGCTGACCGTAAAGGTTAAAAAAAAAAAAATTGTCAAATGCTCTAACACCACAAATACATACGCATTCCCGGCCTTGGATCTATGGGTACGGACCCAAGAAATCTACATACAGCTTTTGGAATGGACGATCAAAACTACAGATACTAGAAATAGGAGGACGCAAAATTTGACTAGTAGGCTTACATTGTTTACATATTGCACATTTTGTGAGGAATTCCCTGATTTGAATGGTCATGTTTGGCCAGGAAAAGTATTATCGGACACGGTGGAGGGTTTTCGCTACTCCCTCATGGGCGCCCTGAGGTGGATCATGGGCCCGCTCAATAATACTTTCTGTCACAATCTCTAATATTGCTCATAATTCAGCACTTCGTTTTCTACAGCGAATGAATGCTTATAAACGAAGTTATCTTCTATTTTTAAATCGGGTAATTTTTCCTGGTTTTTGATAATCGTTTCGATTAAACCCTTATATTCGAACGACTTGAACTCGTCTGAATTAAAGTCTATCAAAGCAATCTCACTAATCTCCAAACTTTCTACGTGTGCCCGAGAGAGCGTGTCTGGGACGATATTTAGGGCTCGCTTTCAGTGCTCTATGTCGAAGGCATAGGCCTGCGGGACGAGGCTCCACCTAGCCAACCTTCCACTCAAATCCTTCATTTTCATCAACCATTTGAGGCTGGAGTGGTCATTTACGACCGTGAAGTCCATACCCTCGACATAGGGCCTGAATTTTGACTGCCATTACCGCCGCCATGCACTCCCTCTCGGTCACACTGTAGTTTCGCTGACAACTACATATTTAATTTTTGAGAAAAGTATTTCTCCTCCATCATCGTTGTTTTGAAACAACACTGCTCCGATCCCAGAGTCAGAAGCGTCACACTGAATGAAAAATCGTTTTTTTGAAATTGGGATGCGTAAGGACAGGCGTCAGCTCTTACCACGTCATCCGTCATTTTGAACTTCGCGTCCTTTTTTTCAACAAATCAGTCAGAGGTGCGGTCAGGCTGGAAAAATCCTTGATGAACCTTCTATAGCACCCTGCTAGACCAAGCAGCCGGCGAACTTGTCTTGCGTTTCTCGGCAACGGGAAATTAACCACCGCTTCGACCTTTGCGGGTCGGTCTTCAACTTGCCTCCCCCAACGATAAAACCCAAGTATTTTAATTCCTTAAAACAAAACTTCAATTATTTTTAAGTTGATAGTAAGATTTGCCTCTCTCAAACACTCGGCTACTTCACCCAGCATGGTGATATGAGTCTCGAAATTCGGTGCGATGATTAACATCTCATTTAAACACACAAAGACTTTGTCCCTGAGTCGTGCAGGAATCACCTTATCCATTAATCGGCAAAGCCTTTGAGCTGCATTGCACAACCCGCGAAAATTTTGTCTCATTTCTGTCCTTAGAGACTCCAATAACTCAACTCTTAAAGCAGAAGTATAGCGTTCGCAAGTATTTATAACGGCCAAGTTTATAGCCGTAACCAGATCGATTGATAAATCCTATTTACCGCCAACTTCCCTTCTCTCTAATGTTTTTCTATTTGCAGAAGTGATGCCGAAATTTGAAATAGCAGACCTGCCCTGCTCAACTAAGCCACTTGATTTCCATAGCTGGGCATTAACTCGTTAATCCGTTAATCGTTAATTAACGAAGTTAACATTTTGATTAACGGATTAACTTTTAAGTTAACTTTCAAAAATGTTAACGGACACGTTAAATCCGTTAATCCACGTTAAGTCCGTTAATCGTTAATCCAATGCCTGCTATTTACCGCGCGGCGCCAAAAACAGGTTCAGACAAGTATGAGATAAGTGCAAAAACAGCTAGGTACGAGTACTTATTATATTTTGACGGCGCGTGCGGGTGAGAAAACTGTGAAGAGATTCATTTCGTTTGATCATTTTATTATGCCGGTCGTCCACTATGTGCGCGATAAGTTCAACCAACTTCGTTCAACTTTTTATTCACCTCTTTCGTTGGATAAACGAATTTACAACTTCTTACACTAGTGCAGCAACTTACGTAATTCACGTTGAACAACTAAAGTTGAACAAAATGCGTTTGGAACCCCGTACACATAATTGACCAACTTTCCCATATGTTGAGTAACCCCGCACACCTAGTTGATCAACTCTTAAAACTTATTCCAGTTGTGAATAGCTCCGTACACCTAGTTGACCATTTTACTCAAATGTTGAACAACCTCGTACACTAGTTGATAAACTTGTTCGATTTTGACAGAAAAAAAAATGTTTCGAGTTGATCAACTGCGTTTTCGATATTGTTTCTCAACCAGTTGATGAACGAGTTGATACCTTCGTACACTTAACCAATGATCACTCGTTGGGAACGCGTTGAACGCACCACCATAAACAAAAAACTCAAACGTCAAACCTGAAATAATTTTGACTTCAGTTCGGTACATACATTTATTGTCGCACGCCTTCGCTTTAAAAAATTCTTAAATTTGTTCCGTATGAGTATGATTTCCTCTAAGAAAAAAAAAAAAGTGGCTGCCGCATTAATAATATTAGAAAATGAACGACAAAGGAAGAAAAAACAGCCAAGACGATTCTGGGTAGATGATTTTTTCTTGAGTTGCGAAGAAAATTGTTTTTTCAATGAAATATATGAGAAATTCAAATCGATTGATCCCACCGCGCCCGTGAAATCCCAAAGAAAATTAAAAAGTTGATCAACGCGTTGAACAAATAATGTGCAACACATTATCTTGAAAATGTTGCTCAACGTGTTGATCGAACATTTTCAAGGAGCAACACGAGCTCGTACACTACCCGTACACTGGTTGCGCAATTCGTTGAGCAACGGCCAACAACTAGATCCAACCCGTTGGTTGAACAGAATTGAAGGCACCGTACATTAGAGTTGAATGCGTTGAATCCGAAATTTGTGCATTGATCGCCAAGTGAACGACCGGCATTACTTAGCGCCGGTGCTCAGAGTAAAAAAATATAAAAAATGCACTTTTTATCGCATGTTAACGGATTAACGATTAACGTTAACTTGCGTTAATTCTTCCGAAATTTAACGCTTTAACGTTTAACGAAGCTAACTTTTTTAGTAGCGGATTAACGATTAACGAAGTTAACTGTTTGATTAACGGTGCCCAGCTATGTTGATTTCGATGATTGATTCGTTTACACCCTCTGAACCACGTTCGATCTACATAGCTCCGGTTTCTGTTAGGTCGCTAAAGGGTGGTGATGAAATTGATTCGGTAGTGCTCTCCGCTCGACTGTCCGTACCGATGGTCGGTGGTGGAACCTGAAACACCAATGGGTGAACTGAGAACATTGGCGGAACCTGGCCCAACTCTATCTGTGGATCACTTGAGTTAGTTCGTTTGAAGTGACTTTAACTGGGGTATGATTTAAAGGCATCTTTTTAGAATTTTCTAATATTTTTTTATTAGTATAAGAACGAGTGACTATCTACCCTGCCTTGATTGTATACAATACCATATTTTTCTCTTTCAGGTTGCATTACTTTACTCACGACTTAACCAAAAACTATGTTGAATCTGAATTTCGCAGAAGGTTAGCAACACTAATAAAGATCTGATACCTATTCCTCTAACAACTATGGTAAATTTATTTAACTTAAACAAAAAAAAATTTATTAACTATAAAAATTGTTATATAAAAAAACTATCTACTATTGTATATTACCTATCTCTATACCTATCTAAAACTAAACACTTACCATATGTTATCTATTTTTAAAGTTTATTCTCTTTTTCTCTTTATTACTTAAGTTCGACACAGAGCTAAACAATGTCTAAATTTGATTTTTTTTATTATATTTCCTATTAATAATACTAACTATACTCTAAGCTAACAATTAAAAAAATTGGTTTGAAACCCAACACCTATTATTATTATTATAATTTAATTAAATATAAAATTTAATATATATACATATTACAATTAAAAATTATTTATGTTCTTTTAAAATGTAGCTACTCGTATTATTTTTTTTGGAACCAAACAAAATTACGACAAAATGACGACAAAAAAAACCAAACAAAAGTTCCAATACCACAAGGAATCCAATTAATTCTTACTTTGACTTTAGGCTTATTTTGCTTGTAATTCTTAGCTTTTTAGTATTGTAAATATGTATATATGTATGTATATATTTTTTTTTTCTTTATCATTGTTTTCGTGGATGCTTTGGGCGGTGCAGGGAAATAAGTCCCCAGGAACTAAGTCCACTGAGGGACTAAGTTCTCATTTGAGGTGGGAAATAAGTCCCCAGGAACTAAGTCCACTGAGGGACTTAGTTCTCACTTAATGGGAACGAAATCCACTTTACTAAAGTGGTCTTTCTTCCCATTAAGTGAGAACTAAGTCCACTTTTTTATGGGAAATTAGTACACACTCGAAAGTATAAAGTGGAAATGAATTTCCAAAAACAAAAACTTATTGATTTTATGTTGGTTATTTTCCAGATTCTTTAAATGCTAAAGAAACTTTGCATACACCCAACCTCGCACCTACTCCAAATCCTATAGTGTGCCCAAGCAGGGGGGTACCTCACTGTTTATACGTCTCGTTCCCATGGCTTAATATGGGAATTTATTTCACATTCAAAGGGAACTAAAACCCACAGGTTTTTGTAACGAATTTCCCACATTGCATGGGAACAAAGACCACTTTAGTAAAGTGGATTTCGTTCCCATTAAGTGAGAACTAAGTCCCTCAGTGGACTTAGTTCCTGGGGACTTATTTCCCACCTCAAATGAGAACTTAGTCCCTCAGTTTACTTAGTTCCTGGGGACTTATTTCCCTGCACCACTTTGGGCTGCTTCGAACGATAGTTGTTTTTTTTTTCTATACTCAGACTCGCTGAATCTCACCAAGCTACAAACAAAAACCTACATGCCAAAAACAAAAATTACATCCCACTTAAACACATATAGCGGCTGCACTTAGATTGTCTGCTGGTGTTTTGAAATTAAAATCATAATATTTTTGTAATTCATCTAATTACTTAATAGTTTCATTCAACTTTACTTTATTTAAAAAACAATTAAGAATTTGTTTAATTAACTTCATTAAATAATTATGTAAACGAAAACTTTTAATCACCACTGTATCTGCGGATTATAATATTGAGTAGTTTCGATTAGTTGTTCACATAATCCAAAATCATCTCTCGTTGATGTACGGTAGATTAAATTTTGTTAAGTTTATTGGAAAACCGCAGTTACAATGGTGAGTGAGAGTTGGAGTATTTTTGGTAATAAGTTGTATAGAAATTCTTTTCTCGTCCACTTGGATTTTGAACTCTTGACTGTGCACATCACAGCTCTGTATAAGTATACCTTTTATTAATTAAATAATTTTATAACGTTGTCTAATTTGCTGTGGTTAGTGGTTGATTGTTTTCCATTTAATTTTAATCAACGTTGGTTTTCTTCAGCTTCTGGTGTAATTTCGATGCATCGTTTTATTCGCCCATATCGTGGAGTAGTTTTCGTTTCCTTTTTTTTATAAAATCGTGAAATTAATGATTTGACACAAACTGCAGTTTTCTAATCTTTTTTTTTTTTGGCATTAATTTCTCGATCATTACAAATCATTATTGGTCCTTCGAACGCGGATTTACTTGTAAGAATCGTGGACTACAGAACATTTGTGGGTTTTTTTTTTATTGATGCGTAAAAAAGAATGAGCAAAAATTAAAACGTGGTCACCTCAAGGGATTTATTACACGCTCAGAGACATTCGCTCGTGGTATAGATGATAGAGTGACCATTGAAATGCTTGAAATCCAGCTACAAAAATTGGAAGAAACATGGTCAGATTTCAATGAAATTCATTGTGCACTTTTAATGCTTTCGGGATCTAAAGATTTCGTCACCCGTCTTCGTAGAATACGAATCCAAGTATTTCTATGCTCAGTCAATTTTAAAAGCACTTCGCGATCGAAAACGCGCGTGTGAATCTTCCGATCACCTCGTGGTAGAGAAACTTACAGATCAGCAGGCTTCCTTTCTAGAAAAACTCAATACAAGCACACAGCCGAAAACTGTTAACTTGCCTGCAATGAATACTGAAGAGTTTTCCGGGAACTTTAAAGATTGGCCTAGTTTCAAAGACCAATTTACAGGTTCAATCGATCGTAATAATGATCTGACCACTGTTCAGAAATTTCGGTATTTGAAATCGTTGCTTCCGGGCGACGCTGCTGATTTAATAAAACATATTCGCGTCACAGATGCAAATTATGTCGATGCATGGGATCGACTTGAAGAACGCTACAATCGTAAAAAACTTATTTCGCAATCATTTATAAATATGTTTTTGTCGTTGCCTTCTGTGACTGGCAGTAACGTTAATGCCTTACGTAAAGTAACCGACAGCGCAGATGAAGTTATTCGTGGTCTCAGCGCACTCGAATCAACTGGTCGTGATCCGTGGTTAATCATTATTTTAATGGATAAGCTCGATAACGATACAAAACGTGCTTGGGCAGGGAAAACATCTTCTGACAAGGAAAATACAATCGATGAGCTATTAGACTTTTTGAAATCTCGGTGTAATGCTTTAGAACCTTGCCAACCGGTTGCACGTCTGCTTCCCTCGCGTAATAAGCCTCACGGCAGCAACTTCAAAGCGCACTTCGCCGAATCTCCACAGATAAAAGTTTCTTGTCCGAAGTGTAAAGAAAATCATTACCTAGCTCAGTGTGCAAAATTTATTGCTATAGATATTGAATCGCGTCGTACTTTCGTCAAATCGAAAAATTTGTGCTTCAACTGTCTGAGAAGTGGTCATCCGTCGTTTGGATGTCACTCTGCGTCTCGTTGCCGTATTTGCAAGTCGCGTCACCATTCACTGGTCCACCCTTCGGATCAAAACTCGTCTTCATCGCCTTCTTCCGCCAAGCCTTCTTCGTCATTGTTCAATCCAAATGATTCAGCAGCAGGTTCCGCTTCATCATTATTAGCTCCGCAAATTATAAGCAACCATTCGCTTAAAAATGGTTGTTCAAAACAAACCATACTATATTGGCTACTGTAACAAACATGCAAGGTATTCCAGTTAACTGCCGCATCCTTATAGATACTGGTTCTCAAGTATCCTTCGTCGTGGAATCATTTGTTCAAAAACTCGGACTTCATCGAAAGCATGCAAGGATTCCTACCACTGGTCTTTCTTCATCTGAAGCGGGTTATACAAAGGGTCGTGTTTCGATTAGTTAATGCTCCCGCTTCAATGATAACAATAAACTCCACGTAGATGCTTTCATACTCCGTAAAGTCACTTCTAGTTTGCCTTCTTCGACATTTGATATTTCAAATTGGAATCATATACAAAATTTACAGCTGGCAGATCCATTTTTCAACATTCCGAATTCGATTGATATATTACTAGGTGCAGATAGGTTGTGGAACATTTTAGAGGCTGGTCAAATTCGAGGTTCGCAAGAGGTTCCTATAGCGCAACAAACGTCATTTGGATGGATAGTTACTGGGGAGCTTTTTGAGTCTCGACCTTCGGTATCATCATTACATGCTTCGTTAGATGTGGATAAAATTTTGCAAAAGTTCTGGGAAGTTGAGGAGGTAACCCTACCTACCGTTCAATCAGGTTTTGACGACGAGGCTGAGTCGCATTTTGTTGACACCTTTTTTCGAGCGGCTGATGGCAAATACGTGGTTCAATTGCCTTTTAAGACTTCCATTCCAGTGTTTGAAAATTCGTACAAATCGGCTGTTTCTCGTTTGTACGCAATGGAACGTCGCTTCGCAAGTGATCCTGTTTTAAAACAGATGTACTCAACCTTTATGAAAGAGTATTATGACTTAGGTCATATGGAATTAATTTCCCCTGCTGATCTTAAAGCCACAACAAAATCCCATTTTTATTTGCCACACCACGCAGTATTTAAGCCCGATAGTAAAACCACCAAACTTCGCGTCGTGTTTGATGGCTCCGCAAAAGATTCACTTGGAAATTCGCTCAACAGCAGCCTTTTAATCGGTCCTCCCATTCAGCGCGATCTCTTTGGTGTTTGCTTGCGATTTCGCGAACATCGTTTTGTCTTTACTGCTGATGTGGTCAAAATGTTCCGTCAGATCTGGGTCGCTAATGAACATACTGATTTTCAACGCATTGTTTGGCGTCAGAATCCATCTGATGAAATTCAGCATTTTCGCTTATGTACCGTGACCTATGGTACAGCTTCCGCTCCGTTCCTGTCCGTTCGTATCTTGCAGCAGTTAGCTGAAGATTATAAAACAACTTATTCTAACGCATCGCATGTTTTACTGAGAGACGTATACGTGGACGATGTTATGACGAATGCTGATTACCAGGAAACCCTCATAAGTCTACAGTCTGAACTAGTTGCTCTTTTGTCAGAAGCTAAGCTGGAGCTCCGGAAATGGAATTCGAATAGCTGGGGTTTGCTTGCTACTCTTCCGAAAGAAGACTGTGAATTTTCGTGATTTGATACTAAAAGATCTTAATCTTTGATCAAAGTGTTGGGAATGTATTGGAATCCCCCCCAGTGATAACTTCTCATTTAAAATGACGGAGAGACTTCCGACTCTCACTTCAACTAGGCGTACCTTATTATCTGAAATTTCTCGAATCTTCGATCCCGTTGGCTTATTAGCTCCATCTGTCGTGCTTTTTAAAATGCTGTTCCAGGAGCTATGGTCATCTGAATATAAATTAACGTGGGATGAGTTGTTATCGAGAGGAGCTACATTTTTTCTATAAGATTCAGGTTTCTAGGCATTTATTCGCATCCTTAGAGTGCATTGAACTGCACGGATTTTCCGACGCCTCTTCACTGGCATACTCTGCTGTTGTCTACACACGAACTAAGACTGCCACAGGAGAATTCATTTGTAGAATCATTGCAGCGAAAACTAAAGTGGCACCGTTAAAACCAGTGTCTATTCAACGACTTGAACTTTGTAGAGCACTCCTTCTCTGCCGTTTGGTTCACAATGTCATCGCAAGCCTCACAACAAAATTTTCTAATGTCTTTGCTTGGTGTGACTCAGAAGTCGTCCTTCACTGGTTATCGTCACCACCACGTCGTTGGAATACGTTTGTCGCAAATCAAGCTGCGGCAATTCTTGATGAAATTCCACAACACTCTTGGCATCACGTACCGTCTGAGTCAAACCCAGCGGATTGTGCATCACGTGGAATTCTAACATCGAAACTTTCAGATCATCATCTCTGGTGGACTGGGCCATCCTGGTTATCATTGGATCAAAGCCATTGGCCAATATCAAAATTTATCAGTCCAAAAATCATCGAGTATGGAAGTTATTGCAGAGGAACGATCTACAGCAAAAATTGCACTCGTGGTAAATATAGACACAAATCGTCTTCAATATGTTATTGAAAAATCCTCTTCTTGGAAGTCTTTACAACGTGTTGTGGCAAATTGCATTCGGTTCGCCATTAATTTCCGCACCAGAAACACGAACAAACATAATAGAACAGTCGGTGGACTTAAATTCAGTGAAATACAGCTGGCGCGGAAATGTATTTTTAAACACATCCAGCTAATTTTCTTTAATGAGGAAATCGGTCATCTTATAAAACATAAAACGCTCCCTCCAAAATCAAAGCTATTGAAATACGCAGCATTTCTTCACAAAGATGGAATTTTAAGAGTTGGCGGTCGTATAAAACACGCTACTCGTAATATTTCGTTTTCCTTAAAACACCCTATAATATTAGAAAATAATCATCTTTCTTCTCTCATAGCTACTCAGATACATTTAAGTAACCTGCATACTGGAGTTATGGAGACATTTGTTCTGGTTCGTCAACAATACTGGATCTTGGGAAGTCGAAACCTGATCAGAAAAATCGTGCATTTCTGCAAAAGATGTTTTATGCAACGAAAGCAGACTAGCCATCAACTCATCGGAAACTTGCCTCCACAACGAATAACCCCCAGCAGGCCTTTTTCCAATACCGGGTGTGACTATGCTGGACCTTTTACGATCCAGCTTTCGAAAGGGAGAAACCCAAATATGTCTAAAAGCTTACTTTGCGTTATTTGTCTGCATGACAACGAAGGCGATCCACTTGCAGTTGGGGAGTGACCTCACAACAGATGCCTTTTTAGCAGCACTTCGGCGCTTTGTGTCTCGGCGAGGTAACTGTTCAAATATATACTCCGATAATGGGACAAATTTTCAAGGAGCGCGTCGCTGCCTTGATGACATGCATAAGCTTTTACTATTGCAAGTTCACAACGATTGTATCGCGACATCTCTTGCCATGGACGGAATCTCGTGGCATTTCATTCCTCCTTCCACCCCACACTTTGGTGGGTTATGGGTAGCGGGAATTCGGTCCATAAAACTTCATTTGAGGCGTGTTGTAGGGTCCTCTATATTGACGTTTGAAGAACTTTATACAGTTTTGACCCAAATCGAAGCTATTTTGAATTCACATCCTTTATGCTCTATATCAGATGAAGATCTCAACCCATTAACCCCTTCACACTTTCTTATAGGTGAGCCGTACTCAGCCGTTCCAGAGCCAAACCTACAACACATCCCAGTAAACCGATTGTCACACTGGAATCCTTTGCAGAAGATGGTTCAAGGATTCTGGAAGCGTTGGCAGAACGAATATCTTACTACTCTTCAAGTGCGAACAAAGTGGCAGAAAGCGACCGACAACGTGAAACCTGGTGACTTGGTTGTAGTCAAAGAGCCAAATCTTCCACCTACTAACTAGTTCCTTGGCAGAGTAACAGCCATTCATCCTGGTACAGATGGCCTTGTGAGAGTAGCAACACTTCGAACAAGCAGAGGGTTATTCGTTCGACCGATTACAAAGCTAGCAGTTTTACCTACTTCCTGAAACATGTTTCAGCGGGGCCGGAATGTTTTGAAATTAAAATCATAATATTTTTGTAATTCATTTAATTACTTAATATGTTTCATTCAACTTTACTTTATTTAATAAACAATTAAGAATTTGTTTAATTAACTTCATGAAATAATTATGTAAACGAAAACTTTTAATCACCACTGTATCTGCGGATTATAATATTGAGTACTTTCGATTAGTTGTTCACATAATCCAAAATCATCTCTCGTTGATGTACGGTAGATTAAATTTTGTTAAGTTTATTGGAAAACCGCAGTTACAATGGTGAGTGAGAGCAGAGCCGCCGCTACCATATGTGCAAAATGTGCGGCGCACAAGGGCGCCAACGTCTAGGGGCGGAAAATTAAGAGATAGATCTAACTCAACGTATATAGCATACTCCAAAAGTTTTCCTTAAGTTATTGGAACCTGTTTACATTTGACCGTTCACTACGTAGTGCCCGCACACAATCTACTACCAATCTTTATTCATATTTTGTTTGTGACTATCGCACCTCACAAAAAATAACTTCTTCGATTGCAGTCGTAGTCTAAACTGCTTAACACCATGTCGCCATAGATTGACACTTGGGAAATAGCTTTCCATGCAACATACATCTCAGACCTATAAACTCGAAAAGTATATTGATTTTTTTTTAATTTACAGCCCATGTATTTCCCATAAAATAAAATGAGAACAGTGTCTCGAAAACATTAATTTTACTATTTATGGTACTCGTATTTTTGTATAAATGGGTATCAATATTCTGATTGCGATGATATAGCTAAATATCTTTAATCTAAGTTGGTAACTTTAGAACAAAATTAATAGAAGATGATTTAAAACATTGTTAACAAATGTAAACAAACTTGCTCTTATGTAAAAGACTTCAAAAATTAATGCGATTAAAAAAAAAACTGTTCATAAACATAAAGTTCATCAATTAAATGACTAAAACAAATCTTAGTAGTAACTGGAGCTAAGAATAGGATGCCATGTGATGCAAGCAAATATTAGTTTATGCAAAAATCTAATCTAAAAAATAATCTATTAAAATCCGTTCAGCCAGTAATGAGAAATTAAAAAAATCGACAAAATGGTTCTATGGTCGGTACAGTCAGTAATATACCTATTGATTTAATTTTTACTTGCGATATATGTAGGTACTATAGGGCAAGTTCTGCATTTGGAAAAAAAATCGAACTCGAGATTTTGATCAAAGTTGACATTACGATGATAGCGAAGACGAAAAAAGTGGGTCCGACAATTCCGTCTGTCTGTCTGTATGTCTGTATGTCTGTATGTCTGTATGTCTGTACCTCGAACTACAGCCTAAACTACCGGAGGTATTTTCTTCAAACTTGGTAGTTAAGGGTCTTCGGTGATTCCCTAGAGGAGAAATTGAAATTTTTTTTTTAGCTCCAAAACTAAGGTTACCCCCCATACACCCGTAATGCAAAATCTTATTTATCTCGAAAACGGCTCTAACGATTTTGATAAAAAAAATTAGGTGTGACATTATGGACATGGACTATATTTTGGTGAAAAAAAAATTTGGGGGGAAATGTTATTAGGGGTACCTGTCATAGAACGGTTTTTTTGATTTTCGAATTTCTCACCAACGGCTCTAACGATTTAACCAAAATTTTTATGCAGGAGCTGCTTTGCATTTTAAAAAATTTAAACTAAAAATTTTTTCGAAAAAATAGTTTTTGGATTTTTAAAAAAATAATACAATTTTTTTTTGAAAATTCAATATCTTGAAAACCGATACACGATTAAATTTTTAAATTACGTTTTAAAATGTATTTTATTAAATACTAACAATTTGCATATCAATTTTTTTTATAAAAATTTTAAGGAAAATTTAGTACACAAAAATACAAAAAACATGTTTCAGTGTGTCTGTATGTTTGTACCTCTCACTACAGCCTAAACCTCTGGACCTATTTCTTTCAATCTCGGTAGTTAAGGGTCTTCGGTGATTCCCTAGAGGAAAAATTGAAATTTTTTTTTTAGCTCCAAACCTAAGGGTACCCCCCATACACCCGTAATGCAAAATCTTATTTATCTCGAAAACGGCTCTAACGATTTTGATAAAAAAAAATTAGGTGTGATATTATGGACATGGACTATATTTTGGTTGAAAAAAAAATTTGGGGGGAAATGTTATTAGGGGTACCTGTCATAAACGGTTTTTTTGATTTTCGAATTTCTCACCAACGGCTCTAACGATTTTAACCAAAGTTTTTATGCAGGAGCTGCTTTGCATTTAAAAAAATATAAACTAAAAATTTTTTCGAAAAAATAGTTTTTGGGTTTTTAAAAAAAATAATACAATTTTTTTTTTTGAAAATTCAATATCTTGAAAACCGATACACGATTAAATTTTTAAATTACGTTTTAAAATGTATTTTATTAAATACTAACAATTTGCTTATAAATTTTTTTTATAAACATTTTAAGGAAAATTTAGTACACAAAAAACATGTTTCAGTGTGTCTGTATGTCTGTACCTCTCACTACAGCCTAAACCCCTGGACCTATTTCTTTCAATATCGGTAGTTAAGGTTCTTCGGTGATTCCCTAGAGGAGAAATTGAAATTTTTTTTTAGCTCCAAAACTAAGGGTACCCCCCATACACCCGTAATGCAAAATCTTATTTATCTCGAAAACGGCTCTAACGATTTTTATAAAAAAAATTAAGTGTGATATTATGGACATGGGTAGTCCATGGAGAAATTGAAATTTTTTTTTTAGCTCCAAAACTAAGGTTACCCCCCATACACCCGTAATGCAAAATCTTATTTATCTCGAAAACGGCTCTAACGATTTTGATAAAAAAAATTAGGTGTGACATTATGGACATGGACTATATTTTGGTCAAAAAAATTTTTGGGGCAAAATGTTATTATGGGTACCTGCCATAGACCCGTTTTTTGATTTTCGACTTTCTCATTAATGGCTCTAAGGATTTTAACCCAAAATTTTTAGCAGGAGTCCCCTTAAGTTTAAAATAATATTGTATATAAAAATATTTTAAAAAATATTTATTGGGTTTAAAAAAAAAAAAAAATTTTAAATCAATATCTTCAAAACCTATGAACGATTATTTTTTGAAATTATTTCCTTAAACCAATATTATTAAATACTTAAAATTCGCATCCCACATTTTTTTCTTGAAAAATTTTAGAGAAATTTCTTATATAAAAAATGTATTTAATAATAAAACGATTTTTTAAGGTTTATTTGCATAAATTCATACTTTTCCGGAACCCAGACGGCAATTTTATGCATTTGAACATTATTATCTCATTAAATCCATGTTTTATATTTATAAAATGTATCTTAAATTCCAAAGTACTTTTACATAAGAGCAAGTTCGTGCGATCCAGTCGTGCATTATATTTTTGGTTAATTATTATAGAACGTAAAAATTTATCATAAGAAAAAAAAATTATCGGAGACGTTTTCGAGAAAAGTACGATTTTCGAAAACCGTTTTTTAACATTTGTAGAGTAGGTATCGATTATTATTAGGTAATACATTTTTTCTCTTTATATTAAGAAACTTTTATTTATCAAGTTTTTAAAAAATCTACCAAATCCAAACTAATTTTTTTTTTGAAAATTTTGAAAAAAAAGAAAAAAAAACGTGTGAGGACAAAATTTCGAGACCCACTTTTATTCGTCTTCGCTATCATCGTAATGTCAACTTTAATTAAAATCTTGAGTTCGATTTTTTTACGAATGCATAACTTGCCTTACACATAGTACCTATAAGTCTCAAGTAAAAAGAGTAAACAATCTTAAGAGGATGCAAATATTGTATGTGCTATAACAGAAACTCATTTACAGGAGAGAACCCCCCAAATCCTAGTCTGACTACGTTCATTTTATAAGAATTTGATGTAAAGGGTTTTCCAATAAGAGGTTTTATTTTGATATTCAAAGAAAAATGGCATTTTTGGAGATAAATGATCGGATGTTTATTTTATTATAAAGAGGAAGGTATGCCGTTAATAATGGAACACAACATCAGCCAAATGGCCGCCAAGACCACGCTTACAGGACCATATCCTTTTCATGAAATTTTCCATAACCAAATCGCAAAGTGGCTGCCCTATGTCCTCGATAGTCTCACGAATTTCATCTTTGAGGTCTTGAATCGACGCTGGGCTGTTGGCGTAGACCTTATCTTTCACGTGGCCCCAAAGGAAGAAGTCGCAAGGTGTTAAATCACAAGATCTCGGTGGCCAATTGTGATCACCTCTTCGAGAGATAACACGGTCCGGAAACTTTTCCCGTAAAAGATCGATGGTTTCATTGCTTGTGTGGCACGTAGCGCCGTCTTGTTGAAAGTAAACGTTGTCCAGATCAATACCATCCAATTCAGGCCATAAAAAATCATTAATCATCTCTCGATAGCGCAATCCATTGACCGTAACTGTTGCTCCAGCCTCATTTTCGAAAAAGTAAGGTCCAATGACCCCGCGGGACCATAAACCGCACCAAACAGTCACGCGTTGAGGATGGAGAGGCTTTTCAACAATAACTCTTGGGTTTTCCGAGCCCCAGATGCGACAGTTTTGCTTGTTGACGTAGCCTCCGAGGTGGAAATGGGCCTCATCAGTCAAGATGATTTTTCGATGAAATTCCGGTTCATTTTCATGCATTTCAAGGACCCAATTTTAATAATTTCAATGCGTTGTTGAAGCGTGTATCGTTCCATTTTTATTAATAACGTAGTTTCTACTTGTCAAATGTCAAAAAATGACAGCTTCAAAAGTGACAGCTACCGAAATAGCGGGGTATTCAAAAAACACCTCTTTTTGGAAAACCCTTTAGATTGAAACGCGACAACAACAATGCACGTTTGTTTGCTTAAATTTTTCAACTGCGAAATGGAGAATAAATAAAACTTCCACTTATTCAACGTATATACCCCCGGCACCCAAGATATGGGGCGGCAATCTAAGGTTCTTGCACAAGGGCGCACAAACAACCAGCGGCGGCACTGAGTGAGAGTTGGAGTATTTTTGGTAATAAGTTGTATAGAAATTCTTTTCTCGTCCACTTGGATTTTGGACTCTTGACTGTGCACATCACAGCTCTGTATAAGTATACCTTTTATTAATTAAATAATTTTATAACGTTGTCTAATTTGCTGTGGTTAGTGGTTGATTATTTTCCATTTAATTTTAATCAACGTTGGTTTTCTTCAGCTTCTGGTGTAATTTCGACGCATCGTTCTATTCGCCCATATCGTGGAGTAGTTTTCGTTTGCCTTTTTTTATAAAATCGTGAAATTAATGATTTGACACAAACTGTGGTTTTCTAATCTTTTTTTTTTTTACATTAATTTCTCGATCATTACAAATCAGCTGGTGTTATTGCAAACGGGCTTACCCTCACCTCTCCTGGAGTCTGTGTAGCCATTTTAGTTACAGAATGCCCTTTTTTGCTACGATACTTTATTACGACATCACTTATTCATTCCGTTCAAGTCTCACTCGCCCTCAAGCATCCCCTGAAAATTTTAAATTCCTAGCAAAGCATTATGTTAGAACTCAGGAGTTCTATGAAAAAAAAAACATTTTTAAGCGTGGTTTACAGGGTACATTTATTTGAGCAAGGAATGGAAATGAATATTATATTTAGTTTTTTTGTCTACAAAAGAATTTACTAAAATTGCTGAAGATCGTGGTGCATTATTTATGACGACCAAAAAGGGACAAGATTAAAAAGATTTATCGGTAAGTTATCAGAAACGAAATATATACATTAATACAAACAGATTTAAAAAGTATCACGATCGGTTTCAGCCACTGACAGAAAAAACATAAAACGAAAGAAAATGGCAATGAAATCCGTTGCTGGATCTTTATGTCTCTATGGAGACGGCACGTTACTGGTAAACGACTACGGATTACCAGAAAGGTGTCCGTGTCCACTACGCCACTCGCGATGACCAAAATTGGGCATCGAACCCAGTCTCGCCCCTTACTCTCTTCTAAGACCAATCGGGTGATAATACCGAACCTACCTAAGAGCGCTCTTACAGGGGTTTTGCACACAAAAACAAATGGTTGTGCTAATATCGCAGTTCAATTGTCGGGGGAAACTAGTATCGATCTATCGAAGTAGTGCGTTAACGCCCACTCCCCCTTTATAACCTTTTACGCTTTTGCAGCCAAAAATATGATCAATTAATTTAAAATGAAAATAAACATTAACCGTAAAATGAAAAGAAATAATATTTAAAAAATTTATATGCCAACGCTTAAAATTACAAACGTCGGAAATTATGCAATATCATTTGGTATTATATATGAACTGCTCATTGACTTATTATATACATATATCTTCCTTGAGTTTTACGCATTCCTCCCAGACTATTACAGTTCTAGTTTAAGAAAGAAAGTTTTCTGTAAATTCGATACAAATTGTAGGATTGGTTTTTCTCTAAAGTGAGTTGTTAATTTAAATAAAAATTAGGATTTATTTGCATAACTAATTTTTTCGCAAATATTTTCGCTCTAGCCAAAAAGATCTTAGCTTATCTCTTGATTTCTAGTATGAAAATTAAAATTATTTGTAAAAGTTTAATCACATGAAACTAATTGCTTTAATAAAAGTGTTTTTACAAACAATGATAACACAGCTCCACAAAAAAAAAAATTTAATATGGGATCAGACCACCTTTACTATAGGTTTTCGGGGTCGCTGAATCCGAATCCGACCACCATTTTACCCTATCACGTCAGGATTTTTTGCTTGCGTTTGAGGAAGTTTGTCTGTTTTTTTTATCCCTG
This sequence comes from Chrysotoxum bicinctum, assembly GCA_911387755.1. Taxonomy (NCBI): domain Eukaryota; kingdom Metazoa; phylum Arthropoda; class Insecta; order Diptera; family Syrphidae; genus Chrysotoxum; species Chrysotoxum bicinctum. The sequence continues at coordinate 141,015,488 of OU426987.1, read as the reverse complement.
CTCTGCGAATGATTCCCTGAAAGAGCTAAAACTCTGGTGTCCAAGGTTTATTGGGGTTAACCTGGTTGGGTTTTAGGGAGTTTGAACTTTTTTGCACCTGTCATCCTTGAGCTATACCCTCCGAGAGCTTCAACTCGGGCACCCTGGGTCACTGGGAGTTGACACTGAGTTCACTGAGGTTATGAAAAATCCTGACGTGATAGGGTAAAATGGGGGTCGGATTCGGATTCAGCGACCCCGAAAACTTATAGTAAAGGTGGTCTGATCCCATATTAAAATTTTTTTTTTTTGTGCAGCTGTGTAATATATGCTAATAGATAATACAAGTAAATGCAACGAAAACTGTTTTGCAGTATATATTTATACGTTGAAAACAAAAATGAAAAAGGGAAATTTTCAGATTTGGCAATTGGACTATTTGCACGTTAGCCCCTTTAGCACTGGTTCCATTTCATAGTATTCAAATTTTCCGTCAGTGTCGGCACGAGGGCTAGTGTCGTTTGGTAATCCGTTGGACCACTCTGTAATCAGCTACTAGCAGTCCATATCTAGTATGTCAATGAGACTGCTAGTCGTATGAAATTTCTATACAAAAGCTTCAATGAATATGGTTCCACCTCTCACTACCGACATTAGAGCTATTGGTGCAAAAGTGGTAAAAATAAATATTAATTCCAGAGGCCATCTCCCTGGCCTGAACTACGATTTTTGCCATAGAAACTATAGACATCTATTATTTTTGCTTATTAAAAAACAGAGCCATCTATTTCAATTGAACTTGACATTTTAACGTTATCCAAGACAAAATAATAAAAACAATATAAAGGGTGTTCAGCGAAATTTGTGAACACGCGAGAACAAAGCATTTAGTTCAATGAAAACTGCTTTACCGTGGATAATGTCTTCTAGGGCTTGAATTGCTTGGCGATTATTGCTGTAAGGTTTCCAAAGGTAATCTAATTAAAAGGTAGAACGGTGTAAGATCCTGTGACCGGTCCTTGGTAAATCTATATTTATATTTTAAAATGGAATACATTTTAAATCGCATTTTTGTCATTATATTTATCTAATTAAGTGAATTTGTTATTATTTCGAAAAAAATCTTCATCTTTTATCTACATAATTTTAAGTGGAGCAATATGAACCTTATAATTTACCTTTTCATGTTGAACCGCATCCATTTTGTACTAGAGATAGTTTTTTTTGTGATTTGAACACAATGTTCATAATAAATTGAAATGAAAAGTTGAAATTTTGATTTGTGTTAAACAGTAAGGTGTGTACAAATTGATAAATTTCACTTTTCCTTTGAATTATATGTTTCCACGTTTGCATACTTGATTTCATATAAGAAAATAAATCAATTTTTAGTGCCATTTAAATAGTTTTCAGCATTTCGACAGTTCTTTATGCTTTCTCACTCTAACGAATCACAGCACTCTTCTCCTGTATATGATAAATGCATATTATGACTCTTAAATCCGCAAATAAATCATGAAAATAGCCTTCAAGTTTTTATTTAATAATAAACTAAAACAATTCCCGTTCAACACCCTTTACCAACTCAATTATGTCAAAAATTGATGTATCAAATACCAAAACCACAAGTTACACTATGTTTTCCGAGTTTGCACCAACAGCGCTAGTTCCGTATAGTTTTAAATTGAACCATCCATCGTGAAGTTGGGCTCTTGCAGTCCATGTATAATAAGTCCATGTTTATCATCATTGACTACAAAATAATTATCTATCTACACAAAATAATTGTTCTGAGTGGTAACCGTTTAAGAATTCGTGTATTTGAATAAAAATCCTACATTTGCTCCAATATAAATACAACGAAAAAAATCAAACCTAACAATATACCGTTTTTTCTCTATGCGTGAAGCAAAAAATGCCACCTCATACTTATATGTATAGAAAATTGATAAAAAGAAAACAGAAAATAGCTTTTTTGTCGTCGCTTTGTTCTGCACCTTCGGTTTGCTTTTACCGAAAATATTATCACCCCTTCCTGATTATCGTCTGTCCTTACTCTCCACAACTCTACGTAAAAAGTTATGGAATACGCTCGTATGGCGCCGCATCGTTCGTTCTTCTTCATGGGAGTACTATAGTTTTTTATATATAAGGGTTATATATCTGTCAAATTAAGGGTTGTTCAACGCAAATTCGCTTAGGTTCTGTTGTAAAACCTACATTAGTTAGAAGAGTTGTCTAACGTGATTAAAATTATGAAAAAGTTAGACAAAATCTCCAAGCTAAGCGACTGCGTTAAGTAGAGCCGGTTTTATTGCTTAAATGAGAACTCTTTAAAATTTTGGGCTATTCAGTTATATAAAGTGTACCTTTAGATTAATGTCAAAAAATAAAGTCTTATAAATACATAAACTTTTTTTAAGTTTTACTTATTTTTTTTTGTGAAAAATTCAATATTAGTTGTGTTTTTTTTTTGGCAGCGCAGTAAAATTGTACACGTTGAACAAAAACAAACAGGAATTGGGTTGCTGTTCAGCGTGTAAAATTTGACTAGCAAAAAACCATACCTATTATAAAACGTTTAATTGCAGGTTTTATGTATGTCAATCAAAAAAATTAATAGAAATTCAAATGTATAATTTCTACTTAAGCAAAGTTGTGAACGTTATTAAGCTGACAACCTTTTTCATAAGTTGACATAAACTACTTTAGTGCAAGTAAATATTAACTGTGTTTTTTTAGAAAATTTATCCGTAGTACAGTAGGATTTTATATGAATAACAAATACAACATCCGCAGTAGGATCACTGCTGATACTCGAATAAACGTCAAATCTCTATCCGCAGCAGGATTTCACTTCTCCTTTTATCGGCAATGATCCTACTGCGGATGTTGTATTTGTTATTCATATAAAATCCTACTGTACTACATATAACCATTGTATATAATCTTATAGTATTATCAATTGACGTGATTTTATGTTAGAGTCCCTAGCCTGTGGTGTCGCTGAAATCAGCAAAATTTGCCAGTGGAGAGTAGGATAAGAAAAATAGAAACAAATAGTAATAAAGAGAAATTTTATTATTTTCATTTTTCAACAAAAGGCAGAGTAAGGGAGAATAAAAAAAAAATGTTCTATTTTGACCGTTTTCTGTTGGAAATTGGAATATGTATATTTTCTTGTTTGTATGTTTTTGTGAGTATGTATTGAGGTAGATATATTTTTTGCTTGAACTTTTTTGTCTGAGTACATTTTCTTGTTTGTATGGTTTTTGTAGGTATTGAAATAAAGAGATATGGCTACCATTTGATTTGAAATTTTCAATTCTGTTGAAAAATCAAATATATATTTACTATCTGAAGCGAGAACTCTCAACCAATGCTACAAAGATACAGTGTGTTCTAGAAAGCATATTGATTGAAATGACAAACTTTATAACAAATATATTGGCGATAAATTTAAATGGAAATTAGTAATTAAACTGTTTTAATTTTAAATATGTAAGTATCTGCCATACATTTTTTTTTCCAAATCTTAGAAAATATTTTTTTTTTCTCTAGAATGTTTTTTTTATTTTCGTAGGTATTTACGGCGGATTGACGAAAGAAATTTCGAGGATGAAAACAAATGAAAATTTATAGATACTAGTTTCAGGGCTTTTAATGTTCATGTAAACGCACTTATTCACATATAATAAATTGTTGATAACTTTTTTACAAGCAATCGAATGCAGTTTTATATTATATTCTTATATTTTTATATTATGTTTTTTCTTAATCTGCACAAAAAACACGGCAAGGTCGCATGAACTTGCTCCTATATGTAATAGACTAGGAATTTTAAAAACGAATTTTACTAGAGAAAACTGTTCATAAGCATACAACTTATTTTTTAAATGACTAAAACAACTCCTTTAACAGTTGGAGCTAAAAACAGGATGCCATGTGTCTTAAGCAAAAATTAGTTTATGTAAGAACAAAATTATAATTCCTTGTAGTGGTTTCTTAAAAAAATAAGCTTTAATATACAAAAACATTTTTAAGAAAAAATTTTGGAAGCCCAATTTAATGTGTTTATTAATGTAGGGGAGAGTTGGGCACAGTTGAACAATGCTTACCTATAAAATTTTACTTTATTACTCTTTTTTAAAAGTAATTTAAAATTTTAATCTGTCAATATCATATCCATAAGCGTCATTGACTTTTCTTGATTCTCTCAGTTGTCTCTCGGACTTAGAGGTGAAAGGTCCTTTTGCTAGTGGAAGTGTTTTGTTTTCATTTTTTAGTTGTTAGAGTTTAAAAGAAAAAAAACTGCGCAATTTTAAAACAGGAACAAATTTTTTTGGAGGAAAAATAAATTTTAAGCTTAATTACGGTAAGTTTGTTACTGGATATATTTCAGATAAATATTTATAATAAATTTTATGTCACTCGAACAGTTGGGGCAGATTTAAACAAGCGTGCTGGGGCACTTTTGAACATGTTCAAAACTGCCCGATTATTTTTTTTTTAACATATTTAAGACATCTAAGAGAAAACTTAATCAGCTTCAAGCAATTAATCAAGCAATTTGTTATCTGTTCTATAGGGAAAGAATTGGTTTCAGGTAAAAAATGTTTTTGTCATATCGTCCGTCAGTCTCTGCGTCTATACGTTCTGTCTCATTTTTGAGCTATTGAGTACTGAAAATAAGACCTAGTTAAAGCTTTCTAGACAAGTCGAACAAATCTTGAAATTTTTATATCTTTAACTAAAATATTCTAAGCTATTTTTATTCACACAAATTGAAGCTTAGGTATGGAAAACAAGCTACAACTAAATAAACTTAGCGTTGGCTATTTTAAAATAGGTATTACTAGAAAAAATCTTTAACTAGCTAGCTTAAGCTTATTCTTATTCACTAAAAATCCAGCTTTTAATTAAGAATCCAAGTTTTAGATTTAGCTTTTTTTCTTATTAATCTTTGTGTATTTTTGTTTTTTTTTTCTACAAAAACATGAATATGATATAACAAAAGTATTAATTTTGAGTTTTATTGATAAGTTCTTTTTAAAAAATTAATATAAAAATAAAATTTAAAAGTTCTTTTATTCAGTAAGAAAAATATATATCACTGTTCAAAAGTGTCCGTTCCAAGTTCAAAACACTTTCGAACATAAGAACCTATATTGGTTTGAGATAAAAATTTAATATAAATATTTCGTTAAATGAGCCAAATATTTTTCTAAATTGAACGTCAATACCTCCGTTTCATGTGAGTAAAATATCAGGCCAATCGCTCGAATATTTTAGGTTTTATCAGTCTGGAAAGCAGAGTACGAAAAAAAAATATTTTTTGAATTTTTGAAAAATATATTTTTTTTTGGAAAATTCGATATCTCAAAAACGGCTCAATTTGTATTTACGTTTGCTCGTACAATAATAGAACCTTTAAGTTGGCTTACTAATTTTTTGTCTTATTTCATATTTGCATAGCATACTTTTTTATTTCTTACTACTT